>WOVY01001758.1:0-432718 GCA_013436015.1 Rhipicephalus annulatus | reverse complement strand
TGTATGTCTTCTTAATTAGGCATCTGAGATTGATGAAGTATCAATTGGTTATGATTTGGCTTATTACGATGTTGCTTGTACCATGAGAATCTTACAGCTCACTTGGTGTGGCTTCGAGTTTGGGAGCAGGTTCCAGGTTGCACCTCTAGTTACTGAAATTGTTCAGAGCTTATTGTAGTGGTGATTTGGCACCCATTTTTACTTCTTCTATATACAGCCCACCAGCACGGGTGCAGAGCTGCACCAATTGTGCCAATTTTGATATTATTCTTTGTTGTTGCAGCCAGCTGTGTGAAAACCGTAAAGTTTGCTGAAATCGCATCACGGGGCACCAAAATGCCCAGCCAGCCTCAAAATTTTCTCAAGTGCACTAATTTCGACGAGAATAAAATGCAAACTACGATGGCCACCTCCAGTTTGCACCATCAAGCGCACAGACCCTATCTATATATAGTGCCTAGAATATACTTAAAAATTCTTGTAATCGACCAGATAAAGTAACAAAGCTCTAAGTTCTCATCCGGTCACTGATTGCAGCAGATACCTATCGGCACGACGACGAACTATCAAGACAAAAATGCATTCCTAATAGCTACCACGCTCCGCAGGAATTGCAAATTTCCTAGCCTGAAAAAGCGGCTATGGCTTGTTAGCAACTAAAGCTGGAAGGTTATGCTTGACAAGCGGCAAATGCTGGTGTTGCCAGCAACCATGTTGATTTAGTATGCAGTGGCACAAAAAACACATCATTTTCTGTTTTTGGTCTTGAAGTTGCATCGTCCTTGCTTGGGTGCTCGCAACAGATATCCGGTATCGTCCGCGGACCAACGGGCGCACGCCGTTGTTACTTTACCTAGTCAAACGCGCCTTGCAAGTCAGCCAAAGCTGCACCTAACACTGTCGTGAAAAAAAGTATGGGAACCGGTAAAGGGGGGAGGGGGGGGGGGATATAGTGATTTGACATTTTTTTCACTTTAGTTCTAACCCATGCAGAGGCTGCTGCTTAAGCCACCTTTGCCGCAGCACACCAGTGCCCTGCGTCACTGCACATTTTGTTCATTTTGTTCATACGGCATTTGTACACCGCATAATTCCGAGTACCAGTGTAATCACTGACGTCTAAATAGGCTACTGGCAATCATTTGGAGCAGTGAATGACATTTCCACTTCCATCAAAGAAAAAAAAAAATTTGCACCAGTTTTTTTTTTTTTTTTCAGCACTGCTCGGTCTTATGAATCTCTCGAATTTCGCGGTCGTGAGCTTGGCAGATTCGTATTTAAATTCGCAGATTGCCTCAAATAATTTGACAGATGGGACAAATGCAATATGGCATTATCATTGTATTCTCAGTGGGGTAGCTTTAAATACTACTTTCATTGTAATAGCAGTGCTCATGTTCACACTGCACGATTTAGGTGATGTTGAATGGTTCATGCATTTTTAAAGAAATGAAAGCCTTTTTAATCATACTTCAAGATTGGAATTTTATATGAAAAAAATGCATGTTTTTTTGCCATAAGCTGCTCCATGTGCTCCAAAAGTAACACTTTGCTGCTCCAAAAATTTGCTCCAAACTGTATTTCGGCTGTTGCACCCCTGCACAAGTGATGTGAATTATCTCTGTTGCCCCCTATTAGACCTTTGACTGTATATTTTTTTAATTATTTGTTTGCTATGTTTCTAACTCGACCCATTTCCAAATTTCGATGATGGTAATTTGTGTCTCTACACATGCAATGCTTTGAATAAGAATTATTCAGCGTAAAATTATTCAGCATTTATTAATGGGTATATTCACAAAAAGCTTAAATGAAGAAACTACTCAGTTTTTTGTTTCATAATTGCATATTTTTTTACTTGCTTTCTTAAGCTTGGTTTCTTTACTGTCAAGACAGAAGAATTCAAGATTGTAGGTAAGCTCAAAGTAGGTAAAAATTGCCTTGAAAGAGCACATGATGGCCATCTTAAACTAAAGAGCTTATTGTCTAAAGTCCCGTAAAAGATTGTCACCTGGCCGCTTGCCATTGCATTTTGCACGAGTTCACCAAAGCCACATACTCAAAATAGCCATAATTCCTGTACTGTCTTGATGGAGTTTAAACATCAAGTTTAGATGAAGTCAGAATAGGACGAAACCAGATCAGGATGAAATTATTTCCATGAATTCCTTAAGATGTTATAAATGCAGTTATCTCTTTTAAAAGCTGATATACCTTTTATATAGGTAAGGTAAGCATTTAGTATGGGTGCTGAGCATTTTGAGACGTCTCACATGACAATTTTTTTATTGATTGAAACGTTCTATACACACTTTGCTGTTATTTGCATTCTATAGGTAATTTGGAGCAATATGAGCCATTAATGATTGATAACCATGAACATTAGGTCGTATAAGAAGTGTGTACAAAAAGAGCTCTATGTTACACATTGTCATAGTACAAAACAAAAAGTATACAACTTACTATAAAACTGATTGCATATTTAAAATTGGCTTAAAAAGCTATGTACGCAGAAAAGTTTTATTGCCCCAAGCTTCAGAATAAATAAGAAACCTTTTTTTTACATATAGCATTCTCACAAGAAGGGCTCCAAAACCATTTAGAAGTGAAAATTAACTTGTGGTTTTGCAGTTTTTCACAAGTTTACAATGAGCACCTAGCCACAAGAATTTTTTCTAAATGGTGCCGTAAAAGCAGAGTAGCACGGGTTTGATGATATTCAAAAGAGGCCCTCGCTGATTTTGCATCCTCCTTTGTTTGTTGGCTCGTCTCTTTTCCTGGCCGTGCGCTTCACGCCATGTGAGAAGGAACAGTGACAAGCATGAATACCCGTGAACAGTCAAACAGTTTTACACCTATAGCACATAGAAGGCAGAAGGGACAGGAACACAAGGATTGCGAGGACTCTAGCTATTTTTTTTTGTGCCATAGGTATTAAGATGGAATACCAATCTTCCCATGCTATTATTCCTTCAAGTTCAAGTGAAAGGTTTTTTTTTTGGTGGCGGTAGATGACTTGTTGACGTCATGGCCAATGCTGGTAATTGAATATTATCAAAAGGCTGAGAGAGGCAAAGGGATCATTTCTTTGAATATGTAGTGCACCTGTGGCTCATAGGGCTGCCGTGTTTCACATTGATCATGAAGCCACTCTGAACTTGATGCGTGTGTTCACTTGAAATAATAATACTTTTTATAGGAGCCAGAAGGCTGTCTAAAGCAAGATAGGGGCTTTTTTAAATCGGGGCTTAAGGTTGTCAAGAAACTGCCATGTACATGTGATATACGATGACTGAAGTCCTTTGAGAAATTATTCACCCGTCTAATTGCAAAAGCATCAGCAATGTTGGTGAAAACATGCTTTATATGTGCACTGGTGGGTAGAACGGTGTTGTAACATACTAGGGATTGTGCAAGATTGTGATTGCAACAATGATTCAATGTTATCAGTGCTCAAAAATGGTGCTCCTTAAAGAGCCAATTAAAAGCTTGAGGGGAAGAGTGAGGGCACCTTATTAGGTCGTGGTATAGAGAGGGGGAACAGATGTTACAGAAAATAAATACTGGGCACCTCAGTTTTCTTGTTCTAATATGTGGACCCATGATGCCAGATCAGGAGAAGACTGAAAGTGTTCTGTGGTGTAGATCCATCATTTTCAACTGCTGAAAACTTCCGCATCACCTTTTAGCGTGCAATTGACAGAATTTGCAGAGTGCAAGTCATAAAGTTTTGAAAATATACTATGTAATTACAAGTAATTAATTGCATGTTATTTATTACAAGTTGGTATGGCAAAGGCATGCTATCGCATCCATCATTTAGTATCTTCAAAACCTGTACTATCCCTATTTTTACATTATTTTTCATGCTAATACTAGCTTGATTAAAATGGTTTGGCAAAACTGGGCTTGTTCTTATGCACACATACAAAGAAAACATGGGGCATTTTGCTTTTTGATTCCCCTGCAGCTTTTAAACTGAACAGCATGCTGTAGCTGGATTACCATATGGACAGTTGTATTTTCATGTATTCTGTTAACCTGGTGCCTCTTCATGGTAGCACAAGAAGGTTGCATCCTGCAATATATCACCACATTTAAGCTAGTCTGGAATAATTTGTGACCAGAAGTGCTCCACGAGAACTGCCAAAGGAAAAAACATTGCCACAATATTTCATGTGTATGTATATGGGAGCTTTCCTAGAGCCGTAAACTAATTGATGAGAATGCAGGGGCCCCATGTTCTTTGTACTTTAGAGATTAGTGCAGCTTTAGGAAATACAGCTGTGGTATCTCAATCAAGAAAAGATGCCAGTTCAGTCGTCATGATTAAAAGATACATCATATTCAATAGCTATGCAACAGAATTGTAACAAAATTAGGTTTGATGTCTCAATTCAAGCCTGACCAATAGCCTCTGGGAGCTAACAACATGAGTAAACTATGCCAAACAAGTGCAGTTTGAGGGAAATAGCAATCAGATTACAAGTAACTTATTTTTAGTGTAAAATATAAATATTGCAAATTAGTAAAAACAGTGGCAATAAAGTGTAGGGTACATTTGACTGCTCGTCTGAAAGGGAATACCTTATATTTCTCAGTTAACTCCTATCACTGCCCTTATCATTTGGTATTAATATAATTATTAACTTATATTGTGCTGATCAGCAGCTTTCACACCTTTTTATTCTGCATTGTTTGTGTGTTTTTCTCCTGCATTCACACTTTCTCTGGTGTTCTAGTGTTGGTGCCTGCAATGAGCTGACTGGCAAGTAAAAAGATGTGCGTGTGTGCGGTATGCACTCTCGAGCATTGCAAGCTGCCATGAAAAAGAGCTCTGGGGCCATGTGCTCCCGTGGTCTGTAAAATTTTTGACCATGGCTGTAAATTCTTACAGACCTAACAGATATTTCTAACACTCTTTCTACATTTTACAAACTAGTCAACTGGCGACACTCCTTATTTTTGTACACCGGTGGTAAGTAAAAGTAGTTCACTGGTGCATTGTTTTTGCTTTGCAGATTTCTACAGAGCGAAAGGTGCATGAAATCACATATGTGTGCAGATCATCTTGATTGAATAAGATATAAGGTAAGGGAAAAAAAGGTGACATATATATTCAAATTACTGAATTGGCTCTCTACATTTTCATGTTGTCACACTTTCAGAGCAATTTGGGCAGCAGGTTTTGTCCAAAAAATGTGATATTTAGAAGGTTGTCGTTCGTCTGCTATACTTGCAGAAGTTAGTGCTCTTTTTGTTCAAATAGTATTGGGAAATTTAACATTCCATTAGGAGCACTAGCAATGTCGCTAGGTGCTGCCAACTCAGATACACACTTGTGATTACTTTTGAAACCAATTTGACCCTTCGTATCCCCCCGGCCAACCTAGTTGGGCAAATATTTTTTTCGTATATCCCCCTGACTTCCAGCTATGCCGATTTGGCCAATTTAGTGGACATAAAATACTCCTTCACTACAAAGATCTCAGCAACTTTTTACATACAAAAGTGAGAATAAACCAGAAACCTGCCAAATTAGCTGTATTTCTGTATTCCCAGCATCCAGAACTCTATTTACTTTGGGTTTGCATCCTTGATCATACATGGAAACTTTGCTTGCCAATAAACATCCCAACACTTCATTTCTTATCATCATGACTATCTGACATAATAAATTTCTTCATCATCACTTCAGCACATTAATTATCATCATCATAAACATTCACTTGGCTACTGGTTAATGGCTGTGATTTAATAATTTCATTGTTACTCTTCATTCTCACCTTAATCATCATGTTCAAAGCTTTCGTCAATATCATTATCCCTGTTCAAGGCCCATTTGCTTGCCCACTGCTCTTGATTCTACAGTATCGTCATCTTTATCTTTGTTGATCATCATTACCATGCATGCATGGTTATGTTCAAGCTGAATACTTTCATCATCAGCAGTAGCATTGTTCAAGATGCCTTTGCTTGTTGATAGCTCTGCTTGAACAGGATAATTATTGGTGCTCTCGGAATGTGAGCATACGTGTCTGCTAGTCATCTAAAAAATTGTGGGAATTATGGCATGTATGCCTTCATAACTTCGTGTACATACTGAATAAAGTAGATGAATTAGCAGAGAAAATATGAACATAGCTTATAAAATTACATATAATGATATGTGCAGAGCCGCAGGGCAGTGAAACTGGTTTGACTACCATGGGGCATTCTGTCAGCATCGTACACAGAACTCTGTATGCCTGGCGTCCACAAAGGTAGACAATGCAGGGAAAACCAAACTTGCAAATTTGCTGTACTTGGACAAAAATAAGGTGAACCCTTCCTTTCTTCAAATAATGCTGAATGACTTAATAAGCATCAGGAATTTGGGGTGAGCTTATCGAAAAATGTAGGCATACACCATGACAGGCGAGTTCAGATGAACACCATTGTTCTGCGGGCTCTTACTGCTGTTTCTTCACAGGAGTTGACACGTTTATAAATGTTTTGATGAAATGCTGAACTAATGCCAACAGTTCAAACCAGATATTAAGGCAGATATTAAGACTATAGCCCGATCCCACTACTCTGATGAGTTTTGCTCACATATGTGGATGCCAGGAAGCTAAGGGTTCAAGTATCTTGAAGGCGACAACTGCTGCTAATGAGCAGTCATAAGTGCCCACAGGTGTGGAGCTTAATGCATTTTTGTAGAAACGCTCATATATTTGGGTGTACCTCTCATCTTGAAACACTTGTAAAGTAATATAGAAATATTTGCATTTACTAACAGGGGTGTTCTTATGGTCGTAGTCGCGTCAACTCACTTGCACTGTTGCCTACTCCAACTCGAATATACATACCTAAGCTAGACATCCGCTCATGTTTTCATTTGGACTTGTGCATGTTCATCTACTTAAGGTAGTCATTCATGTTTCTGTAAGCATCTACTTGCACCAAGCACTCATTCATCCCACTTTCCATAGTTAGTAGTTTCAGCCATTCCCTCACTTCCAAGTCCCCCTTGCTCACAATCACCGGCACTTGCGTCTGCAGTCGTGACTACTTCCACTTGGAGGTAAAACTACATGCTACCTACCTGCCAAACAAGCATGCTACACTCATGCACTGGTGTAGCACTAATAATTAAAAGTGCATGTAGATGTTTCATACTTTTAGATATTTTTTTATGAGCACTGCCACTGGAGTGTTAGTCTCATTGCTACTTAGCATTTGTTAATTATTTCAGCCATAATATTCTGATGTTCATGTTTTTAACCTAATTGCATAAAATTATTACACATGTCATGACTACTACCAGCATAAATTCTGCCAAAATTACTTGCATGGTACTAACTCTCAGTGTAATTTATAAGAGGGTACTTCATTGCCATATATATTATTGCATTTGTTCATTCTGTGAGGACAACTTGGATGACAAGATATAGTCAAACATTTTGAAGGAAACAAGTGTAAATTAAAAAGCTAATTTTTTGCATTAAAAAGAACATTAATGGGAACGAATAGAAAATGATACCAAGAGACGTATAGGAGATATTATAGAAAGCAGTTGTATTGTAATTGTGAAAAAAAAAAAAAAAAGTGGACGAAAAAGTTACTTGCCACCGGCAGGATCTGAACCTATGACCTTTGCATAACGCTTTCGATGCTCTACCACTGACCTACTGTGATGGTCATTCCTCCATCCACTTTGTGGGGTTTGTATATGTGCATTTAAACATGGGAGGATCAGTCAGCGCTGCCTATTGGTATAGCGGCGAGTGGGGAACACACTATGTACCTGTTGGCATCATATAGCTCGTGATTTTATACAAGTTGAAAGCCTGCTGATAATCCCTCGCATAATATCTAAGGCACCAAGTAAACTGGAATGAGACCCATGCTATGAATAAAAGAAGAAAGTGAATTTGAGAGTTTGTTTTCTTTGTTAGATGCAACATAAGTGAAAACTAACTGATAATACTGCCAAGAAAGTATAGGTGATGGTATTTGAAGTATTCGTATGTAAATGTGAAGAAAGAAAAGTGGACAAAAAGATAACTGGCCACCGGCAGGATCTGAACAGGTGACCTTCAAATAATGCATCCGATGCATTACCACTGAGCTACGGCAAAGGTCATCCCTCTGTCCACTTTAGGGGGTATATATGTGCATTTTGCAGTTGCTGTACTTATGTTTGTTATCCATTTAGTTGAAGCATTAGGACCTATGGTATTTTCTACGACTTTAATGCCCGGAGGGGGGAGGGTAATCATTTCAAAGTGTAGAAACTTGACATCTGCATTGTCAAGAGAACAGTGCTAGATTTTTGGGGAAGAAAAAGCTATTTATGGCTACTTGCACAATTTGCGTCACAGGGGGCTCGCATAATGCTGTGGCAGAGATCAGCAGAGATTTGCGACGAAGTGTACTGGCGTGGTTCATGGGACGGTGACCGTAAGCAAGGACCAAGGAGCGAGAGTCATCCCACAGGTTTTACTGCCTTTCATTTTCCTTTGTGTCTAATAGTGTTCATATTCAGCTGCTAACCACGTGACTGCCTCCGTGTCTGCTGTTCTTTTAGCATGCTGAGGCAGCCACTGAAAAGACTAAGGGATTAGTGCTAAAGTATATAATGATAAATATAGGGAGGAAAAATAACTGTCATGTCCTTTGGCAACATAACACTTTGAAATTAGCAGTTGACTTCTGACCTAGCTGAAGGCATCTATTTTAGCGCTACTTTGAGGAATGGTGCATGCGTTGTTTATTCATATATTTATTATATGAATGCTATGATGAATATAGCCATTCCAGAGATGTGCCTTTAGTTTTGACTGTGATTGTTAGAGTGTTTTTTTGTGCGCGAATACAAAAGTTTCGAACAATCTTATGACAATGATGCTCCTGTTGCTCTTACATGAGTGCCACGTGGCGGTGCAAATACTTTCCTGCAGTTAACATGTTACTGTTGTGAATAATTAACAAAATTTGCTAAATAATTTTTATTATTTAAGTCAAGTGCCTATAAGTTATAGCATGTGCCAATTTAAGTCCTACCTATATGTTTTTTTCAGAAATCACTGAAATTCTGCGTAGTTCGAGATACTCATAATCGAACTTGATGGACGAAGTTTCAAAATAATCTTGCCTGGAGCGCACGCTCCTAGAGCAGCGAAACACAGGCACCAAATTTGGAAACCCGAGATGCTTATGTTGTTTTAGAGTCTTGCATTCAGGGGGGGGTGGAGGGTTTTTCTGACCGATTATTAGTCACCGGTGTTGTCCATAGATATCTTAAGTTGGTTTTACAGAAGAGGTGAGTGCTCCCCGAGTAGTCAAGTTGCATCGACATGTTCTATGGTTTGATGTAAACAGAGGCCCCCCTGCCCCTTAACGTAGCAGATGTCAAGTAAGTATAGTAAACGTCAGACATCGTTTGTGGGGCACGCATAAGACTCCGACTGGCTCCCCGCGAGAACTATTGGTCATTACCTCTCTCGCTTTGTTGTTGATCTTCTCCTAAGGTGGTTTTGGCTCCTTACGCTAGGAATGCTTTTTTTTTTTTTTTTTTTGAGGGGGACATGTTTAAAGCAACTATATTGATTCATTCTTCGCGACCCGCGGTTCCCCCTAAAAACTGCTCGTTCAGCATCACCGAAGCTCTAGTGCACCTAGTCTCAGACGCTGCCCTGCTGTGACACACTAGTTTCTTATGGTATTCAGGCAGGTATTTCGGAGTGATGCGAAATTGTTCTGAATCAATAATTCTGATTAGTTTTAGAATGTGCTAGAGTGTTTACGATTCAATTTTGGCCTTACCAGATGCAAAGTTGCTAATTACTGTAAAAAAAAGTTGCAAACAAAACTTTCTCTGTCAGGGGCCCTTTAAAAAGTGAATAGTTTAAAACAGCATTTTTGCAACATGTAGGCATAGCCACAAGTGCTGACAGTTTCTCACACCTTGGATTGATATTTTGGCCACAACAGCAATTTACACCATAAAGATAGCCTATAATCTACCCGAAAAAAAAAAAAAAGTGCAATACTGGGCTTATTCATATTTTGCTGCTCCTGAATGGTATATGCTGCAGCATTAGGCATGCAGATTATATCCCTGATGGCTTCTGACCATCCACTCAAAAAGATGAGATTTGTGGGGTTTAACGTCCCAAAACCACCATATGATTATGAGAGATGCCGTAGTGGAGGGCTCCGGAAATTTTGACCACCTGGGGTTCTTTAACGTGCACCCAAATCTGAGTACACGGGCCTACAACATTTCCACCTCCATCGGAAATGCAGCCGCCGCAGCCGGGATTTGAACTTGCGACCTGCGGGTCAGCAGCCGAGTACCTTAGCCACTAGACCACCGCGGTGGGGCATCCACTCAAAAAAAAAAAAAAAAAATTGATGTCTTGTGTTACATGAGTTTCAAAACTGGCATTATTTATTTTTATGTATTTTGCGAAAACCCAAATATTTTTCTCTTTGCAACCTTTTGGAAGTGATTTCTAAGCAATTGGAGCACTTAGAATTACAAATCTTGTTGCAGTACTGTGCTATATAGGTATTGCCCTCAGGGGTAGAAGTTTTTGTATTTCAATTTGAATGTATTTTAATTGTTGATTCATTAAAAACTAGTTAGCCACGATTTGGATATGAATCTTTCATTTGCTGTATAGTTGTTAATAGTTGTCATATCAAAAAATATTTCTACCTTTGTGAAACTTATGTTTTCTAGTAACTAGCTACGAGTCTAAAGCACGGTTATGGTGAGTAGTTATTGCTCCATTATTCTTGGAAACAACATTACCTATTTTGAAAAAAAAAACTAATTTTTATATGTTAAAAATGATTGTATATTTGAAATCAGCAAAGAACACGAAAATGCCTGTGAAGTTTTATTAAACCTGGTGAGGAAAATTTTGATGACTTTTAGAAAAACAAACCGCTTTCTCCCTTATACTGTGAAGAGGTCTGAAAAACTGTTTTGGCTCTGTGCAAGAAGTGCTGCAGTGTCCTCCCCAGTGTTTTGTTCTTCCTAGATGATAAAAAAAATTGCTATTCCAGTTTTCCTGTACACATTTTGACTAATAGATAAGCACAGAACGCTATGCGCGAAAGTAAGGCGATGCGCTGGCACAAGTAGGACTACTTGCAGCTTTTCATAGAAACGTAAGAACGCGGTGCACTGTCATTCAAAATTTGTCACTCCCATGTGACAGGTTCTTCTGGTCTGACGTCATAGATCGGTCGTACTTCATGCTTGCCAGGCGTGATAAATTTCAATTTCACCTGTGGAGTTTGATGATGAATATTTCGATATAAGTACAACTTTGTAATATATAAACACTAGCCCTCATGTCAATAATTTGAAAGTTAATGAACAAACCTGTTAATTAGTCACACAAGTGTTTTGTTAACTGCAGCAAAGTACTTCCGCCTCTACGTGAAGTTCGTATATGAAAACAACAGAAGCCTCGCTGTCATAGGACTTTTAATAAAGATCCACATTGGTTAAAAGAAAAACCCTGTATGTTCTTCTAAAGGTGCCCTGCAACACCTTTAAAGGTAGTGAATAAATCTGACCTGTGAGACAACTGGAGCTATTATGCAATTTCTTATCGAGACCAGGTAGCAGAGAGCCTACAATTCTGCTGAAAAGCTAGCCTGCTTTTCTGTAGACTTTTCAACGTGCACATTTATATAAAGCAACAAAAAAAATGTTGATAATAGTGGCTAGATTTATTCATGAGTAATCATGCTTCAGGCATGACCTACAAGTTCACACCTTCAGCAATGCTGTTGTTTATAATTCAACCTTGACAAATGGAATTGTATGTGTCCAATCAAGAAGCAGCATAAAGTAAAGAAAAAATAGCATTTCTGGCCAAAAGGTTGTCTCACCTGAAGCCTCCAGGCTGCAAAATTCTGTGAAAGTTCTCATTTTATGTGCTTGTACCCTTATGCACAGCAGAGATCACAGGAATGTGCTGATGGCAGTGAACTCTCAGCTTTTACTTGTTTCTGCTAGCAAGTTGCTGTCATTTTCATGCAGTTGAAATCGCATTAATCTTGATTTGGCAAATCTTTGACTAGCATGAAGCTTATTGCTGATGAGGCTGTTTTTCCACCTGATTGTTTTTGGCATACATATGGTCCAAGCTGTGCCGAATTACTTTTGCTTTTCTCAGACGATGCAAACCTATGATATTTCAGATAATGGCATTCTGTTGTCTTGACTGTTGGCTCAAAGCTTGAAGCAGTCTGACTTTGGTGGAAACTGGCACGTTTGGTACAGCGATCAGTGCTCACCATCACAGAAATTATACATTTTGTTTTCAAGCTCATCTGCATCGCAATAGTTTTTGTGGCAGCATAAAGATATTGAGCACTGTACCTTTCATTGCAAGTGAGCAAACACTTGGTGTTGTTGGCTCATCAAAGCAGCAATATCTACAAACAGGTGCTGGGTTTGGTATATCTTGAGGAACGATTTAATGGGACAGCATGCTAAGACATGCTTGTACTGGCACGTACACATTATTGTTTGCTATGCACAGCTGGCACAGTACAAGAAAGAACAAAATAAAGAGAAGTTGTTTTTTAAGGACTCGTAAACCACCCCTAGGGCTTTGTAAGAGAGCACATGCTGTGGATGCCAGGCATTGCTGTTTACATCTCAGCCAAATCTTGCTGTCATGCGCAGTAAATAGAGTTGAGAGGCACAGGTCAAAGCTGCCATTTTTTCGTACAGAAACATGTGCTCACTCTCTTCAGACCTGTTGTTTGATATCAAACAGCAGATGGCATAGTATTGTGTAATAGCCAACAGAAATTTACAGCATGGTTTGGTTCACTTGTGCTTTTTGCCACTGGGTGCTCCCTAGGGCTGGCACTGCTCTTCATAGTCTGCTAACATTACACGTAACTATACTCATGCCCACAGTAATCACAACAGAAGAGAGTGATTGTGTTGTATCACTGTTGCTAACGTAGCTTCTTTGAGCTTTTTGCGACCATTGACGAGTATAGCCATCAAAATATTTTTTTAGAGTAGGACAGCTGATGACTACACTCGTCATCAGCAATGTGGAATCAATGAGGATTTTCTGCTATAGTTGTATTAATTAATGTAATGAGCCCCACTTGTCCATGCTTATTCTATTGAGCTTATTCTTCCTCCTCCTCTTCTTCTCGCCTTTCATTGTATTACCTGCATTGGTACCATGCATGCGGTAGCTTTGCACACAATGATAAAAAGAAAAGTTACTTCACTGAAATAATGATAACATTTTATTCACAAAAGAACTTCTACATGATGAGGGAAAGAAATTGCTAGGTCGTTTTGGCAAGTTTTTTTTTTTCTTTGGTTGCGAAAGGTTTGAAGGGACATTAAAACCAAAATCATTGTAAATTGTCCAAATAATGGTCTAAAAACCTGATAGTGCTACTTTAGTACCAAGCAAAAGCTTATTTTAAAATAAAATCATGCTTTAATGGTCTGCACAGCATCAGTGCACATAAGCACTAACCTGGACAAGCTTTCTGACGTAGTAGTTGCCTTGCCCAATGTTTCCCCCCACTTACTGCACTGCCGCCAATGCTAGCAGCAGCAGAGCAGAAGTAGTGGGAGCCACAGCAGCAACAATGGCCATCAAAGCTTGCTGCGATGAATGTCGTTGGTGAATCGGACATTAAGACATTGGCTCGTAACACTGGCTGAGAGACACAGCACTAAGATACTTGCAGCATAGTGGTGCATTTTAAGGCACCTGGCGAGAAGACTCCTCGGTTTCTTTGCTGCAGCACAACCGGCGTACACAATTCGGCCATCTGGCAACATCACATGCACACAGCATTTTGTCGAACTTTTCATCAGACTTTCATGAGCTTGCAAAGCATATGCAGCATTACGGAATACTGAAATGACAATCGAGACGTGACTACATGAGTGAAGCGCAGTCTGGTGGAAATGGAATTACTCGCACCGTTCCCCATGGTAATGTGAATCGAACTGAAAAAACAAGTAGCATTTTATTCCAGGCTATGATGCACAGAAGATTTTTTTTATTGAAAATTGTTTCATTGGCTCTTGACCTCATCGAGATCATTCGAAAGTGTCCCACTTGTGGTGCATATGGTGTCATATATTTACTCAATTTCTTGTTAAGTAGAGCACTGCTATTGATAATATTGACATTTGAGATGTTCTCAAACATTGATCTTTCTCTCTGACATAAATTGTCGTCTGCCTTTAGTGGCCCTTTAAAGTGCACAATAAACCCATGTATCTTGCTGGATTTTATATATTTGTTTTGGCAATTGACTCCCTTGTAATAAACTTTGATGCTGAGGTCATTCAATGATTGCCCATAACACTGGTTCATGACTCTTTTAAAAAGTACTCAATGGCAATATTTTTTGCCCATCAGATGAACAAGGCACATCGATAAAGTTATTTTTTTGTGATTCACAGCACGCAATAGCTGTTATGTTAACCAGCTTTCATATAAGGTGTTGTAGTGTCCCTCCAAAAAATGTTACTACAATGATGTAATGAGTGCTTTTTTTATTTGTAGTTAACAGAATTTTTAGAAATCGGTTGTCACTTGTAGCTCATTATGTTACATTATGCAAAATTGCAGACATTACTTGAACAAGAAATTGGAATATGTGATTTACCAATTAACACATTATCACTCACAACTTCCGATTTAATCAGTGTATATAAATGCCATGACAGCTGTGTACCTAATTTAGGTGCATGTTCAGGACTTTGGCTGCTGGAAATTAATCTTGAGTCTGTCTTGATGACATGCCTCGTAATCATGCCATAGTATTCCTATGTAAGGTGCATAAAATTAATTTTAGTACACATATGGTAGTTCATGATTTAAGGCAGTGAATTATAAGATATAGTAACTGGGAAATTATTTTGAAGCTAGCACTAGTTAGGAGTTAAACAGTGGCAACGTTGTGATAAAAAATAGTGTTTATTATAACTTTTAAAGATATTTTATTGAACGTTAACAGATGACGAAGTCGAGAAGGGTGTAGCATTTGTAATTCTGGTTTAGCTTCATTGTAGCAATTACGATAGAAGTATGCACAATTTTATAGTGTAGCAAAAAAAACGAGCCCTTCAAACATCCCCTTTTTTGTTTTAAAATATTTAATATATACTTCAAACCCTAATATAATGAATTTGGATATAATTATCAACTAATTTAATGGTGTAAACCAAAAAAAAGTCTGGCAATATAGGGTTAGGAATATACCTTTATAATGAGTTTGTGAATATAACAAACTTATTTTTGTCCAAGATACAACTTGGTTATAGCAATAAGGTTTCAGTGTACCTTCAAAATACTTACATCAAAACTGACCTTGTTCTCTGAGTATAAACTAGTGAGCGTTATTTGAGAAATCTTTTTATACCAATCGTGAATGGCAATGTGTAACATTAAGTATGGTCTGAGTTTGCAGTTAATGGGTAATTATTCAAATATGCAGTCAATTATGATGCCAGTAATCAGAATCTTTTACACTAATGCTGCTCAGGAATTGGGCTAAATGTCATGAGAAAAATGAGATTTCAACTATAATATGCCATGTTCCTTTTCATTATATTATTTCACCACTATGAAAGTATGAGCAGTGCTTAAAGAAAAGACAGTGAAGAAATTTGGAGCTTTCGCTAATGTGATAACTTTTGGGTTGTTCTCTTTATTCGGTCCTATATCCCCATATCCCCTCCCCCCTCTCGTGCAGCTTCATCTGCCCAGTGCATTTACACTCAAACCTCACTGTAACAAAGTTGCATCTTACACAAAAAGAAGTGGTTATATCCGAAAATTTGTGACAAAAGTATATTTGTAACAATATATAGCGAGACCATTCTTTATTCACTTCATTATAACAGATGCTTCGTTATATTCGGGTTTGTTGTATCGAGGTTTGAGTGTAATCTTTCCTTAGGAATCAAAGCAACAGCAAAGTGTAAATTTGAGGGCAACAATAATAGGTACTAACAGACAGCAATGCCAAGAGAAGTAAAAGGAATGTTATTAGAAGTAATTATAAGATAATTGTGAAGAAAGGAAAGTGGATGAAAAGATAACTTGCCACGATCACTATCCGAAGCTTCAACCTTCAAATAATGCATCTGATGCTCTACCACTGAGCTACGATGGCGGTTGGATGGATGGATTGATATGCCTGTACCCTTTAGATGGGGCAGTGGCTAGCGCCACAAAGCCGTAATATCTAATGAACCAAAAACTAGATTTATTTTTTCCTTCAAATAGTGAGGTTGAGGATTCATACTTTGTAGTGAAGGTTTTAATTTTCACTCGTGCCTTGACTTAAGCCATCAATCAGATAAACTTCTTCCAGTTAATTCTATCCCCTTTAAGTCTATTTTGCCCTCCCTGTCCCTAAACCCCAGTGCTTTGAAAATCTCTGCGCCATCATCCTGAACTATAGTGTGAAGAACTTTACAGAACATTATTAAGTGTTCGGCATTTTCCTCTTTCTCTCCACACACACTGCATACTGTGTCTACCCCTTCATATTTGGCCCGATATGTCTTGGTTCCCAATACTCCCATCCTGGCCTCAAACAGTAGAGAACTACCCCGAGTATTATCACAAATCTTTTCCTTGGCAATTTTCTGCTTAAAACATCGATAGATCTCTAGTGGAGACTTCTTAATCATGCTGATTCTCCACATATCAGTCTCAACTTCCTTCACCTTCTTCTTAACCAATAATTCTTTTTGGTTTGTCCCCCTGCTGTTTTCTAAGTATTTACCAGTCAATTTTCTGGTTCGCTTCCTTTATTTTGTATCGAAATTCTTCGTGTACAAGTAGCTGAATACCTTCCTAGCCCAACGCTCCTCCCCAATTTCTCTCAATCACTTCTCAAATTTTATCTCGCTGCTAGCTTCCCTGCCCTCAAATGATGTCCATCCCATATCACCTTGTACTCCCTGATTTGGTGTATTCCCGTGAGCGCCTAAGGCAAGCCTATCTATTTCAGGTTGCTCAATTTCTAATCTGGCTTGAACTTCTGATCTTAGCACAAGACCGCATTGCCGAACGTCAGACCAGGAACGATGATCCCTTTCCATATTCCTCTCACTACCTCATATCTCTTGTAATTTCACAGTGCCCTGTTTTTCATAACCGCTGCACTCCTGCTACCTTTAGTCGTCACGTATATTTCATGTTCCCTTAGGTACTCGGCCCCATTGCTTATCCCTACAACAGTTTTTAGTTTTGCGCTCGCTTGCTCATGACTCCTTCCATCTTGCATCCTGGTAACGTCCCTACTGCAACCCTCTTGTCACCTGTTACCCTCTTTTTGATTGCTTCTGCGCATCGATTTAAATTCAAGTCCCCAGTGATTATCACATGCTGTGACTTTTCAGCTGGAGAGTCCTGCACCTGGGGGTTACTTGCACCTGTGACACCGGCTGCTTTGTCCCCTCCCAGCCCCACCACTACATTGCTGAAACTGGGCCTTGCAACAATTGAGCCGGTTCAACCTGTTTTTTCCAAACTTGCTAGCTCTTTCTTGTCTGCCGTTCTTGTTGCTAGTGCCTTACTGTTCTCACCGTCGGCCACTCCTTTGTTCACCTTGGCTAGTGCTTCCTCAGCAGACTTCAGCCTTTCTCCCATTGCCCTCGTTTTTTCTTGCTATGTCACCAATGCAGTCTCCAGCTCAGGGATTATCAACAGCAGTTCACTCTGGGCAACCATTGTTTTCTCCATTTTTTCCTTGGCCTCACATTGCCTACACTTCGCGTCAGCCTTCTCTTCATTTGCTTCGGTGGGAACATCAGTCAGCCCTACCTGTTGACATTACGATGACTGTGAAACACTTTTTCTTCATTTAGTATCATGTTGTACATAATTTATTAAAAAATATATGAGATGGCAGCTGACCAATAATTCCGTGCTTAACACCTCATCGGATTAAGTCTGCCGGAACCAGATCCTCTGTATCGATAAAAGAAAGAAGTCTTAATGTATGGGCTCGTTTAAATTATCCTTTTATCCACTTTTCTTTCTCACATTACAATTACTTCGAATAACACCCCCCTACACTTTTTGTGGCAGTTTTGTCTGTTAGTTCTCTTATAATGTTGTGTCTAAGCAGCAGCAAATGTGTCTTCGACCTCAACAAGTGGCCTCGACTCATTCCAGTAGTGTATATGCAAGCAGTTGGTTGCTATTATCGTACATGCTCGAGTATGGTTGCTATATTGAATGCAATAAGAAAGTTATGTGGTCTTTCTAAATGCAAAAAAAAATCGTGCTTCTTATATTAGGTGTACTGCAAGTCTCGCTAACCAATTCACTCTCTCAGATCCTTGCATAAATCTCATTCATTGAATGTTGAGTATTCGGGTAGCCCCTTTGTATGCATTTTGCTTTTTTACAAAGTCATCTTGATATGCAAAACAAATGTGGCAACTTTTGTGGGAGAGTCCCTACATTTATTTCATACAGTGTACAGTTGAGAATATCTTTGGAGGTATTTTTTTGATGGGACGGAAAAATTATATTACTGTTTGCTTGGTTTTTTTTTTTCAGTAAGAACTTTCTCGCAAAATTTTCCACTGTGATGTTTAAGAAATATTTTAATGAGTAGAATTCTAAGTTCTTAATTTGGCTGTGTACTCACTGCAAAAGCTCTTGATAAAACTGTTTGAAAAAAATCATGTGCAAAGGCAGTGAAGCACCAACATGCACCATGTGCATTTGAATAAAAATAATGCAGTTTCATAGACTACTGCCAAAGATGAAGCACTGTTCGAAAAGCTTACAGGCTGCTTTCACCACCTGAGTTCCTAACCATCTCCTTTTATGAAAAGTATGCAACCAATTCATGGAGACCGATTGATACATTTTTCAACTCTGGTGATTGGTAGGGATGACGGAAAAGCTAAATGTATGTATGCGTATACAATATGTAGTGTAGTGGATTTCACAAACTGAGGAAATATTTGAGTGTGGTAGCCTTGGCTTAATTTTCAGTAAACAATGTTGTCAACATCTGTTGCATTACAGATTACTGCAGTTGTAGAGAGGAAGAAGAATATGTGCCGCAGTGGGTCACGCCTTTAGCAGGAGGAGCCAAGCGCGAGCGTTTTTGCCCGATTGCTGTGATTCCTGAGTCCGTTGCTGCCGCCCGCTTTCCGCGTCAATAGACCTACCGTTCAAGTGCTACTTGTGCCAATAAACCCCGTTCCAGAGTGGTGGAGGTGCGGGGTACTTCAACCTGGAACTCCGCAACAGGAAACTACCTGCCATCACAGAAATGGCTGAAGAAACCACCCAGCAAGGTACGACCCAGCCTCCGATGGTCATCGTGCCCACTTCGCTACGCGTGCGCGATCCACCTTTTTTCGACGGTACCGATGAGCAAGACGTAGAAGATTGGCTGTCGACATTTGAAAAGGTAGGCGCAAGTAACAAGTGGGACGACCCTTCGAAGCTTCAATATGTACCCTTCTACCTGAAAGAAGTGGCGAGTCTCTGGTTTAACAACCACCAGTCGGAATTCGCCACTTGGGGTGCCTTTAAGCTACGCATCACCGATGTGTTCGGTCGCCCCGAGGTACGCAAGCTCCGTGCCGAACAGCGCCTACGGGGACGCGCACAGCTTCAGGGGGAAGGCTTCACAAGCTACATCGAGGATGTGCTCGACTTGTGCAAGCGCCTTGACCCTTCAATGATCGAGGCAGACAAGATCAAGCACATCTTGAAGGGGATAGACGACGACGCCTTCCAGATGCTGCTGGCCAAGGGCCCCCGTACCGTGTCTGAACTCGCCACTCTTTGCCAGAGCTTCGAAGAATTGCGCAAGCAGCGGGTCATGACACGGCGGCCAGCGACTACCGACGGAACTCTCGCGGCATTGACCCTAGGTGGAGACAACAACACAATCATGTCGGAAATCAAACGATATGTGCGCGAGGAGGTGGCCCGACAACTTTCGTGTCTGTCGTATCAACCGGCAACGGAACCCTCTTCTGAGCGTCTCGCGCCCGCCATCAGACAGGTAATACAGGCGCAGGTATCTGAGGCACTGCCGCCCGTCTCTCAGACAACACCTGTCACCGCGCCATTGACTTACGCTGCTGTTGCTGCTACTCCACCACGACCTCCACTTCGGCCGACTCCCCAGCCTCTACGAGTACCAACGACGCCGGTGTCAGCAACACAACAGCGCTATCACGGAAACCCTTGGCGCACAGTTGACAATCGTCCGATCTGTTATGCATGCGGATATCCAGGTCACGTGGCGCGCTTCTGTCGCCGGCGCTTCGCAACGGGCCCGGCTGCTGCTCCAAGGTACTCTGACGACTCTTTCCCGGCCCCGTACAACGCGCAACGAGAAATTCCCCGTCAATATGACCGACAATCAGTGCAACGCGACCCGTCCCCATCCGAAATAGACCACCACCCTGCTGCCGACTACCGGCCATTCGGTCCCCGTCGCTCATCCTCACCACGCCGCTACCGTTCTCCGTCCCCGCTGCGTCGCCGACCGAACTCCGCAGAGACGGAAAACTGACTGCCGCAGCTCCGGAGGCACGAGCTGCGAAATCGTCGCTTTGTAGAAGTCCTCGCCCGTCCCCCACAAACGTTCTGGAACTGTTTGTTGAAGGTCTACGAACTCTTGCGCTTGTTGACACGGGCGCCGCCGTATCTGTGATAAGTCAAAAACTCTGCCGTTCTATACGAAAAGTAACGACGCCGCCTTCCGACGTATTGCTGAATACCGCGAGCTCGCAACCTATTCGACCAGTCGGAGCATGTACAGCGAGAGTAATCATTCAGGACGTCCTGTACCACATCGAGTTTCTCGTGTTGACCACTTGTGCCCACGACGTGATACTAGGATGGGATTTTTTGTCACGGCACCACGCCGTAATTGACTGCGCTCGCGCGCAGGTAGAATTATCTGTGTTTTCAGATGCGCCATCTACTGACAATGAGCGCACTCACCTGGGCAAGCTTCTTGTTGCTTCCGACGTTGATGTTCCTCCTTTTAGTGCCATCGTTGTCCCCGTCAATCGCACTGAATTGTCCGGCTCTACCGTTGTGTTCTCCCCATCTGAAGTTTTCAGTCGCCGCCACCGTACGTCTCTGCCATACGCCGTTCTGCCACCTCATCAAGATACTTCCGGAATTGTCGTTTGCAATCCTAGCTCATGCCCTCTCACCTTAAGAGCTCTTGAAACACTGGGCTATGTTCATCCTGTTGACGACAACGTTATTGTGCCTATTGAGTCCCACGACCCTGGCCAGCAACTTCAGCTGAACGCGGTTACTCCTCTTTTTACGCGGGATGACTACTCCTCGGATATCTTCAATCGTTCTATCGACAGCAAGCTTCCTTCGGATCAACGGGACCAGCTAATAGCCCTTCTGCATGAATTCCGAGATTCATTTGACCTTCCTCAAAAGGCACTGAGTCAAACTAACACCGTCGCTCACACAATCTACACCGGAACGCACCCTCCTTTGCGGCAACGCCCCTACCGCGTATCACCTAAGGAACGAAATGTAATTGCAGAGCAGGTGGATGATATGCTTCAACGCGGCGTCATCAAACCATCTTCTAGCCCCTGGTCTTCACCTGTTGTGCTAGTGAAGAAAAAAGACGGTTCGATTAGATTTTGTGTCGACTACCGGCGACTGAACAAAATTACACGGAAAGACGTATACCCTCTTCCCCGCATCGACGACGCTATCGATTGCCTACGAGGTGCCGAATTCTTTTCTTCGCTGGACTTACGTTCGGGTTACTGGCAGGTTCCGATGGCAGAGTGTGACCGTCCCAAAACAGCGTTCGTTACGCCGGATGGCCTATACGAATTCATGGTTATGCCATTCGGTCTGTGCAATGCACCTGCAACGTTTGAGCGAATGATGGACAGCATTTTACGCGGCCTTAAATGGCAGATATGCTTATGTTACCTCGATGATGTTATCGTATTTTCGCCTGATTTCCCTACCCACGTCGACCGTCTGCGCACCATTTTTCAGTGTCTTACCAAGGCAAACCTCCAACTTAACCTAAAGAAGTGCCGCTTTGGGGCTCGCCAACTTACTATACTTGGTCACGTTGTGTCAAAGGATGGAATTTGCCCCGACCCAGACAAACTTCGAGCCGTAGCCGACTTTCCGAAGCCGACTTCACTCAAAGAACTTAGGAGCTTCATCGGCTTGTGCTCGTATTTTCGTCGTTTCGTCCACAACTTTGCAACAATAATAGCCCCACTTACACAACTACTGAACGGTCCAGCTAATCTTTCTAACTGGTCCCCGGCATGCGACGAAGCTTTCCTTACACTGCGCCGCCTACTTACGTCCCCACCAATTCTACGCCATTACGACCCAAGTGCCCCCACTGAAGTGCACACAGATGCTAGTGGCGTTGGTCTGGGAGCAGTACTCGCGCAACGAAAGCCCGGTATTCCGGAGTACGTCGTCGCATACGCAAGCCGCGCACTCACAAAAGCGGAGATGAACTACTCCGTAACTGAAAAAGAATGCCTCGCAATCGTTTGGGCGTTAAGCAAGTTTCGTCCTTACTTGTACGGACAGAGTTTCGACGTTGTGACCGATCACCACGCGCTTTGTTGGTTGGCGTCGCTAAAAGATCCTTCAGGTCGCCTTGGACGTTGGGCTCTTCGCCTACAAGAATTCGACATTCGTGTCGTCTACCGCTCAGGACGAAAACACTGTGATGCGGACGCCCTCTCACGATCACCAGTGAGATCCCCCGCAGACCTGCATTCGGATACCAACTTCTCCATCGCTCCCATTTCCGTCACAAGCATGTCGTCTGAACAGCGAAAAGACCCATGGATAACATCTCTCCTTAACATTCTTTCTGACTCTTCAACGTCTGCATACCCACGCGCTCTTCGCCGACAAGCCACACATTTCGCGATACGGGATGCGCAACTATACCGCAGAAACTACCACGCGGATGGTCGTAAATGGCTTTTGATTATACCACACCACATGCGATCTGATGTCTGTGCGTATTTCCATGCCGACCCACAACATGCTCACGCTGGTGTGTTAAAAACATATCAGCGGATCCGCCAGCGTTACTACTGGCGTGGTATGTACACTTTTGTACGAAAATACATTCGGTCTTGTTCACTATGCCAACGACGAAAGACAGCTGCCCATTCATCCGGATTATTACAGCCTCTACCGTGTCCGGCGCGCCCTTTCGACCGCATTGGTATCGATCTATATGGTCCCCTTCCTTACACTGCCACTGGAAATCGATGGATCATTGTCGCCGTCGACCATCTGACTAGGTATGCTGAAACAGCTCCACTACCTACGGCAGGTGCACGTGACGTAGCCAATTTCGTTTTGCGACGCTTCGTACTGCGTCATGGGGCACCACGTGAACTACTAAGTGATCGAGGGCGTGTCTTTTTATCCGAAGTTGTACAACAACTCCTTCGGGCATGCCGCACGGTGCACCGCACCTCTACAGCCTACCACCCGCAGACCAACGGTCTAACTGAGCGCTTCAACCGAACGCTAGGAGACATGCTCGCCATGTATGTCAATTCCGACCAATCAAACTGGGATGTCATTCTCCCATTTGTGACCTATGCGTACAACACCGCGACGCAGTCAACCACAGGCTTCTCGCCTTTCTTTCTTCTATATGGGCGTGAGCCATGCTCCACCCTTGACACCATTTTGCCGTATCGTCCCGACGTCTCCGAGTTCAGCCCTCTTTCTGATATTTTTCACCACGCTGAAGAGTGTCGTCAGTTGGCCCGATCATTCACCTCGGACAAGCAAGCATTCGAAAAAGACCGCCACGACCGCGACCAGCAAGTCGAGACTTTTGCCGTGGGCTCGCTTGTCTGGCTCCGACTTCCCTTCCACTCCCCAGGTCTGTCCGCTAAGTTTGCCCCCAAGTTTCACGGTCCTTATCGCGTCGTCGAACGTCGATCTCCTGTCACATACGTGATCGAGCCGATCACGCCATCTACAGACAGGCGATGCCTTGGTCGTGAGACTGTCCACGTGAGTCGTCTCAAGCCATATCACGACCCACTCCTAATCTCGTCACCTTGACTTGCCAGGATGGCTCGTCTTCGTCGCCGGGGTATTGTAGAGAGGAAGAAGAATATGTGCCGCAGTGGGTCACGCCTTTAGCAGGAGGAGCCAAGCGCGAGCGTTTTTGCCCGATTGCTGTGATTCCTGAGTCCGTTGCTGCCGCCCGCTTTCCGCGTCAATAGACCTACCGTTCAAGTGCTACTTGTGCCAATAAACCCCGTTCCACAGTCGCTTCTGTTTTCACTAGCAGTGACATATGCTGGGTCGTGGCCAATGCTCTGCCTAATATACAAGTCCACATAATCAGTTGGTGTAAACCAAAAGAAAACTAGCTCAGGAAGAGAGCTAATTATTTCAATGGTTCTCGAAGCCCTTTTGGAGGATATTAGGAAAACTCCATATATGTAGATAGTGCTTCATCTTTGGCAGTAGTCTATGAAACTGCATTATTTTTATTCAAATGCACATGGTGCATGTTGGTGCTTCACTGCCTTTGCACATGATTTTTTCAAACAGTTTTATCAAGAGCTTTTGCAGTGAGTACACAGCCAAATTAAGAACTTAGAATTCTACTCAATAAAATATTTCTTAAACATCACACTGGAAAATGCAAGCCAAAAAGTGTTGCACTGCATGTAGCAAATTATTAACAATTTATGTTAACGTTGTAAACATTCTGCTTTTAAAGGAAGATACTACTCGACACTTTTTTAATGTTCACTCTAGAGCAATAACACTTCAGCTGTTTATGGAACTCTTTATGCTGATTTAAATTATTTAACTAGTTTTTTGCAAGTTGCATAATTATAGCTCTCTAACTTGAAAAAGTGAAAACCCTGACCCTTCTACCTCCCCCTCTTCTCATCTCTAAACTTCTGTAATTTTCACCATACATAGTTCATAATGTTTCAAATAAACTGTAGAATACAAATAACTAATTAGGAAGTGCATACTAAATATGTAATATGCATGAAAATGATAGATGCAAAAATGTCTATATTTAACCTACCCTAGAAAAGGTTGGCGTACAGTTTTTACTATATAATAGACTATTTAAACTTAAATTAGATAATTGTATTTGTCATACTTTAGAAAAAAGTTGGGGAAAATTTCATGCAGATCTGAGCATTAGAAGTGTCAGAAAAACGAGGGGCACATTGAAAAAAATAGCAAATTTTGTGTATTGAGAAAAATGAGATTTGAAGTTAAAATTGAGTTTTTATTTATAAAACATGTCATTCAATACAAGGAAATTTGCTCACCAAAAAAACAAACAACCCTTCTTGTAGTGGCCACTGCCACAAAAATACGCCAGCATCATGAGTTTGTCCTCTCTCGACTTTTTGAGCCGACTCCTCACAGACATTTCGCTCACAGAGAGAGCCATGAAAGGCTTGGCAAGCTTCTTTCGCTCCATCTGGCAGAGCCTTTTGCCGACTGCAAGCTGAAAAAAAGTTCAACAGTACTGCGAAACTTAAACTATGTCCAGTATCGAAGGACACAACAGTGCCGATGCCATTTTGCTGCCACGTTTGTGCCACATACCGTCGTACATAATGGCAGTGTAGTTCCGCTGAGTTCCCTCACTGTAAGCTCCTTCAGTCTTGCAAGATTGGTGCTGACGTCATCCATCGCTGCATGATGATCTTTCCGGCTGATGATGGCGCCGCCCCGTTGGTCTAGTGGCTAAGGTACTCCGCTGCTGACCCGCAGGGCGCGGGTTCGAATCCCGGCTGCGGTGGCTGCATTTCCGATGGAGGCGGAAATGTTGTAGGGCCGTGTGCTCAGATTCGGGTGCACGTTAAAGAACCCCAGGTGGTCTAAATTTCCGGAGCCCTCCAGTACGGCATCTCTCATAATCATATAGTGGTTTCGGGACGTTAAACCCCACATATCAATCAATTTCCGGCTGATGGCTGTGAATGACTTTTGATGCATTGGCTTTTGCAAGTCAACAACTGCCGCAAATCGAACCAGCTGCTTGAAGCCTATTCCTACAGAGCGTGCTGCGACAACGGCTTTCATGCACGAGCAATGGCTTTTTTCATTCATGATAGAAATAAATGCATGAGAAAAGCATTGTTCAGCTGTGCTGCTCAACAAGACATGGACCCCGCAAGTAGGCTTCACAGCATATACTGCCGTGCAGCGGCTACTGGCGGTCCCCGATCTGTACCTCGTGATAAACCAGTCGTGGTGCTCTAAAAATGCGCAAGAGCGTGCTTCTTTTTGTTATTTCTTGATCAGCGAGAGAAACTGTCGTTATTTGAAGACTGAGGCTCGACTCTTCTCCTCTCTTCGATCGACTCTTCCCTCGACTTTTACACAATGGCGAGTGGCAGCGCATCATTGGTGGCAAGATGCTCGAAAACTGCACACTTTGGGCCTTTTAACAGGCACCTTGTGCTCTTTTGATGCAATTTCAAAGCATTTACAGGGAAGTCTCCACAAGTATTTTTTTATCCAGAACAGTAAAGGTACTAATCTTATCAAAACAGGTGAAAATAAAGAAATCGGTAATTTTGAAGAAAACTCGTTTTTCCACCCGCATTTCCCCTTAAATGCTGTCACCAGCCGCACAGTAGGTAGGCAGCAAGTAGGCCCACGTAGTGGCGGCCGATTTTTTGATCGGGAGAACACTGACGCTATAAACATCACTGCGAGTTTCATGAATCACAAGTGTGGTACATGTCTGCGATGTCAAAACGATTGAAATGGGATTCTATCGTTAAAGAAACCGACTGCCTCCATGTCCTCCTACACCCATGCCAGGTGCTAAGTCTGTGCCCAAATATATTTGCTGTTGGGAAAGTTAGGGTAAATCATATATGACATTTTTCAGCATTTACCCTGTGCACCAATGTTGCAGAGTTGGCACTCCGGAATTAGAATGACTCCGGCATCATTCCACATTTTCGCGACCACGATACGGAACGGGGATAGAATCACATCTTGTTCCGAAAATAGAGAGTTTTCTTTTACGCATTATTTTTCAAACCTCGGACATTAGTTAGTCAGAGCCCTGAATTTAACAACAAAGCAGCGCTTTTAAAATGGCTTGACAGGTAACAAGCATGGTAGATTTATAAGCAGCACACCTGCTACATTTATGTCCTTATGTAGACAGTTACTGCAAGCTTAGTCTTTATTCTCACCCGCTACGGCGGTCTGTGGCTAAGGCACTCTGCTGCTTACCCCCAAGTCGCAGGCCTAGCTGTGGTGGCCACATTTTCAATGGGGGCGGTAATGCTTGAGGCCTTTGTTTTTTTTATTTAGGTTGACGATAAGAACCCTAGGTGGTCGAAATTTCCGGAACTCTCCAATATGGCATCTGTCGTAATCATAGGTAGTTTTGGGATGTGAGACTCTAACAATTATTATGTTGATTATTCTTTTGCACAACTGTGGCTCTATGCCACTGGTATCTGTCGTGCAGAACTACAGCTGTGCTTAGAATCTCTTGTGGCTTGTGATTTTTTTTTCTTTGTGGGGCACAAGCCACCTGCTGTCTTCCACCCTTCACTTCTTTGTTTTCGGTCACGTCACCATTGGCGACTCGGACGTGTCTTAAAAAAGCGTGTCTCTTAGTGGTGATGCTGAGTGGCGCTGTGTGATGATTGTGTTCTCTGTAAGGTTTCGTGTACCCTGCACTTCACGCTGTCTCACGTTATACTCCCCCTCCCTGCTTTATGCAATGCTTTCCCCCCTGTCTTGACACAAGGATACACAGTAAAAACCAGCACGAAAACAATGACGAGACAGATGTAATAAGACTAGCGTTGTCCTTTTTCATCCTAGCTTATGTGGGCAAAGGTGCCCACATGGGTGCCTTTACCTGAAACTGTCTGTGAAGGTTTGCAGGTCAGCACAGTGCACAATTTTAAATAGTCTCTGTATGGAGACAGAAGGTGGTAGCTTTATACCCCTTCCATACAGAGAGAGAAAAACTTTTCAAAGCATTGGTTCAGTAGGCCAGTGGAAGCCAGAAAGGCCATGTAATTATAGTCATGGTGATGCCTCCCCGAGTCCTCACACGAGGATTCGCACCGAAAAATCCCATGTAGCTCTGTATTAGGGTCGAGATATGTCGTCAGGCCTTTGTAATCCCTCGATCTTTATGGGTTTTGCATACTTTTGCAGTTATTAGTGCATCTGATGACATCTGCTTTGTGGGGCATTCAATCTTAACTCAGTAAAACTGTCAAGATGCCTTTCCCACGTTTAAAAACTGTTGGAATGGAATTGAACTGCCCGGCCATTTCCAAAGTGTGAATGGGCCAAGTTTTCTCATTCCCAGAAATAGACAGGAATGTGATTGCGGCAGGTTTTTATTTTCTGGAATGGAATAGGAATGGAATGCAGGCACCTATTCTGCAACACTGCTATGCACTGACCTTTTCTTTTTTTTCTTAAGGTACTTTAATTTTTATTTTTGCTAAAATATTTCATACATGTATTCTCTTTCATGGAATTTCCCCTCATGTTGAGCACTTTTCATGTGCTCAGGCCACTTGCAATACAATCTCCAATGCCACGCACTCTTGCTATATATTCGGTGAGAACTTATTTTGATATTAAAGTGGAGGCTATGGAGCCGAAGCTTCTACATATCCCTGTTGCTCCGCACGTAGTACGGCAGCTGGTGGCTGATTTCAGTTTTCCCTGCTCTATCTTTAATTCGTTCAGAGATTACATACAAAAAAAACATGAATGGGGGACACATTTAGATTGTTCAGTGTACATTTTAGTGCCATGTTACAAGCCAACCTCTTTTGAAGCTGCTTGCTCCTCACGTTCGTGCCCACTTCTCATGATGCTCTTGTTTTTACTTTTTTGGTGGGTTCATGAACAAGAACAAAAATTGACGAGTGTGCACCTATCATCTGCAAGCCAATCTCCTCGTATGCCACTCTACTCCTCATTTTCTATACGTGGGTCTCTCTTCCCAGCAAGCTCAAGTTTATTTTCATGGCTGGGCTCCAAAATGCTAGTTGTCGTTTTCCCACTGAATGTTTGTAAAGTTTTCTCAATGAGAAGAGATAAACAAACAAGTCTATTGTAGCCTACATAGGTCCTTATATAAAGTTTCTACTTAGCCTGGAAATTATGTTATACATTCAGTGTTGAGCATTAAAAAAAAATACCGAATGCATAGAGAGTTTGTGGCCTTTTCTACAACTGTTACATCCTAGGAGAAAGAAAAAAAAAACACACTTTTTAAACAAAAGTAAGGTGCCCTTGCTGTGACAAAGGTGTGCAGATTAATGTGAATGCTTCTGCTAGTTTCTGCATCTGCACCGTAGTTTCGTAGTGTGTTAACATGGTCAGTCCCTTCAATAAGTTTTGGCGGCATCTGGTTCGAACCATCCAGAATGTATGTTTGTAGCCTAATAAATAGAATACCGTGAAAGATTCTTGCAGCACAAAAGCTGTGTTGTGCTTTGCATGACTTAATCTTGCCAAACTGTACATTAGAGTGGCTGTCATGTTCTTGAAGGTGGAGGCTGCAGCCCTGGCGATGCAGTGATCCTGCCTGGGCGTGGTGCTGAATCTTGCCAAGCTGTACATGGGAAAGGCCGTCCTATTCTTGAGGGTGGAGGCTGCAGCCCTGGCCATGCAGTGATCCTGCCTGGGCCGGGAACTGAATCTTGCCAAGCTGTACATGGGAGTGGCCGTTGTATTCTTGAAGGTGGAGGCTGCAGCCCCGGCCATGCAAAGATCCTGCCTGGGCCTGGCGCTGTGTTCATGCCCCGAGTCGACATTGCTGGCAGTGGTGTTGACAAAGAAAGATATGAGCCTGTAGCCCTCAGCAGGCCTGGTAGTATCCGAGAGGTGTGGGCCTATAACCTTGAGGAAGAATTGCGGGCCATGAGGCAAACGGTCCAGCAGTATAACTATGTTGCTATGGACACAGAGTTTCCAGGAATCGTGGCACATCCCATTGGGTTTTTTCAAAGTGCCGCAGAATACCAGTATCAACTGCTGCGAAGTAACGTAAACTCACTCAATATAATTCAGCTTGGTCTCACCTTTTTTGATGAAGCTGGAAACCCAGCCCCAGACTGCTGCACCTGGCAGATCAACTTCAAGTTCAACCTGAATGCAGACATGCATGCAGAAGATTCAATTCTTCTACTAGTCAACTCGGGCATACAGTTTGCAAAGCACAGTGCAGAAGGCATTGAGCCAAATGAATTTGCACAGCTTTTCACGATTTCTGGTATTGTCTACTCTGACAATGTCCGGTGGCTCACATTTCATAGTGGATATGACTTTGGCTACATGATCAAGCTGTTGTTAGATCAACCCCTGCCTGAAAACGTCGATGAGTTTTTTGAACTGCTGCGGATCATATTCCCAAAGATTTATGATCTCAAGTTTCTCATGAGGGATTGCAAATCCTTTCGAGGAGGCTTACAAGAACTGGCTAACCAACTTCACGTAGAACGTGTTGGACAACATCATCAGGCAGGCAGTGACAGCTTGCTTACAGGTGGAGCCTTTTTTAAAATGCGGCAAGTGTTCTTCAGTGACCAGATTGACGATGCCAAGTACTGCGGACAAATCTATGGCCTTGGTCCAGCATTCGACTCAACCGGTAGCTTTCGCACTAGTAAAAGAGATCCTTTGCCTCCGCCTATGATCAGAAAGTTTTTATTTTGATGGCGTTTCTTGGTGCTTCCCACCAGTTCAGCCCAGCTTTGCTGTGCTGACTCGATATAATCAGGACTACCACTGTGTCTGATGTGCCTTGCCGTGAACTCTGCTCTCACAGTTGCCCCACAGACTCTCCCTGTTTCTTTTCACATTTTACACACTGTACCACTTTCTCAGTGACCTCATCTCTTCTCTCTATATCCCCCTCTCATCTGGAAAAAAAATGCTTTTCCTCGCACACTGCTTTTTTTTATTAATCAGGACTACCGGTGTGTGTGACGTGCCTTGCTGTGAACTCTGCTCTCACATTTGCTGCACACTCTTCCTGTGTCTTGTCACACTTTACACAATGTACCACTTTCTCGGTGACCTCAACTCTTCTCTCTGTAATTCACTCTCATCTGGAAAAAAAATGCTTTTTCTCGCACACTGCTTTTTTTTTGATAATCAGGACTACCGGTGTGTGTGACGTGCCTTGCCGTGAACTCTGCTCTCACATTTGCTGCACACACTCTCCCTGTGTCTTTTCACACTTTACACACTGTACCACTTTCTCGGTGACCTCAACTCTTCTTTCTGTATTTCACTCTCATCTGTAAAAAAATTTGTTTTCACACACTGCTTTTTTTAATATTCATGACTACCGGTGTGTGTGACGTGCCTTGCCATGAACTCTGCTCTCACAGTTGCTGCACACACTCTCCCTGTGTCTTTTCACACTGTACCACTTTCTTGGTGACCTCAACTCTTCTTTCTGTATTTCACTCTCATCTGTAAAAAAAATTTGTTCCTCGCACACTGCTTTTTTTAATAATCATGACTACTGGTGTGTGTGACGTGCCTTGCCGTGAACTCTGCTATCACAGTTGCTGCACACACTCTCCCTGTGTCTTTTCACACTTTACGCACTGTACCACTTTCTCGGTGACCTCAACTCATCTCTCTGTATTTCACTCTCATCTGTAAAAAAAACTTGTTCCTCACACACTGCTTTTTTTAATAATCATGACAGCCGGTTTGCGTGACGTGCCTTGCCGTGAACTCTGCTATCACAGTTGCTGCACACAGTCTCCCTGTGTCTTTTCACACTTTACACACTGTACCACTTTCTCGGTGACCTCAACTCTTCTCTCTGTATTTCACTCTCATCTGTAAAAAAAATTTGTTCCTCGCACACTGCTTTTTTTAATAATCATGACTACCGGTGTGTGTGACGTGCCTTGCCTTGAACTCTGCTATCACAGTTGCTGCACACACTCTCCCTGTGTCTTTTCACACTTTACACACTGTACCACTTTCTCGGTGACCTCAACTCTTCTATCTGTATTTAACTCTCATCTGTAAAGAAAACTTGTTCCTCTCACACTGCTTTTTTTAATAATCATGACAGCCGGTTTGTGTGACGTGCCTTGCCGTGAACTCTGTTCTCACATTTTCTGCACCCACTCTCCCTGTGTCTTTTCACACTTTACACACTGTACCACTTTCTCGGTGACCTCAACTCTTCTCTCTGTATTTCACTCTCATCTGTAAAAAAAACTTGTTCCTCACACATTGCTTTTTTTAATAATCATGACTGCCGGTTTGTGTGACGTGCCTTGCCATGAACTCTGTTCTCACATTTGCTGCACAGACTCTCCCTGTGTCTTTTCACACTTTACACACTGTACCACTTTCTCAGTGACATCAACTCTTCTCTCTGTATTTCACTCTCATCTGTAAAAAAATTTATTCCTTGCACACTGCTTTTTCTAATAATCATGACTACTGGTGTGTATGATCTGCCTTGTTGTGAACTCTGCTTTCACAGTTGCTCCACAGACTCTCCCTGTGTCTTTTCACACTCTACACACTGTCCCACTTTCTCAGTGACCTCATCTCTCTATATTCCGCACTGATCTGGAAAAAAGAATTGCTGTTCCTCACACACTGTTTTCTTATAATATGGTGGGAAAACCAAGCATTGTCCTGAGTACTGACTTATGTTTTCGCCTTAAATCTTGGAGGGCTTGTTAAAGCACTGCATGAGCCAAAATTCTTTGCTCGAGCTTGGATGACCCTGCTGGTCACAAATTAAGTGCTACTGAGGCCCACACCTAATGCTGAACCAAAGCGGTCTTTACAGATAGGGTCAGAGTAGTCAAGTGTGTCTAAACAGATACTAAACAAAATTTTTGTTAAGAATATCTTAAGCCACATGCAAAAAGTGAGTGCTAAAATCGATAGATACAACCTTTAATTCAGGTGGTAACTAAAGGAAAATATTGAGTTTAGTATTTCTCACAAATCACCGCGTCTAGAAGCCATGCCGTGAACTAGAGGAGGTGACGTTACTCACCGAAAACGACCATTCGAACAATATTTATTGTTCTCGACTTTTGTGGGCTCACTTGGCCTCTCTTTGAATTGCTAAAATCACAATGGCAATTAGCAGTGCTCATCGTTTGGGGGTAAAGTGAATAAGCATAAGGGCTTTTGTGAAAGGAAGCGAGTGAATTCAAAGCAAAGAGGCAGAAAAAGGAGGACAGGAACATGAAAAGAAAAGGAGGGCAGGAATATGATTGGACTCCATGGTTTAGCTCGTGCTCTAGTGCAGTCACTGTGCATGAAGAAACCAATATATTTATTACAACTGTTAAAAAATAAATAAAATCAACTGTTTTTGTTGGAACAGTGGTGCCTTCAAAGTAGAAATTCAATGTCTTTGCAAGTTTTTTCCATTTTTTCCATGTAAGTTCCCAGTTTTTTTTCAGTATCCCCTCATAGGCAATTTTTATTTGAAGAAGCTGTCCTTACTCTAGTACAATGTAGCCATAGTATTAAACCACAATATGAGGGCAAATTAAGTTTATAGAATTTTATGTAACGTGGCAAAAGAGTGAAGTGGCACCAGGGCTTTCCACTATTCATAAAGGCTCCGAGCATATTATAATTCTCTGTCATCAGCCTGAGTATCATCATCAGTCTCCATAAAGGTACTGGGAAAATTTGGACAAAGAGCTTTCAGCATGCGACCAACACGCAAATTCTAAGAAAACTGAAAATAATCTTTGTACTATCATTCTAGTATGCAAGTATGTAGCGCTATCGGCTCTGATCTCATTTATGCAATAAGAACTGGCAATATCAAGCACATAGCTTTCCTTGTTTTCCCGTTTGATATTTATTCTGTACACATTTGTGACGTTTTGGTCCTTTGGTCCATTTCGAAGTTCTTCAGTCACATAACTTGAGTCATCATCTGAAGTGACACCTTGAATGGTGTTTAGCGATCGGCGAGGTGTGATGGATACTGTAATGTATTCGAAGGTTGTGGTTTTTAAAAGGTTGTCTTACTGGTGTTGCTAGAGCACTTCCAAGAGAAGGTCCTCATTGGCTAGCTTCTTGATTTTACATTCTTGCCCTTAGGAGTCAGTCAGGGTTCTAGATACTCTGAAGGGAGAAACATGCTTTGCTGTTCTTTCCGAGTGCTCGTTTTGGATTACATGGAAATTATGCAAGGTGCTTTTTGTTCGTGAAAAACTTTGCTGTGGGTGCACGTGCTCTTCTGAACGTGGCCATCAAGTGTAAAAGGCGAAGTTTTCATTAACTTTGTATGTGTTTCAGCCACGGTAGCAGCCGCTCACCAGGGAGCCCAATGAGATGACAGGACAGAAGCTCACAAGCAAGAACAAGCAAGACCTGCTCACGCCAGCTGTACACGTGACTGTAACCAAATGGCTTAACTCAGGGTAGTTAGCCACACAAGGTTAACCCTCACCACCAGAAAACAGCGAAGCAAACGGGAAGCAAATTCGAACATGTATGTCTCACAGGTAAATTGCAAAACGATCGTGACCATAATCAGGTTTTTCTTGCTGTTGGTCTCAGCGATTTTTGTCTCGGAGGCATCGGTTTCACCTTTCGTTGTACATTGAGAAATTGGACACGCCTGCAGTATATTTTCAGTATATACGAACAGAAGACAACTATCAAGTGAACCTTCTAGCGTGCGTAAAAAAAAGAGTTCAACACACAGGAAGAGGGATATCTATAAAGAGTGCAACTGCAAAGGCGAAAATCGCTAGGGGAATTTGTGCCATATATAGCGAGCTTCGCACCACTGCTCGAAAGATATATTGCTTGCATATTCACTTCATCGCTTTGCCATCATGTTTATGCTCATGTTCGAAGGGGCCCTCCGACACTATTTGAGCGTGTATTTTTTATAGGTTCTTCTGGTGCTATGGCAAGCGTCGATATTATTGCACAAATGACAACGCCAAAATTGATGCAGTTATAATTTTAATTCACGGGATAAACTACCTTGACTTCAGACCATGGCAACACACATAAGCTATTTTTGTTATGGGAAGCGATGTAGGATCATGTGACGTGGCGACGAGGACCGTTAGTTTTTTATTGGCTGCACGCTACAAATAGCGTACAATATTCATATTCTGGCAGCTCGTGCATACGAGTAAATGCCAAAAACAGCACAAACTTCTTTTACTCTTTCTCAGAAAGAAATGATTCCTGCTTATAAATGGTGTACTTTCAGAACAACGAACACAACACTTAGCCTGGGAACGAGACTATGGTACGCCAGCAACTGCAAGTGGAAATGCGTGCTATGTTTTTAGCGTGCCAAAAATGTGACAGCTGGTGGGTGCCGGCATTGCCGTAGAACCGTCTTGCAAGCAAGCCAGGAAGTCCCCCTGCCCAAAGCGCATATGTGTATCCAATACAGTGTGACAGGGTTGTATCTGCTACGCCTGTGGTTCGTAATAACCATGCTAACAATGCCATCAAAAGGAGCTGTAGTGGGGTATTGTTCGAAGGCCACCATGAGCTTACCTTTCCGGTATGTCTTTACAAGGCCCAAGCTGTGATTGGAAGCGGTACTTGACGTCGGAAAGTGAGTGAAATGCAAAAGAGAACGTTTCTGGTCGTCGTCTGCGCGAGATTTGAACTCTAAAGACTCATAGCGTCCCTTTCCGTGCACCAACTTCTATAATTCTTGTTGCATTTGTCTCGGTAATCATCACTACACGCAATCCAGTGCTAAATAAGACTGTTCAAAAAGTGCCGCAGTGCTCCTTTAATCCAATAAGGCGTTGCAGAGCATACGTCAGAGTGCTTGCCGCGAACTCGAAGTCAATGCGATGCTTGCTTGCACTTACATAGCCAGTTTCAGCATGCTGAAATAACTGAAAATAATTTTTATTGTATCCACAGTTCGTTTTGATCAGCTTACTACTATTCTGAAACTAGGTTGAATTGAAGGAAGAAGTTTGCTAGGTCCTTGATTTTCAAGAAAACGTGCCTCAAGGCTAACCAAAGTGAAGGGCCTATGCTTGTTCGCTTGTGAACAGCCCTGTTTGCACTACCTATTTATCTTGACAGCATTTTTCACAGCCCCATATAGAATTTGGAGCCCGCAGGGCTCTGACTTCTATTTAGTTGCTTGCTAAAATGAATGGTAATGTTTGCCTCTTTTGTGTCCAGAAAGCATAACAGTTTTAATTCTTTGTCAACTACAACTATTTTCCCGAATGTGTGTCTTCTTTGTTCAAAGCTTTCTTCCAGTTCTTCTCGCAGGCCTGTTTGGCACAAAAACTGTCCGATATAAATATATATATATATATATATATATATGTTTTAGGTTGTATACGAGAGACTATTGATAAGCTGCCAGTTAGTAATAAATTCACGTGCTACGCGACGCCAAACAGGCTCATAAAGAGTGTGCCACACTCGCCGCCATGGCTACTAGTGGCACTGACTGACACTCCCACGTTTAAATTGACATAGATACCCAATAAAGTGGCCGGGAGGATAGCTGCGTGGTAGCTTAGTGGTAGAGCACTGAACGCGTTATTCGAAGGTCGCAGGTTTCGATCCTGCCCACGGCAAGTTATCTTTTCACCCACTTTTCTTTCTTCTCATTTACATTACGATTGGCCTAATAACTTCTCCTATACCTTCCTTGGCATTATTGTCTGCTAGATCTCATTAATATTGTGTAAACATGAAAAACGAGCCCTTAGGTATACACTTGTTTCCCTTATTAACGAGGGTCTCGTACTGGCAGACTTGGTGCCTTTAGGTTGTACACGAGGCACTATTGATCAGCTGCCAGTTAGTAATAAATTCATGTGCTACGTGACGCCAAACAGGCTCATAAAGAGTGTGCCACACTCGCCGCCATGGCTACTAGCGGCACTGACTGACACTCCCACGTTTCCATTGACATAGATACCCAATAAAGTGGCTGGGGGGATAGCTGCGTGGTAGCTCAGTGGTAGAGCACCGAACGCGTTATTCGAAGGTCGCAGGTTTCGATCCTGCCCACGGCAAGTTATTTTTTCACCCACTTTTCTTTCTTCTCATTTACATTACAATTGGCCTAATAACTTCCCCTCTACCTTCCTTGGCATTATTGTCTGTTAGATGTCATTAATATTGTGTAAACACGAAAAACGAGCCCTTAAGTATACACTTGTTTCCCTTATATATATATATATATATATATATATATATATATATATAATGAGATTTAACAGAAAATGCCAAGGAATGTATAGAGGAACTTATTAGAACCAATGTAATGTAAATAAGAAGAAAGAAAAGTGGGTGAAAAAATAACTTGCCGTAAACAGGAATCAAACCTACGACCTTCGAATAATGCGTTCGATGCTCTACCACTGAGCTATCATGGTGTCTATCTACCCAGCCACATTATTGGGTTTATATGTGAATTTAAACGTGGGAGCGTCAATCAGCACCATCTGTAGCCATGGCGGTGAGTGATGAGCATGTGTGGCGTCACGTAGCACGTTAACTTATTATGAGATGGCAGCTGACCAATAGTTTCTCGTATACAACCTAACAACACCAAGTCTGCCAGTACGAGACCCTCGTTAATGAATACGGGAAAGAAGTGTATACCTAAGGGCTCGTTTTTCCGTGTTTAGACACAATAATAATGAGATCTAACAGACAATAAAGCCAAGGAATGTATAGGGTAAATTATTAGAACCAATGTAATGTAAATAGGAAGAAAGAAAAGTGGGTGAAAAAAATAACTTGCCGTGAGCAGGAATCGAACCTACAACCTTCAAATAACACGTTTGACACTCTATCACTAAGCTATCACGGCAGCTCTCCCCCGGCCACTTTATTGGGTTTATATGTGAATTTAAACGTATGTGTGAATTTAAACGTAGGTTCGATTCCTGCTAACGGAAAGTTCACCATGGAAACTAGTCGTCTATACACATGGGTATGAACCACCGGTTTCAATCGTGCCCCCCCCCCTTTTTTTTGTCACTTGTTTCGCTTTACTGAATGTGTGGCTCTTCTTGGTCAAGATCGTTTGGTAGAGAAGCATTCTTTCTGGTGCACATGCACTGGCTCTACTGCAGTGCCAAAATTCATTTTCCATTGCTGATTAAATCACCTTGTGTGCTGCATTCCACCTTGTTGTCATTTTTTTGTAATAATTAAGCACCTTCTATATTCCCGGGCAACTTTCTTCTATTTGCCATGTAAAGACTTTCAAACAATTAAGCCTCGCCCTCCTCCCATACTCTGAAAAAAAAAAAAAAATCCTGGCTACCTCCTGGACTTCGCACGTGCCTTTTTAAACACTTAAGTGGCTCAGGCAAGCAATTTACATAACTGAACATTTTCGAGATGGCACCTCAACATAATCATAACTGCTATAAGAGTGTATTGAAGATCACTAAACATACCAAAACAAGATGCATACTATGATGAAATATTTTTGCGCAGAACAAAGCTGCTGAAACTATAATTGTTTTTTCAATGTTGACACTTACATTTTCGTCTTTCCAATATTTGCAACAACATCATCACAGAAAAACTGAGGGACCATCAAGCTTTGCGGTAAGAGTTCAACACGATAGCAATATCCTGTCCCTAGGGCACACTTCCACCTCTTAGTGCATACTTTTATTGTTTGATGTTACTTGGAAAGTTATAATTATGGATTACTCCTCTGTGATCAATAAAGTGGAAAATTACTATTGTTGGTGAAGCTTTCGCCAATGATTACTTTGAGTGTAATAGTAGCATGCTTTAAACCACGAGCCAAACAGTTACAAAATATTCTGCAACTTGCTATGCACCCACTACGTGATCTTAAGGGGATACACTCTGTAACGTATGTGCCTTTTGGAATGTTAGGCTGGATTAAACCATGAAGTTATTAGGATAATCACATTTTCTGACGTACAATTGCAGTCTAGGCTTGTACCGCACAGTATTACTCCTATGATACATGTTCCATTATGAAGCTGGTACACAGGATGCGCGTATTTGTAAAACATGAAAGTTATTTCACTGCATTCCATGTAGAGAAACTTATTTTCACACTGTTTTTAAACATATGTGCGCTCTGCGGAAAAACGAATGTTTGCCATGCAAAGATTGTGGCTTCAGTCCTGAATTGGTCACACGAATTTTTTCAATAATTTTATTTGCATCTTTCTCCATTTTTTTTTGGACGTGAATAATATAATGATTTCTCGCTCAACACCAATGACACCGACACCAAAGTTTCTGCGAAATGACTGATTTGATTTGATTGGTTTGATATGTCGGGTTTAACGTCCCAAAACCATCATATGATTATAAGAGATGCCGTAGTGGAGGGCTCCGGAAATTTTGACCACCTGAAGTTCTTTAACGTGCGCCCAAATCTGAGCACACGGGCCTACAACATTTCCGCCTCCATTGGAAATGCAGCCGCCGCAGCCGTGATTCGATCCCGGGACCTGCGTGTCAGCAGCCGAGTACCTTAGCCACTAGACCACCGCAGCGGGGCAGTTTCTGCGAAATTAGCTCTTTAACATGATGAGGTTAGCACAGCTAAAGCAATACTTGCACCTGTTCTAAATATGAAGAAAAAGCTATATCGTATCAGTTATTGCTACAAAAGCCAATGCATGCAGTTAACTCCTTTATAAGAGGCACTGATGTAAGAGACAACTGGTTATAAGCAACACCACTGTGTCCGAAATTAAAATAGGGGTTGATCAGAAATTTTTGAATTAGGTACCCTGCTTAGAAGACACACCTAATTTAAGACACAAGAAACAAGGGTACTACTAGGGGTGTGTCTTCTATAAAAGGGCTCAGCTGTAGACCATATTATTTTACAAAGCCGAGCACAAATGCCCCATGTGCATGGCTCGTTCATTCACTCTGGCCTCGCAATCGCGTTGATGTTCGTGATGCTGGACTAGGACTCCGTGGAGTGAAGGTATGCGCTAGCGTTGGTCCACTGCCCAGGCCTGCATTGCAAAATTCGGTTTAAAAACGCCGGCACCCCATTCCTGCTTCGTACACAGCGCAGTGTCTTAGAAGAACACTACTGGTAGACCTTGAGCCAAAAAGTTATATCAGAAACCAGCTGTCTCATCATTTGTGCATTTGCCAGTCATGTGCGTATTTATACAGTGCATACAAAACTCTAGCCAAACTCTCTGAATTGCTGGAATAGCATGTGGTTGTGTCCTTAGACTACAAAATGCAGGATAACAATTGGACATGAGAAGACTTAAAATGCTACCGTATCCACTTGCAGCACACGTTTATAGTTGTTAATTGTTATAGTTATAGTTCTCGTTTATATTTGTCAATTGTCTTGTGCCAATAGAACAACTCTTTCAAGCGAATAATTTTTCGTGTGGTTCTTAAGTGAACAGAGGTTGGGTGTTTGAGCGGAAAACGAAGGTCAGATGTTTCGGCTTAGAAGTTGAACACTTCAGCTGTCGAAAAGTGGCATCATGCTCAGAGGTCCACTGAAATGAACTGTCCTTGCGCAAAAGATTCGTCAGGGAGTGAACGACATCCGCAAACCTGGGTATCAACCACCGGAAATACTAGCAGAGTCTGATGAAGCTATGAAGTTGTTTTAAGGATTTCAGCCGCTCGAGCGATTCAACAGTCACTGTATTTTGTGGGTAAGATCTTTTTATTCACGAGACATCCCAGCTCCAATTTTTCTTACTCGCCAAAGTGGCGCTTTTTCTGATTCAATATGAGGCCAGACTTTTCAATTAGAGTTGAGCACAATATCTAAGCGAGTGTTATGCTCCTGAAACATACGTTCAAAATTTAGGACATCATCAAGGCAATGAATGCAGATCTGCCATTCAAAACCATGCAGAATAGGGCCCATGAGTTTTTCGAATTCAGGAGAGTTGCTTGCTCAGCAAGTTGGTACATATATATCTAGTTAGTTAACTACCAATGAATTCACAAAACGGCGAAATCGGAAAAAAGCAGAGCAGCAGAAACAGAGACAGAATGAACAGCAACATCTCTGCTTTCTGTCTTTGTTTTTGCTGCTCTGCTTTTTTCCATTTCGATGTTTTGTGGCTTCACTTGTAGTTAACTAGGCATTTTTCGAATATTGCAACAGTGTTACATAAATCAAATGGCATGAGATTGAATTCATACAGATCCTCAGGCACAACGAATGCGCTCTTTTTCTTGTCAGCTGAAAGTAACAGAATTTGCCAATAAGCTGATTTCAGATCAACAGAAGAAAAGTAGGAAGTAGAATGCAGGCAATCTATGGCAGTGGATAGACGTATTTATTCGTAACAAAATTCAGTTAGCAGTAGTCAATGCAGAATCTCCGCCTATCATCTTTCTTCGCGACTAGAATGATGTGAGCAGCCCAAGTACTTGCCAATTTCTAGATTATTCCAGTTTCCAGCATGATGGTAAGGTTTCCGCCTAATTGGATGCCCCGACTTGGTGTGGATTTGATGACTTATCCGGAACGCTGGAATTTCGAGCTTTTAACTGTTTTTAAACAAATCTAAGACTTTTGAGTGCTTAGATAGAGCGTCGAGCAGTGTATGACGCTCACTTTGGTTAAGTGACTTGCTCATCATTTGAATCCAAAATCTAGATGGGAGCCAACAGATACAAAAAACGTAGTGGGATAATCAGGGCAAACAGTGGATGTGCCTCAGACTGGCTCGCTGACGTTTCGATAGGAGGACCTATCGTTTTCAAAGGCGCCGTGTCATCCCTGCCGTGTTAGTTTTAAAAGGGTTAGTGATGACGTCGTCTCCTGGTGGTGGTGCGTGTCCCTGTTGGGAATCGCCATCTGAAAAGCAAAAAAAAGAAAAAACTATGTATAAAGTGAAGGTAAGCGCTTACCTTCAACATCTTGAAATTAAAAGTATACCCCCTGCTTCTTCCCCTGTTTGTAATTGCTTTCTTTTTAAGCGTCCCATTCACAGGGGTTCGGGAATCCTTTGAGGTAGCCGTACGCGGCGACCGTCTGCCGGCTCCGAAGCTTTAAGCTCTTTTGTTTGTTCGTGTCTGACACGGCCACCACTTTGCAACACACCACTCCAACTTGAAGGGTTTTTTTCTTTCTCTCTTTTTCTAGTTTTCCCTCTCCCAGAACAATTCTGAATCACTATCACCTGACTTGAAGAGAAGTGAGCATTTCGCTCCTCTGCTTTATAGCTTTTTTTCTTTGCTTTTCAGACAAAGATTATCAACAGGGACACGCGCCACCACCAGGAGATGACATCACCAATAACCTCTTGCTCATCATTTGTAGCAGTCTGGGATTCTCTGAACGTTGTGAATCTATATGTTCATTCTGGTCTGTTGTATGAAGCGTAACCAGCATTATAGACAATTTGGATACACTGTGTTTACTCACATAATTTGCGCACATTTATTTGCGATTTTAAGGCCCCGAGGGGTCCGCAAATTACGCAGGGATTTCGCGAGCGCATACAAAATAGTGTGTCATAGTACGAACGCGCACAGTATATACATTAAAAAAACAGAAATGAATTCGAGCAAAAACAAAGGGTACTTGTTAACTTTTATAGAATTAGGGCGTACTTTAACCAGTCAGATTCGGTCACGCGCTGTCTAGCGGGAATCACTGATCGCGAAGTCCGATTGGGAATCATCGTCGTGGCCGCTGCCACTGCCCTCTTGAAACGCATCTACCTCGGTTCTGGCGAGCACGTTCGAACATTCCATTTTCTTGAAGCTGGGATAAACTACGCCCCATGACATGGTGACACCGGAAGAACCAAGCGTCCGCACATAATTTAAATGCCTTATTCAATGGCACGAATCTTGCATTGGCAAGCACGCACTCTTCTGCTTTCTCGCGTACCGATCGCTCCGGTGGTCACGTTAGAGTACGTCCCTTTGAAGACGAGGCAATGCCCACAATGTTGCCAACGAGTATTTTCGCTCTGCGCATGTGCCAGTATTCGTTCGTACCATTGAGTTAATATACTGACTCTGTATTAAGTCTATGGTTCGTACCTAGGCAGAGGTTTTTAAGGGATTTTTCGATCTAGGGATTTTCGATGGCCGTTACGTTGCAGCCGAGCTTTTCGAAACGTCGCCCCACCGCTTCGTCGGTCGTTGAGGCCTGATGGGTGTTCCCTGGAAGTACTTGCATACCTTTCGCTATGTTTTGTCCCCGTGAGTTGGCAGCTTTTGTGTTGACAACGTGGTACACGAACCGGTGCTCATAGCGTTTCAACATACCACTGCTCGATAGACAGACGTCGCAGGGTGCAATGCGCTGCCTTGCCACAACAGGTAAGCAGATGTCTCTTATTTGGAGTTGTACTCTGTCCTGCTATGATCGAAATAAAAAGTTTCTCTCTCTCTCTGCCCTGCTAGTCGCTGTCCCATATACAACAGCCTTAAATGCCTGTTCATATCATATAGAGCTATGCTGCCAAGATTCGAGAACACTTTCCCAGAGGCTTCCTATGTAGGTAAGCGGAAAAGTGCTAAATTCTCGGAGTCAACCTCCCATCACGCTGATAAGCTGGAATGGCGAAATTAAATTGTTTTGCATTGATCATTTGGGAGTGAGAGAATAATGCTGGTATAATTGTAATGACCTCGCATGCTTAGGTTGAAACATATATACGCACACTTTTGTTGAACTTCGATTAGTTTCTGCCGAAAAAAAATCATTGCTTCAAGCCTGTTATGAGATACTGCACAAACACCTTTTGTCTCCGTAGCAAACGCACATGGCAGTGAGGCTGAACTTGTGAATGTCAATTTCGTCCATTTGTGTTTGTTTTTACCGCGTGCTTTTCTGCAGCGCACGTGCACGGCGATGAAGCCGAACGTGTAAATGCCATTTCGGTCAACTTGTATTTGACTTTACCACTTGCTTTTTCGCAGCGCAAGCGCATGGCAGTGAAGCTGAACTTTTTAATGCACTGCATCGTTTTCTTTTCTTGCAGGCATAGAGATGAGTGTTCCAAGTTCAAAACGGTGTGTATTTTCCTTTACGTTAATAGAACAACTGAAAATTTTTTTTGAATTATGTTGAGGCATTGTCGTTAACTTGCCACCAAAATCCTAAACTGTCATATAATGGAAGAACACGTCATCTTTTGGTGCTCTCTACAAACTTCTGTACCAGGAAATCGACATGCAGGCTGCCCCTCATGCGAATACATACTGGGCGACAGAAGTGCCATGGGATGAATCTGTAAGCAACTATTCAGTCAAGCTGACATCCTCAAAGCCCAGAGATTGGGATCATGCATTGACCCAAATTTACTGACACACTCACTGCTACGCTCCACAGTGTACAGAGACAAGTGCCCCTAGAGCGTAGTGGTGCCAACACTTACTCATACTTTGTACGAGTGCCCTTCATGTCCCAGTGATGTGAACTCAATAAAGACCAACACAATACTTTATCGGTCGTTGGAAATGCAACTCTCTGAGAAGGCCTTGAAGGGCTTAGTGGTTGCCTTGGACCAGGCCCAGTAAGCTGGTAGTCTATGAAGCCCTAAGAGCCTTTCGCTCTGAAGAACGGTTCAGCTATATAAACAATACCTTTATTCTTGCTACAGCCCAAGATATGCAAGCTTGTTTGGACAATTCGCTTTGCTAACATCTGTGGCATTCCCTCCGGGTGCTTTTACACCAAAGCCTGCCAGAGACACTATGATGCTTTTGCTTCTCAAAGTTTGTTTACTTTCAGCTAGAATCTGATTTTTCAATATAATCTACGGAGTAAACTACTTTATTAAATTGAAAAAACAACATCTCAATCGATTTAACAAAACAGCAACCAAAAAGTAAATGGAACGGAGACTGCAATGTACTCTTTCATTAATAAAGCGGCAAGTTGGGCTTGTCAATACAATATTCTGTTGCACTGCAGCACATTTTAATACCCTAAAACATGTCTTACAAAAAACCAACAGTTTGGCTAGTTGGTAGCTTATGCTTAAATATAAAAACAGCACAAAATTACAGAAAGACAGGTGGAAGAACAGATGACATGGCAGTGAACTCGCAACTAAAATTTATTATAACGAACACACATATATCAGGCAGAGGACCTAGTCACATGGCACACCATGGTGACTGCGCAGCATTTCTCTGTCTTTGTAATTTTGTGCTGTTCTGCAGCAAAAGATGTTATGAGATCAAAACTCGGGTCACATACAGCACCGCAGTTGTTTATCGCTGCCGGTGTCCGTAATCATTATCCTGGGTTGAGAAAAAAAAACCTAGTACGAAGGGCACAGTGTGGCTCGAACACGGGTCCTCTGTGTGCCAGCCCAGTATTCTACCACTGAGCCACGCCGGTGCTTGAGACTTGTTCGCAAATTTGCCTCAGGTAGGCTTGATGTCGGGAAAGCAACCGCATTAATATGAGTAATAAAATGTTTTTAAACAGCGAAAGAACCAGTCGTCTCACAATGCAAATATCATAACCAGTGGGTCATCCAATGCTCCAACTCATTACAAAAGCTTGTTCTTGATCACCTATTAACTGTCGTGCATACGCACTTCAGGCAAAATTCATCGTCGTCAGCCACTGCATGAACAATTCGCACAAAATTCCTTGCAAGTGTTTAGCAAAGGCCACGCTTCTCAGAAGAATTATGAAAAATGGCATAGCAAATGCCGTCCTACTACCCAAAAATTATTATTATTAATACCGTAGTGCATACCCAGCAAGTGTGCTTGCAGCAAATAGCCAATGAGTGATTAAAAAGGCCCTGAAAGGCCACTCTTCTAGCTTTAGCTGTGACTGTGCTGTGCCTTCTGCAGAGGCCTCACATATTTTTACATCCAAGCATGCCTTACAGTCGAAATCATGCTTGTGGAGAGTCCATGCAGTTTATCCAGCTGCCCTTTTTTTTGCAAAGGTATGCGGAGTATGATTCCCCAGTGATAATGCACACAGTCATATGACAAGATGCGAAAATTCGAATGTATCATAGTTTCTAGAACTGCGTTTGGTTTTACTAATGCAAAAAAAAAAGAGATGCAGATATGAAACTTACTAGACAGATCAGTAAGGTTGAGAGCTGGGCTAGTTTGTGACTGATTATTATGTTGTATTGTTAAGTAGCGCACTTTTGACATGGACAAAGGGAACAAGAATGTCGTGCTTTTCTTGTCCCCTTTGTCCACATGAAAAGTGTGCCACTTCACCATATGGTATAATGATTACACTACTCTGTCTCATCATTGTGGAAAATATTCAGGAGCATAACTTCAAATAGGATACGAGGTACACTTGACTTTATTGGACCTTGAAACAGTTTTTGAAATCTTGTAAAAATTTGGGCTGTATGATCATTAAATGAGTTAAACCACTAATGAAGCCACATACTGTATATCAAGGCAGCTACAACCAATTATATTTATACTATCCTTTTTGACACTGCTTTGCCTCTCGAACTTGTCAAAGAACCAGCCATCAGCCATTGCTGGCGACTGCAGGGCACTCGATGTGTCAGGCTCCTCTGAATGCGCCGTCGGGCAAGAGATTCATTGATATGTCGAGTTTAGCGTTCCAAAACCACCATATGATTATGAGAGACGCCGTAGTGGAAGGCTCCAAAAATTTCGACCACCTGGGGTTCTTTAACATGAGCCCAAATCTGAGCATACAAGCCTACAGCATTTTTGCCTCCATTAAAAATGCAGCCCCCCCAGCGGTGATTCGATCTTGCTACGTGCGGGTCAGCAGCTGAGTACTTTAGCCACCAAACCACCACGACAGGGCCTGTCGTGCAAGAGAGACCAAACACATAAGGCAATCAAAATCTGCTCCGCCACACTACCACCCGTTCTTATTTTGTTCTCTTGAGCTGCTACAATATCCAAAGGCAGGTCCACAAACAGTGTCTGAGAACAATCGGCGTTAACTTGTGCTATGCAGTTGTGTTTTGAGGATTGATGCTACCGCTGCACTAGCGTGGATCCTGCAAGTGTTGAGTGGATAGTGAGAGCCCAACACGCACTACAGCTGAGCTGGAATGACTCTGCTTGCCAGATGCCTTACACAATGTTAAAGCATTGCAGGTCACCACTTGCTTAATTTGTGGCACATAATTCAGCTAGGCCAATCAGTGGTATCCAGAAAAGCAAATTTGGCGATGAGCACTCTCAAACACCTTTGGTCAACAAAAAGCACGTTAGAAAACAGTCGGATGACACTTGCCACCAACTACAGGTTCTAAGACTACATTCACAAGCAAATCAAAGTTATTCGAAGACCAGCAGCAGTCACTCATACTTTGTATCATAGACTGTTGCACCTTATCTCCAAACGCATTTTCATTCTGTATGTTTAGGATGAAACATCTTTTTGCAAATTCGCCATTGTCTGCCTAGCTGACAGTCACACGACGAATATGAAGTAGTATGTCGTAATCACCTTGGGTGCAGACTACAGCCACTTGAAAATATTTGCCTTAGTACATTTCCCGGAACTCTTCTCACTTTAAGTGAACACCCAACTTATTATCAGCATGTTTAAGTAAATGCTAATAGTGACTATATTCCATTCAGGTGACTTGGCGAGGTAGCTTCAATGGACCTCTTACAAACAAGTGTTAGCAACTCTTATGCTGTAAGAAGTATTTGTCTGATGATCATCTCACTGAATTGAAAATGCTCCACTGCAATGTGCCAGCATCATTAGTTGAGATATATTTTTGGCATCAGTGATTGCTTCAAAAGATCCACCAAAATTTTATGAATTTAGTACAAAAGTACGGTGGAGCACTATGTTACAGTAAAAGCTCCCAAATTCTAACCCAAAGGAGACTATAAAGTTTTTCAAATTAGCGGGCAGTCACTATAGTGAACACACATCACGTCCCACAGTGCGGCAAGAATCCATAGAAGGCACCTTTGGACTCGTTCCCACTAGTTAGCATATACTTTTGTATACATTTGTGGGAGGCCATGTCATAAATTTAAGTTCATGCTCTAACAGTGAATAGAACTTGATTAGTCAGGGATACGTGACATACAAGCAGAGACGCATTCACGTGAGAAGTGGGCCAAAGTGGCAAAATATGTGAGGCTATTTGTGTTCCAAAACACACTCGTTTACATTGCAGAGTTAATGCAATCAAAATTTAGTCTTTCTTTATTAGTTTTTTTAGAACAATATTGAAATTTGTCTGAAGGAACACGGCTAAAGGCAAACATTGCCGCACTGGGTCATGTCATACAGCAGTAGTAGCAAACTACATTTACTACCATAAAAGCATTGATTGAAATCAATTACTACACTTGTTTTACACAGATGGAAGTCATGAGTAATTCAAGTGATGATTCTAGGCCAATTTCTGTGAAGGTGGCCAAAAGCCAGGGCCTTCCAGTTTGAATTAGCCGTTGTTTGTCGATACCGATGCATTCGAATTATTGGAAGTTTTCCCCCATTCAAATACTTCGGGCTGTGGGAGGACCAGGGCGTCAGTTTGAATTAACAGAGTTTGAATGAATGAGATTTTACGGTAATAGGTGCCAAACCCTACTGCAGTGACATAGCTTGCTGAGAGACTAAAATGATGTAGGTGATGCAGCATCAGGTACAGTCCTCTACTGAACTTTGTTTGTAGCTGCTGGCTGGGCACCTGTTTTGCAATCTCCCTCACGAAAAAAAAAAAACTATCTCCACCACTACTTCAATGATTCTTTCTTTCTTGGAATGTTTAAAACACCACTGGCGTAAGCAGTGAGCAGGACCAAGAAATCATCCCAAGAACACCGAAAAAAAAAAAGTAATAAATGGTTTGAGCTACCTATGTGTGTGGGAGAATGGAATACAAAAGATTCTGGCTCTGAAATTTCGGTTTCAGGGGACCTTTATGTGGCACAATCAATCTATGCCCAGGCCTTGTTGAGAAAACAGATGCATTTTCTCACTTCACCATTCTGATTAACACTAAATTGGCTGGCTATGAACATCTGCAGCCACGCCACTATGGAGCGTCTACAGATTTCCAGTGAATCCCTATTACACTACTATGTATAGACATTGTCTCTGAACAACCACCTGCACGAACATTGTTAAAGATTCACTTAAACCTGTGGATAACAGGCTGTTGCCCACTTTCAGCATGTACTATTTGTACCAAAGTGTGCTGCTATTGTGAAATAAGATGCAAAACATGATTTTAATTCATGGCCTTGGGAGAGAGTTTTGCAATGCTTATTCTGATTATGGACTGAAATTTTTTAGCAGCTTCTATTTGTTCTTTGAAGCCTTGCTCATTTGTTTAAGTGAATATGCTTGGTCAATATGAGTTTTATAAGCTTGGCGTACAGTCTGAATATCTTTAAATATAAAAACCAAAGCAAATATCCACATTGTAATTTTTATTGACATTTCAGGAATAACATGGTCAGGCGACTAAAGTATGTGCCATTTCTGGATGGAAATTAAGTGTTCCAGAATGGTTGCAATATGTAAAAAGACGATATTGGTATTCTCCTTGCACCATCAACTGTTGCAACATCTGCGAGGTGCAAAAGAGAACACACTGTAATGTAAACAGGGCCATGTGCATGCACTGGTACAAGTCTGTTCAGCTGTGCCATAGAGAACAAAAAACTATTTTATTTAGTTGTTACATACCAACAATAGAAATGAAGGCCAAAGATCAGCCCCACCAGTGTAAAAAGGTTCCTAGGAGCTTGTATATCGGCATTCAGTCCTTTTTACTTGATCGGAATTGCTTATTCTTTTGCTCTTTTTTTTTGTGCTCTATTTTGCCTGGCAAGTAAATGCACACAAAAATAGAGCAAAAATAGATTACCTGTCAGGTAATCTAAAATAAGTGTAATACTTTGGTGTTCTAGCTCTACCAAAAAAGAAGGAATTAAGTGGGGAACTAGTGAGGGCAGCACTCGTGGCGTGTCCACGGGTCTGTGCACGCAAAACGAAAAATGGCCTAGTTGGTACCTTGTATGTGTGCTAGTATTAGTTGCCCCTTTTACGGTTTCACAGTGACAGTCTGCTGTGTGTTCCATGGAGGCTTTGCGATTTTCGTTACACTGGAGCAGAGCTCTTTCAGGGAAATGCTTTCCCGTGAGGTGTTCGCAAAAACTTTATAAGTATGCGCCCAAAAAAGCAAATATGTGCCAAGAAGCTCCCAACATAGCAAAGCTTCGCATAGTGTACAGTATAGCAAAAGGTGGGAAAAGAAAACAAGGGTGAGGAATGATCTCAGGAGAAGTAGGGAGCATAAGGTATAGCATAGTCTATCATAGTATAAGGGGCTAGAAGTTACGAAGTCGCCCCCTAATGGATGTGTCTCGCTTGCGTACTAGGTAGGACAGTGTCCGCACACTCTTCATAAATTGGACTATCAGTGCTTTATCAAAAGTCACAGTTTTGCCAAAAGGGCGAAGCAGTGAATCCGATAGCAACATATTCGAATGTTTTACGAAGTAAGGCTAACATATTTAGGAGCAACATTATTTGCAGTAAACGTGCACTTGTTAAGTATCCAAGTTTTCTGTGGCGTGGTCACAGTAGACAACCACAACAAGGCTCGTGCGTAGTGACAGCAATGAAGAGAAGCGCCTCCTGCGGGCAGCGCATGCTTGTACTAAAGGCTATATGTCGTGTGTCGCTGCTGGTGGCAGGTTAGTATGTGTAGAGCACATGTATATGTAGACGGCCATTCCAGGTACTCTTTTGGCATCGTTTTTTAGTGTTGATAGTGCAGCCCGTAGACGCTCTCGCCTGCTGTGCGAGCAAGAGCCGGGTGCTGATCGTTGCTGCGATAGCGCGGCAACCATATGTCTCCATTCCCTATTCACTCACGAAACGAGCGCATGCGCAGACGACTCAGTGGTGTTCGCTCCGCAAAAAAAGGAGGCTAGCGCATCCCTGTGTGTGTATATATATATATACACATACATACATATACGTGAATGATGGCAGCAGGGACAGCTAACAGCAGCCGAGACTGTCCATATAGTTGCTGTCGCAATAACACATCCCTTAGAAGCTGTGATAGTGATTTCTGTGAATACTAAGCTTCATCGATTTACCATGTCCCGGATCACTCGCGGACAGCCCGCGGACGGCTCGGCTCCAAGGCGGCTACGTCACATACACGTGATCTAAAGTCCCGAGCCAGCCCGAGCGGCCTCAGGCCATCTGCGCGCCTGATGCTGACTGCATTCGTTGTGGCGTCTGTTATGCCAGGCTATACCGTCTGCTCCCTCCTTAGCTGTAACACAGGCCACAATGCTAATTCAGTTCCAACCTAAACAGCAGTTAGATAGCTAATTATACCTATTTCTGTTGTGATGCAAATTACTGTAAGTGAACTACTCGAGCGCGTGTGCATCGTAGACAGGCGCAGTCGTTCCACCGCTGTTTCTCCTAGCGAGTATAACGCGTGTTTGCCCGACCTTCGGGAATACGCCCATGCTCGACGTGGCTCAGATCACCCATGCCAAGAACTGGGTGCGCAAACAATGGGAAATCCAGAAACATGCGAGAAGCGGACAGAAAAGCAAAGAGAGAGCAAGAGCGCATCGAAAATTTCCCGTGTCTAACTTAAGATGGCCGCACAGCATGCGCACTGGGCTGTCGTCTGCCAGCTGCCCGAAAGAAATTGTTCGGACGGTCCCGGGCCGCCCGCAGGCCGCCAGGCACGTGAAAAACGAAACATGCATCCGAGCGATCCCGGACCAGTGGGCGGAGCTTTCAGCTGGTCCCCGAGAAAAACTAATGCGGCGCCAGCGTCCCCGGGGCCGTCCGGGATGTGTAAATCGATAAAGCTCAGTGTGAAACAGAGGGAGCTTTTACCATCAAAATAATATTCTAGGATGAAAAAAAAGCACAAAGTTGTTTACAGGCACTATCTGTTTATAGAAATTATACAGTGAGTGCACATTTTGCTGAATTGCTACAAGAGAATGCTATCCCAAACAAGCTTCTTGCATGAAATGCTAGAAATCCCTGAAAAGTATGCTTGTACACTGGTTCGTCTCAAGGGATGGTGTGGCCGCAGTATAAATAAGCATCTATAATTGTATACACACATAGCTCTTTTGCATAGACATTGTCGAAGCTTTTTGAAAATAATTTCCCTGAAAAATTTAAAGAAATTGGCACTTCCTTGTACCCGCCTTTGGCAAGATTTTCATTTTTTATAATTTCTTTATTTACATTATTTATTATCATATCACTCAATTGGTATTGCATTCTACATGAATCTGTCTCCTCAGTAAACAATATCTCACCCATTTTTTTTTTATTCCGGTAGACTCACGGTTTGGGGCTTAGACAAACGTAACATGCTGTGCCTTTTTTTTTTAACTTGATTCTTATCGCTCCCTCTCCACTCATATGAATGTGCCAGTATTACGTATAGCATCAATACGTGCATCTACTAAAACATAATACACAGACTTTTGCAGCTGCTTTGAGTAGTAGCAGTATACAAGGTAAAAACCTGGCATGTTGTTTCATGCAAAGACAAAATAAATATGACAACAATGTTTACTTATTGAACCAGTTTGCTGAAGGACGATAGTAGAGGAGGACCTGCATGAGCTAAATCTCCGTGAAAAACATTAAAGAAAGTAGTCGCAGACCACTTTAGAAGTAAGTTGTATAGGCTGAAATGGAAAATCCATCATATTTGATCATTATCAACATTTCTTGCATGAACTTTACAAAAGAGCCTGCATTGATTGATATGTGTGGTTTAGCGTTGCAAAACCACCATATGATTATGAGAGACCTCCTAGTGGAGGGCTCCGGAAATTTCGATTACCTGGAGTTTTTTAACGTGCACCTAAATTTGAGCACATGGGCCTACAGTGTTTTCGCCCCCATCAAAAGTACAGCCGCCCCAGCCGGGATTTGATCCTGCGACCTAACAGTCAGTAGCCACAGCAGTTAGCAGTCACCTTAGCAAACTGACAACCGTAGCGGAGCAGCCCGCTCACTCTTGAGATATTGTCTTCACCCCTATCAATTCTGAGCTGCACTTTCAAGAAGGTCATATCATTTTATCAACTCTGGCTGTCACATATACCCGAAACCCAATAGAACCTTCTGGAAGGCAGAGGTGCGAATCGTCCTTTGTTGTAATAGGAAAACTGTTTTGTGCCTAGGAATAGTATACAACACCCCGAAACCCAATAGAACCCTCTGGAAGGCAGAGGTGCGAATCGTCCTTTGTTGTAATAGGAAAACTGTTTTGTGCCTAGAAATAGTATACAATACCCCGAAACCCAATAGAACCCTCTGGAAGGCAGAGGTGCGAATCGTCCTTTGTTGTAATAGGAAAACTGTTTTGTGCCCAGGAATACTATACACTTTGACCCCATTTGAATGGAGAAGTGCCAGCACTTTGAGAAAAATTGCTGACATTTTCCTCATGGTATGGTTGTGCCAAAAGCTTCGAACCTAACACCTTTTACCCTACCCATCCCAAAAAGACTGGGACACAGGGTTTGCTTGGCTGCTCCAGCCCGACTGCTTAGTGGGCCTAGGCCATTGCTGACGCCATTGGAAAGAGGGAGCCCACCTAGTGCTTGTATGGGGCAGTTCCTTAAGGGGCCCCTAAATCTCCTCCAATATTTTTTTCAAACACTGAAATAAACACGTGCATCGTATGCAGAATGCCATCACGATCAACGATGCCACACTAGATGGCACTATGAGCCGTCAGTGTGCCACAAATTAAAAAAAACAATCCTCTCCTTTCGGCCTATTTGTGACACACAGCTCATTCTGATGCACATCGCATTCATGCCCTCGCTGTTCGTTTGTTTCCTGCGTGTCCACCTCCCCACGGCAAACATCTAGGTACGCAGAGACCGCACGTACATCTGCATGCTATGTGGGAGTGGAGAGGAGGGATGAATCTTTTCGAAAAGACGGAAAAGTAAGAAAATGGGGTAAGAAAACCGCAACAAGCATCGCCTTATGGTCGGTGAAATGGTAACTGCAGTACTTCACTTCTTTAAGGGTGTCATGAGAATGAAAAGCTAAACCTATGCAAGTGTTGTGGTTTGTTGAAATGACATTTTCTTGAAGGGGCATAAAGTCTCACAATGCCTCACAGATGGCAACACATGACCTAGCATTTGCTGTTTGCTTGATCAACTCTGGAAAGGCATGATATGTTTTCCACTAGATAGACGTAGTTGTTCATATTTAGAGCTGTCTGAAAGTTCCTGTGTGTTTTTAGTGGCGATGGCTGCACTATCCCGGCCTTTTTCAACATAGTTTGATGGCCTCCCAAATGTGCCTACAAATCGCCGAATGGGCTCGTTTTCGTCATGACAACTGTCGAACAAAATGCGTTAAGGAGACTCCTTCTACTACATGGCATTTAGGTAGAGTATTTACCTGAAGAAGCTGCAAGTAACAACGTGGTTTTGTGGTAGGACACCTGCTTGCCACACGCACCGGTTCGATCCTCAATGGTACCAAAAATTTTATTTTTTATTTTATTTGCTCCTTTTTCAATTTTTTCGCTTACAACCAACGGTGCCGACGGTGTAATTTGCGACACGAGCTCTCTAACGCCATTGCGTTAATACGAGGTAAAGAATAGTGGGTGTGTGTGAAGGGAGGGGTGGTTAAATCAAGGAGGCGTAAAAAAACAATGTGACAGGCGGAAAAGCCCCTAGAGGGGTGCTCAGCGAAAGGGCAAAGTGGCTTTGAGAGAGGATACAAGCGAAGGGAAGAGCGAAAGCAGTGTTTTGATAATCAAAATACCTGTTGACACAATCGTGAGATAGTGCCTTTATGAGACAGTGTTTTCCCACTTTTCGAAACACCCTCCTGAGCCAATGGGACATACATGTCTCACCTTTTCCTGTGATCTGGCCTGAATTTGACAATATTTAAGATCAGTGCCGTTCTTAAAGGCAGAGCGAACCACTCTCGGGCAAAAAAGATGGGAATAATTTTGTTGTAGTTTATGTCAATATACCACAGCCGGTTTTTATATGTGTCAGAACTATAGGAGAACCTATGTAAAGTTAAACTAACAAGATGTAAGATAGGCTTGGTTGGTAATAAATCCTGAAAATGTATGGCACACAAAAACATTAGGAAATGCGACGGGACAATCTGCTGTCTTTCTTAGTCCACGTCTTTATCATATGCCACACATTTTTCACAATGAAAAAGTCAAAAGCTTGTTTTTTTTATTTGGAAGTGGCAAATTGCTTTTTACCTGGTTGTTCATCACTTCGAGGAACAAATTGTTCCCCAATCGCTTTATTTCTGTGGTCTTGAATTTCAAATGTACTGTTATTGGGAGTGAGAGTGATGCCTCAATATTTGTAAAGTGGCACCGCCCTTTTGGGTATTCATCCCCTCCCCCTTTTTTTTTTTGCAGGCTATCTTAAAAAAGTATGATAAGGAAGCAATATGCTGAGTCAGCATTCACAATGCTTATGTTACATGAGGCCTCCAAGGGATCTGGCCAAAGGAAGACCTGTGGAGTCTGTGCTCTCAATTGGCGCTGTAAGCTCCAGAGCAATGTCGACATTTGCTGAAGATCCAAGTGTAAGAAACTGAAGCAGAAGATGGCACAAAGAAATTATCTATGCGAGTCAGGTTTAGAGGAGCTGCAAATAACAGAAGAAAAAATAAAATAAAAGGTGTATCTACAGTGTTTATGTACGTTTATTTTACTAGGACAGTATATATCTAAATGAACTTTCTGGAACTTGGTGAATTGGTGGCTATGCAGAAAGCTCTGGAAATACAAAAAGCAGCACTTTCTTTGTACACCCTTCTAATTGAGTGCAAGCATGCAATTTTAATTCAAATGCATCACCAAAGTGCATGAGCTAAAGATAAATTATTTATTATACTCTCAATGCCAATGTACCAAGGAGAGTGGTTAATACATTTACATTATGAAATGTTACGCCAGACAGCTTGAAAATATTCATGGTCTGGGTTGTTGGCAACTGAGCTGAACGGGTGGTTCTATGCAGATGCTCTCTTCGGCAGGAATGAATTGAAGAAAAGGTTTGTGTGACAACTTGGCACTTTGACTTTGATGTTGCTATCCATTCCCATTAAGGTGTACCAAGCAGTGTGACACCCCATCTTACTAATATTTCTGCATTTTCACTCCTTAAAACTACATGGTCATCGACATCCATGCTTCTTTGACACAGTTACTAGCAACTATACTGGCATGTGGCGCTATTGTATATGTTGCAGAATTTAAAAAATTTGGCAGAATGGGTGCAGTATTGGCATTTTGCCTTCACTACAATGCATATTGTGAGGGAAAGGTGCATGCCAGTGGAAGGGATGAGGAAGCACCATTCCTTTTCAAGCATTCAGCAGAAGTTCAATACAATCTGTGCAGTATTAGGGAAAGTATGTTAAGGGCTTACCTTTTTGTTGTTAGACAAAATATTAATGATAATAGATAGTAATGGCAAGGAAAGTATAAAAGATATTATCTGTAGTAATTTTGTCTTGCAGGAAATTGTCTTTCTGCCCACTTCACATATATATGATAATTGCTACAAATAACGCCCTTGAATCTTGTTTGGCATTAGCGTCTGTTAGTTTTAATTCATGCAATATTGTATTCATGATGGTTTTACCCACTATGGCAATATTAATTTGCTTTTTAAGACAGGAAAAAAAATTATCTTGCAACGATACTGGAGGTCGAATACTACAGTAAAATAATTGCCCACAATTTTTCCAAACTGGTTTCCATATCGCGTCATTGTGAATAAACGAGCATGCCGCCATATTTTCTGCCTATTAAGCTGTGCATGCTTAAACGCAAATTTATGAACCTGTAAAATAAAAAAAATTGACTGTGCGTCTGTTTTTTCAACCAGACTGTGCGTCTGTTTTTTCAACCATCGCGTTCACGTGTGCTTTAGATGGTCGGCTACATTTGCTGTCCACACACAGTTGTGCTAATAGCAGCGCAAACAGAAGCTGGTTTGCTTATAAGTGCACCGAGAACACACTGACGGCAGACACCAGCACACTATTGACAGCAGCCGGTGGGAGGCCGGCTCGCTTTTGCCGCAGTGGCGAAAGCCTCAATGGATTCGAGCGGTGCAGAAAACATGTAAACAATGCATTTCATGCAGCTTCATTTTAAAACAGCAAAAAGACCACCCATACAGAAGACTGGAAAACATTAGCGCTGTCTTCTCTGTGTTTAGTCTTTGCGTCGTTTCAAAGAGTGTCGTTTCAAAGAGAACCCAAACCAACTAGCCCAACTCCCGCTTTTGCTGCAGTTTACGCCACCCCGGGCTGCTCCAATGACGGCATATTAAGCTATTTTTTTTCTGCGCGCAGAAAAGAAAAGAAGGGCGGGGGGGGGGGGGGGGGGCTAAGGCAATGTTTGACTCTGCGCGCGAACGACTGCGATATGGTTTTTAAAATTTAGTTAGAAAGTTGCGCTAGTTCCAAGGAATCGATTGCGACATGAGGACATGCGTTGAAGATGTACTGTCGGCATCAAATAAAACGCGAACAGTGGAGCCCGTGGAACAAGCCTTATCAATGGCTTAGTGCGCGTCGTTTACCGGTCATCTATATAGACAGGCCCGCTCATTCGGTGTAGCATCACTGCGCAATCAATATTTATGCTTGTGTTCCAGTTGTGCTATTTGAAAGGAAGAAAATAAAAATATCAGAAATTAAACTACAGCAGCCAAAGCACAGTTCATAAAAAGCATAGAGACGAATTCAATTCAAATACAATACCTAGAAAGGAATCTGGTGCAACGATCGTGTACTCTCATGGGAATCTTGGGAAGTACAGGCTTCGGATTGGATCTTGTTAGCCAGTGAAATGTCCACGAATCTTTTTTTTTTTTTTTGCAGTTTCAGTTTCGTTATTCATGTATAGCGGGTAGTGGGGTGGGTGCGAAGGACTGAAGCTGCGCCTTTGTTGTCCAAAGAAGCTGAAAACTGCTAGCACTCTCAATTTACTGCAACGCTGGAGCTGTATAAGTCACGTTTGACAGTTTAAGCGCAGTGTCGTCTACTCACCGCTGCGCATATATATAGCTTTCCCTGCCAGTGCAGGATATTACATCGAGTTCCCGTTTGTTCTCAGTGCGTCTTGCCAAGACTTGTTGAAATCAACTGCAAAATGACGGCGACGCAAAGTAGACGCACCGCCACGCTCTCCTGACTTGACTTCAAAACGAGAGGTGTGTTGGGGGCAGACCACTTGAACAGACGTACCTGGCATCATAGCAGACAAAAAGTTAAGTGTTTCTTACTTAATACTCCATTATTATTTCTATAAACAGATAAAGCACATTTTTGAGGGCAAACCAAGAATGCTTGTTTTGAAATGTTGTAAAGAATACTTCATTACATCTTGATGCCAAATCTGGAATGCAATGCATACCCTGGTGGTTAAATTTGTCCCTGTTTCATTTCTACCACCTAGTTACAAGAACCGATTGCAATAAAAATTGTGTACAAAAAAAGAAGCAAGTTTTAATTTAATATGACTTCGTATTACTTTGTTTTACACTCGGAAAAGAAACGTCGTGATCTCAAGAACGTGATTCATCCGAAGCAAATCCGAATCCTGTACTTCCCATCATTCCCATGCGGGTACAAGTGCCGCTGGAGGAGCCCGCGTAGAAACTAGTGCTAGATTTCACGCTAGGTATTATTGTATGAAACTCTATGGTCAAAAGCAACAGTGCTATCAACACCAAACGAATCACAAGTGGTGTCACGCATAGAGCAGCTAGTCAACAAATGATTCGAGATAAATTAACCAATGCAGTTTCACTCTGGCACGGAAAGCATGCTTTCGATCGACAAACATATATCGCGGGCAGTCACAATGGTCTTTGAGGCGCTTGGTCTATACTGCAGCATGGCAGCGCTTTCGCCGTCTGGGCATGATACAAGAAAGGATGAATGTGACTAACCATTATCATGACCATTAAAATTAACTGATGCATTAAGTCGCGATAGCGAAGCCATCTAATTATAATTACATTTGTAAACGACGGTGCACTTAAGCAGAAATGCACATCACAATAAATAAACGAACACAAAAAACTGGTCGACTAGCGAAATTCTTTTACTGCAGATGATAACAGAATTGTGCAAAAAATAAGCATCATGTTGAATAATGCTCCTTGGCGAAAAAATAAGCATCACGTTGAATAATGCTTCTTGGCGAGACTTCGCCAAGGAGAAGGCGCGGGCGTTTCCACGAGAAAAATTATTTGGCCCTTAAGTTTAATACTTAGTGAATTCGCCTCCAGCTGCTACAACGGCCCCATTCTTCGGGGAAGACTGTCAAAGAGCCGTGTAACAAGATTACTTGTGCATAGGCGCTCCCATTCCTCTTTTCTGCGCTCTCTCTTCCAAAGAAACGCTCGGCATTTTCTGTTAAAGCGAAGCTTTTCGGGTGCGTCTCTGAAAAGAGGGTGCAGGTAAAGCAGCGCTGGCGAACGAGCTACGACGATCCTTTGAACCTTGACCACAAACCGATTAATCTTTTTTTTTTGTATCGTGCCTAGACACCGATTGCTCTGCGACGCTGAAGTAAAAGCAAGGAATCGCGAGTGATGCGATCAAAAGCGCTTGGCACGCCCACAATTGCCAACATTTTCACCATACGAAAAGTAGAACAGAAATGGAAATAACGCACTATAGGGGATCACGTAGTTCTGCTAAACCGGATGTGCATGCCTGTCAATGGTGATGACTGGATGGCGAACACTATACTGTTGTTGTTGTTTTCTTATTGTTAGTGGCGCATACCCACTGTGGGGGATCGGCCAAGAATCGAGTGGTTTCAACATTTACTGTTCATATTTGGAATGATGGAGGTTTAACAGAAAGATTACCGATAGCCTAGGAAAGTGTGGTGCTGAATGTAATGCATGCAAATATTTACATAAACGAATTTATTCTCAGAATAGAGCAATAATCAGATTTTATACGTATATAATTATGTGAACCTGTTAGGATAATGAAACTGGTTAATTAGTCAACCTATTAGTTTCATCAATATAGTCCCGGACGGCCGCGCACACTGTCGCATTAGAGAAACCAGAAATGGAAGCTCCAAAAGACAAAATGACAGGCAGAGATAAGTCCATACCAATACCACGTAAAGGTATTTCTAATAGGGTTTTTCGTAATGTGTTAAACCGCCTGCAGGTCAAAAAGAAATGGTCTATTGTTTCCAGTTCATCACAGAACGCACACAGTGGCGAAGGTGCCTGAGCGGACCTGTGTTTATAGAAATTTAGATTTGGTACTCGGCAACGCAGCCTTGTGATAGCTACTTCTTGTTTTCTAGTGCGGCAAAAGTCTCTTCGCCAGGGATATAATAAATGGCGATAATCTGTAGAGTTTGTTAGTGCTGAACCTTTAAAGACTTGCATAAGCGTACGTCTGCGGAATCGTGCAGCACTCACATAAGCGAATGATGGACAGAGTGGTAGAATTGGTTGGCTGATTGACGACTTAGCTAAGGAATCAGCTATTTCATTTAGAAACAAACCTTTATGTCTAGGCACCCAAACTAATCGTACTTTTCTCAAATGCACAGGTACTAGTGCACGAAACGCCTTTGTTTTGTGATTATCAGCACCAACAGAAAGTGCCGCACAGAGAGATAGGGAATCTGTTATGACAGCTGATGTAATTGCTGTATCTAACTTGCGTAAGGCGAGCACTATTGCCAGAAACTCAGCCACAAAAACAGGTATACAATCGGGTAGTCGAAGGAAATAAATCCAATTTAAAATCAGACTGAAAATACCAACCCCTGACTTTTCGTCGTATTGAGATGCGTCTGTAGCAATAATAACGTTCGTTGTAATACGGCGCAAGTGATCTTGTAGTAAACCATCCAAAATATTATGGGGAAGTAATTTGGCATTATTAGGAAAAATGGCGTCGAATCGAATTTCCACCGGGGCTAAGTTATCACGACTCGGCATGATGTTGCATATACGTACGTTTAGAGGCTCCAGTAAATTTTGCACAAATATAATTTGTGGCATGTGAAATCGCGGCCACCTAGCAGCAAAAAATGATTCCGGGGTGGAAATAAAGGCCGTTTCTGAATGTCGTAATGGTGATTCATAAATTCTTAAGAAGGTCTGAACAGTCAGAAGGCGAATTCTACAAGAAAGCGGAGGGACCCTCGATTCGAGATACAACACATTGTTGGCAACTGTTTTGGGAAGGCCAAGGCATAAGCGCAAAGCTTCTTTTTCCAGAAGAATTAGAGGCCGCAACTTGTAAGCTGGAACTCCAGAGAAAAGTACACAACCAAATTCCAAAATGGGACGAACGTACATGCGATATATCATTACCAATGTGTCTCTTCTCATACCTATGCGGTAATTGCTTAGCCTACGTAATATGCCAATGGCCTGCACACCTTTTCCGGCGATATATTCGATATGAGGTCGCCGGTTAAGCGATGTGTGATAAATTACTCCAAGGTATATAACAGATTCCAGCTGTGGTATATTCTCATGATGGTAAGACAGAGAGATGTTCACAGGGTATTGCAGCGGGAAAACAAGGAGGGCAAATTTACTCGGATTAAGTAAAAAGCTGTTGCCATCGAGCCAGCTCTTCAATATATTAAGGTAAGTCTGCAGCCGTTCATATAAGGTCTGAATGTTATCTGCCATCGCAAAAAATGCGATATCATCTGCATAAACATAAGTTGTTATATCCTGTTTACGTGGAATGGTGCTCATTAGTAAATTAAATAGCACCGGGGAAAGCACAGAGCCTTGCGATACTCCCCTCGTTTGGGTATGAGTAGATGATGAAAACCCATCTTTAAAACAAGAAAATTTCCTGTCTGCAAGAAAATTGTGAACCCCCGCTACTATGTATGATGGAAAATCAAGGTATTCTAATCGATCTATCAAAATACAGTGCTCCACGGTATCATATGCTTTAGCGATGTCTAAAGTAACTAAAGCTGCATATTTTTTATGTAGCCGAGCTAATTGAAGTCGACTCTCTAAATCAACGTGGGCATCCCAAATTGAACAACCAGCCCTGAACCCAATTTGACAAGGACTAAGAATTGACCTCATGGTAATAAGTTCATTAATTCGTATATTGATGATTCTCTCAACCAATTTCACTAAGTTTGATGTCAGTGCGATCGGCTTTATATTATCCAACGTGTATGCATCATTTTCTTTATTTAGCAACAATACAATTTTGGCAAGTTTCCATTCTGGAGGTATCCATGCGTTCCCTAACGAATAATTCACTAGTTCTAGCAAAAGATTAGGCGATTCCTGGAGTAAACATTTCAACATAGAGTTCGTATTCCCATCTGGTCCGGGAGCCGTCCTCGGTAAGCATAATACTGTCTGACTCAATTCAGCTGAAGAAACTTCTGGAAATTCATGCAAGTTTACCAGAACGGGCTGAATAGCCAAAAAATTAGCAGTGAAGCGGCGTTCTAAACCTTGCGCTATGTCTTCTAGATAGGTGTTCATTTCTTCCGGCGTCAAGATACATGACTGTAACGTTAAAGGTGCTGGCAGTACCTTTCTTGTCCGAAGATAAGCGAACAAAGCCCGCTTATTTTTAGATTTAGAAAGATAATCAAAATGTCTACTGTCGTATTCTGCTTTCGCGCAGTTCACTGTACGCTTAAATACGCCAGCAAGGAATTGATAGTCCTTCCAGTTTGTTGGGCTCTGATTAAGAAGAAGTTTTTTCCAAGCGGCTTTTCGTCTTCTATAATCGCACGTACACTCATCATTCCACCAACAAGAGGAGGATCGTTTATTGAATGGAATAGAAAATTCGGAATTTTTTCTAGATTCCTCCAGCATTGAACCAATCGTAGATGCAATCTCCTTAGTACTGGCATTTCCAAGCTTGGAAATGGCAGAACAGAGGCAAGTTTGAAATTTGCTATGGTTGATGTATGTGCGTTTTGGCTGATCTAAAGTTATTGTTGGACAAGTAATGTCAAAAACTAATGGAAGATGGTCACTGTTAGTTGCCGAATCCAGAACAGCCCATGATGAAACCTTGATTGCATTGGAGCAAAACGTTAAATCCAATACTAAGCTAGTTTGACCTCGGACAAATGTTACATGACCTTTATTCAGACAGGAGAGGTTGTGATCAATAGTCCATTCCCATAGTCGCCTACCACAAGAATCGGTCCTTATACCCCAAGACAAATGATGTGAATTAAAGTCTCCTGTGAGTACAATTTCCTTTCTACATGCTACCAAAACGCTGTCAAGATAACGCGTACTTTGCAGACCGGAGGGGAAGTAACAATTTACAATTGAAAAAGGGTGGTATCCGGGGAGACACAAGTCTAATGCTAATATTTCACAATCTAAGTCTAACATTCTGAAAGAAATTTTCGCCCTATGGCATAATTTACCTGATACAAGGATCATTAAACCACCACCACGTGATGGGCGATCTAATCGAAAAGCACGAAAACCTGCAAGATGAAAATTTTTATCTGGTGTGAGCCAAGTTTCTTGGAGAATTATAATATCAAGATTAAAATTATTGCAAAAGTAATGTAAGTCAGTTGAGGCTGAGAATATAGAACGGCAGTTCCACTGTAGTACCCTCAACTGACCTATGGTGTTGAGCGCACCACAGAGGCGCATGTCGCGCCCTTGTTAGCATCGTCACGTGAAATAGCTGATTCATTCCGTTTAGATTTGGACTTGAGATCGGTGAAGATAGGAGATCTGGTACGTTTATTAGTTCGTATATCGAGTTCCATATCTGTAGCAGTACTTGTGCTCGGCTGAGGCGAATGTCGGTCCAAGTGCACCTGTGTTCGTGACTGCTTAGCCTTGCCTGCAGATGCAGAAAGTTCGCCCAACACTACATTGCGTAGCTGTGTGGCATCGCTGGTAATGTCTAATACTGCAGGTTCTGTACTAGTCTGTACTGTTTGTCCAATCTGACTTGAAAGAATTTGCACCAAACAGTCGGAAAGGTTAGATATCAGTTTATCCATTGCCTTACTCACTGCCTTTTCCACAGCAGTTTCAATAGCCTGCGATAGGTTTGAGTCCATACTGGAAGTGCAGCGCGCTGTAATACCAGAGTATCCAAAAGCCCTGTCTCTAACTATGTCAATGGCTTCCCTTCGAGAACAGCGGCGGCGGTCAATAACTTCTAGGATTTGAACCTCCCGGGAACGAGCGGAACAGTCAGAGTTGTCGGCGCAGTGACCACCCCCACAGAGACAACACTTTTCCACTGTTGCAGTACACTTGCTTGAAGGATGGCTCTCTCCGCAGGTGCTACAACGAACGTTAGATTTACATCCTCCCGCACTGTGGCCGAATTTCCAGCAGTTCTTGCATTGAATCGGACGAGAAGTGAGGGGTTCTACTCGGAAGATCAGTGGCCATAATTTTATTTCTGACGGGCATTTTGTGCCCACAAATGTCGCAATGATAGATTCAGTTGGTACCCTCTCGTTGTCGACTAGGCGATTACACCGGTAAATTGAAATTACTCCTGCTCCAGAGAGCCTGTCTAGGGTCTCAGCTGGACTCAGCTTGGAGTCGACTCCCCGTACAAGGCCTTTGGTACATGCAAGGTGAGGCGGAATAAAAGCACTCACCGGGGTAGCAGCAAATGAGGTGCATTTGAGAAGATCCTTCACGCAGGTCTGATCCGGCGACCTACACACGATACCTCCTCGCCCAAATGGGCGCACATCTGTGATGGTCTGGAAATGGTTTGAAGTCGTCTTAAGTTCCTTTTGAACCGCCTGGGGGTTTGCAAGTCTGATGAAGCCTCCATTTGTAGGTACCAGTGCCACGGGAATGCTGTCGATACCACTGCGGAAAAAGGAGTCTAACGGTAATTCGCTAGAAGGCAGGGACGCTGACCAGGCGGATCGCGCCTGGCCAGGAGAAGTAGTTGACATGAGCACTAGGGATATGGTTAGACTCAGAAACAGATAAACTATAGAGTCGGACCCTAAGACAGAAAGTGAAAACCACTCAATCCTCAGCCAAGAACACCCCAGCAGGTTGAGCACGGGCAAGCCCAGCAGAGACGTGCAGGAACGTTCGACTGCTAGCTGCTTCTTGAAAAGCGCGAGCGAAGTGGATACTGTTTCTAATGCTTGAAACACGCGCTCCGCTGTTCGCGCTTCATTTGATGCCGATAGTATGTACGTAGTTTGTTTCTCTGAGGTCCGTGTTTGCGCAGCTCACGTTCTTTCACATAAAGACCCAGACCTTGGTCGCTAATGCAACGTGCAAGCTGCCAAACATCATTCATAAAATGCAACGACTGCGGTAGCCGCGAAAGCAACAGATATTCGCTTCAACACGCTGACCACGGCGCAAGTTCGTGCAGGATGCAGCGGCGTTTTGCTTACCTTCTGACGACCAGTAGGCGGAAGTGTCGCACATCAAATATTGACGCTCGATGTTCCGGATGGTGCAAAATATGATAGCCACGTATGTATCTACATACATTTCACAATGTAATGTAGAACAGCGCTGAAGCTTCGACGTTTAACACACGCCTGGCAGCCGAAAAGGTAAACAGGAAGTCCCCATGACACCTATTGCAGGATGCAGACGGCGCTTCGCGCAATAAAGAACCGAAACCGAAATTGCGATTTTATAAGCATTTTTGATTAACCTGTCATTCGCGGGTGCCAACCGTACATGCACAAACAAACTTTTTCTATACGGCAAAAATTTATTCTTGTAAAACATTTGGCTAAGTTTAAGCTGCTGAAGTAAGAGATCTTAGTCTCCAAATTTTTCACCCTAGCAGGCTTTGTAACATTTTGATCTGTAGAAACTGGCCGTAAATAAATAAGTAAATAAAATATTGTTGGAATACGCGACCTCATGCTGACTGTTGGGCAGTGGGTTTTCAGCGCGAAGTTCAAAAGTTTGCTCTTTAACCTTCTTCTCCATTCCATCAATCAACTTGTGATTGCAAATACACATAAAAAAGGCTCCATTGAGATAATTTTCCCACTCTTGAAAGATTGTGACAATTAAAACATTACAAGCTACCACACTCAGCAAACAGCTCTAGATTTTTGTGCCGTATCACAGAGACTGGATTTCAAAGCTTTATTGAGAAAAATCCAATGCAGTCAAAAGAATGAGCCACTGTCCCCATGCTAAGGCCCTTGTCAACCTCTTTCTTTATTTGAACACACTGAATAGATCTTAACGTTGATTGTGCTACTCCTAGTCTTTTACGCAGTTGTCAACAAAAAACGCTGCAGTTGAGCGAGCATTAACTTTGTATGTTAAATAAGGTTTGAAGTTTAGATCACGACAGTATCCCGTGGTGCACTCGAAAAAGAAGAGTGAGAGATGGAGACAATTTCAAACAAAATGTTTATGATATTTCATCATCTAAACAAAATGAACCAGTTCAGGTAATGTATTTATTGTCAATAAGGCTTCTATTCTGGATCATCATAAACACTTTGTTTCAACTGGTCAGTGCATCCTTTTCGTACCGTAGTTCAAATAAATTTTAAGCTAATAATTGCATCAGGTGAAAGGTCAAGTAATCTATTAGAAACAGTCACGACTGCAGTTATAAAGACTGCTTTATTTTTGCACAATAAACACAGTTCACACAATTAGACTAAAACGTTTAGAACACCCAGCTTCAAAGGATTCTTACACAATAGGATGGAGTGCACGTACATGCTGCGTGTCTGTGCTTGTTCAATTTAGAGAACTTGCAGCATGGGCACCTGCACAAATAAAGGCTATTTTTTACACACTAAAATGTAGGCAAAAACCTTATTGCATTCATTCTCATGAATATGAATCACAAGAACTGTTCATTAGCTAATGTAGGTTTCAAAAGTAGCAGGGTCTGTACAGCTTTCAGTAGTCTAAATACAAGACACTTTCAAGGTGTTACTGAAGGTTTCTTAAGGATATAAAACACTGTCCCGTGTAAAAATCTCTTCAATAACCACACTTCCAAACCAACATGGTTTGGAAACATGGTTATTTACAAATTAAGACTACAAAATTAGTATTTGGCTCACACACAGCACTTTATTAAAGCTTTGGCTGCATAGAAACGGTGGATACTGTTTGAGCTAGAAGATGTGTGATTTCCCCTCGTGAGCTACTTTCAAGACGGAGTTTGATATGGAAGAGTAAATAATAACAGAACTGGTTGAGATGAAGTTAAATCACCCAGAGAAAAGCTGTAAGTGGACCAGGTGAAGAGATGAAACTAATAGCAGGAAACAAACAAGGTTAAACACTGGGTGGGAGCCATCAGAGGAGCACGGCCTGTGCTCTCAAAGTAACCTGACAAACATTTACAATTACACAACAGCTGCTCTAGTCCATATCAGAATTTCTATCCTAAAAAAATTGAAGATTTTTCTGGGAACGAAAACAAACATAGGAAGTTGAAGGGCCATGCAAAACTACTGTGCAATTTCAACTGTTTTCAAAGGCTCCAGGCATTTGCACGCACTCTGAGGTAACCATAAGCATGTTTCAGTCATGTGCCATAGAAGTGCCACAAGCATGTTTCAGTCATAGAAGTGCCATGTGTTTTAGACATGGCACTTCTATCTTGTTCCAGGTTGAAGCTTGTGACCATGAAAAGTTAATATATTATTAACTTTTTCTGTCACTTTGACGTCTGAGCACTCTTACAGCGGGATATATGAACAGTGCACACTCAATGTGAATAAAGTGTTTTCTTTTTGACACCTTTTGGCAGTTCAGGTGCCTCCATCTGTCTTATGTCGGACAAGCCTTCTCGGATTCCTTCATCTAGTCGGCGCTAAGATTGTACCCTAACTGGAAGCACATACTGACTTGATAAAATATTTTAAACAAAAACAGATGAAAAATTGTAATAATTAACGTATATTTGGTCACAATTCCCTTTAGACCACATGTCAGAATGCTGCTTTTGCAGTAAGTGAGTAGCGAGACTGATGCATTGTTGAAATTTGCTATACTTTTTTATTGCCTCATCCATATGAATGAAGATATCTTGTTTGCACTACAGAAAAAATTGCAGCATGGAGGGCCAAGGTCATGCCTATTATCTTCTGATGAGGTGCTGTGGTGTACTTAAAAAATAAAAAAAAGAGGGGGGAAACTTAGAGAGCACGGTACAAATGTAACATTCAATGAAACTGCAAGATGCAAAAACAAAACTTAGGAGAAAGCTCTATTAAGGCATCTTTATTCCAAGATGAAGTAGGCATGATAGCGACACATACAGCTTTCTTAAGCTATGAAAATTTGCCCAGAGTAGTTTCTAGTCACTTTTTCCTCTCACCTTGCATAACAACAATCTTGCCACACAGGGGCACACAGACTTTATCACATATGTTCTTTCATGGTATTACAGTGAATGTCCTTTAGTCACCAACTACAACACTCATGTGAATTCAGAAGTGATAATGAGCACACTATTTTTATAAACAAGAAAAAAAAACTGACTAGAAAATGCAGGCCAATATTTTTAAAGTAAAAGGTGCTAATAAAACTTCTCCTAGCTTGTTACGTGCAGCTAACATGACCTCGGAAGCGCTTTGCAGATGCCGATCACAGAAGGGCGTATGAGAGTTAAAGGCGTTTGTTTTACCTTACATGCACTCGAAAGAGATGACTATGCACTTTCTTAACATAAATGGTGAGACTCAAAGACTTTGGCGACACTTTTGGTCTTTGAATGTACTCGTGAAACAATAATAAGAGTTTTTGTGCACTGCAGTGTAGAAAGACACAATGGATCGAGCACAATTGGCGACAATGAGCGCTCAATTTTCTACAATGTTTATTGGGAAATTGCGTGTATATTGACACCGGTCTGAGAAGACTGAGGACCTAGTTTACCTCATACAGGTAAGAGTCACAATGCAATGCGCACATCATCGGTAAAGTAACTTTGTCAGCCGCCGTAACCTGTGCTCCTTCCCTTGGACCGAAGTTTGCTGTGGCACTCAGGGAGTCAAGGCCAGCACAGCTTTCTTTTCTACATAAGATTTCGCATGAAGCCTCTGCTGATGATAGTGCACGTTGTCTTTCAGAAGGTGTAAACATTCTTAACAGCTGCAAGAACTTTAAACCCTACCCAACTGTTTGATGAGTGGCTTCTTTTCTACGCGACCACTCTATCCACATTCTCCTGGCCGATAAGGAAGGTGGTTTTATGGTTTTACTGAGCAAAAATATTTGAATCAAAGTCAAGAGAAGCGATTTCTACAGTCTTTCTCACTCTGATGTTTCATTGAGTAAACAGAAGTTCAACGTAAAAGACTGTGTGATAAGCTTAACCTTATAAATTTGGTTAAGACAATCCATAAGAGCAAAAACAGTTTTTAATTTTTTTAGTGCAAAAATGCACAAGGTCAATGTGCCTTTTTGGACCATTGTCTCTGAATCTGAATCAGTGTAATCTCAAGTTTTAGAGATAAATGACCCTTTTATCATGACTAAATGTAACCAGGTTTTGGACGTGTTTGACACTTTCACTGACATGTGCTATCACGCTTTATCGATTGACATCAAAGATCTTTTTTATACCCTGCCTCATTACCTAATCTTTCAGTGTGTTGAGCATTCTACTGAGAAACACGGTTTCATTGCTTTCCAAAACTCTGCAGGAATTTCTGCTAGTGGTTTCTAAGAAATTCCAAGCTTTTATTAACAGTCTACGTATGTAATGCTTGAAGGGATCCAACACCTACCGAAGCAAGGAGTATGCACTAGTTCCTGCATTGCTCGGTTCTTGGAGACTCACTTCTTACTCATTTCAATTGTGAAATCAATGGCTCGATCACCGATAAAAATGTTCTCAGCATAGTCCAGTATGTATCTGATGATTACCTATTTGTTTTAAATTGTGAACTGCATGACTTAGAACTACAAAGCAAAGTGCTACTTGTTGTGTTTTTTAATGTGATGAGCCCATTTAGCTTAACCCATAAACTCCCAATAAATGGCCAAATTAGATTTTTAGATATCCGGTTTCGTTTTGCAGGTGTTAGCATCTGCTGTTGCTATGAACCATGCACTAACATATAACTACTGCCTTTGAAGTCCGCCTTGTTAAACGAGCTATTGCCACGTCGTGCCTCAGACACTCTGGGCAAAGCTTGCCCACGTTGTACTTCTGAAGCCTCTGAGCATCAAGCTTAAAGGCTGACTGGTACTGGCAGTCTCGAGCAACTCCTCATTTTATGACGATAGCTATAGCGCGAGAACAAAACGACGACACAGAGACAAGAAAGACACAAGCGCTACGAGCCTTTTTGTCTCTGTGTCGTCGTTTTGTTCTCGCGCTATAGCTATCGTCATGCCATACCAACTAGCCCAAGCTGCCACACCCCTCATTTTAGTTGCAGACAGCCTGCTTAAGAAGGTACGCCACCACCCGCAAAGTTGAGAAGCCATTGCACCGCGCTGGCAGAAGGTACAGATGTTAACAAAGCGAGTTGTCCAAACAACCTTGCATATGTTGGGCTGTAGCAAGAAAAGAGGGAACATTTTAATAGCTGAAGCATTCTTCAAAGCGGAGGGCTTTTAGAGCTTCATTGACTACCCGCTTAATGGAGCCTGGTCCAAGGCTCTTCAAGGGCTTCTCAGAAAATTGCATTTCTGACGAACAATGTGGTATTGTGTTGGTCTATATTGCGAATTCACTTCGCTGGGACATGAAGGGCACTGGTACATAATATGTATAAGTGTTGGCACCACTACGCTCCAGGGGCACTTGTATCAGTACACTGTGGAGCGTAGCAGTGAGTGTATCAGTAAATTTGGGTCAATGCCTGATCCTAATATCTGGTCTTTGAGGATGTCAGCTCGACTGAATAGTTGCTTACAGATTCATCCCATGGCGCTTCTGTCGCCCTGTATGTATTCGCATGAGGGGCAGCCTACATGTTGATTTCCTGGTACAGCAGTTTGCAGTGTGTAGAGAGCACCAAAAGATGACGTGTTCTTCCGTAATATGACAGTTTAGGATTTTGGTGGCAAGTCAATCACAAATGCCTCCATATAATTCAAGAAAAGTTTCAGTCGTTTCATTAATGCAAAGGAAAATACGTACTGTTTTTAACTTGGAACGCTCACCTATATGCATGCAAGAAAAGCAAACAATGCAATGCATTAACAAGTTCGGTGTCGCTGCTATGCACGTGCGCTGCGGAGAAGCACGAGGTGAGTCAATTACAAATTGACCTAACTGGCATTCAAACGTTCGGCTTCGCAGCCGTGCACGTGCCCTGCAAAGAAGCACGCAGTAAATACAAATACAAATTTATTAAACTGAAATTCACAATTTCGGCCTCACTGCCTTTGTACGTGCGCTACGGAGAACAAAGGTGTTTGTTCTTTTAACGCACTTGAAGCAATGATTTTTGTTTTCTATGGGAACTAAGCGCAGTACAGTTCCACAATTTTTCGTTGTCATTACAATCACACCAGCATTATTCTGCAATCCTAAATGGCCGACGCGAAACACAGTTTAATTTCGCCATTCTCGTATATCAGCGTGATTAGAGGATGACTCGGAGCAAGTTACACAATTTTTCATGATGCTATAACAGGTGCAAAAGAGTTCAGCACTTCAATGTCGAATCTACATTGGAAGCCTCTGGGAAAGTGTTCTCTAATCCCGGCAGCATAAGTCTTTATTATGTCACGCTGTCTGATATGAAAGTTATTTCTGGCAATTACATATTTGATAGCGATCAACCGCGCAGAGGACAACTAAACAATTGACTGCTGCGGCTTTTTGTGGCAAGGCAGCGCACTGCAGCTCGCTACGTCTGTCGATCGAGCGAGTAGTACAGTCACCCCGATGTTAACGAAATGGCTACGGGGCAGTGATTTGCATGCTACGTTGTCTACAAGAGAGCTGTACGATTCCCAGAGACAACGCAAGAAAAGCTTCGCCCGAGCAAGGCCAGAGAACAGCGGGGCGCGAGCTTGAAAGAGCAACACACCAGCGCCTACGAATCTAGAGACAAATGCACAGAATATCGTCTTTTTCAATTGTACCGAAGCAACACGACGCAAACGTCCCCAGATTTCTCGCATGTGCACAAGAAGAGGGCTACTCTTTAGTGGGCAACAGTGCGCATCAATTTTTTTGCTGGCAACGTTGTGGGCGTTGATTTAAATAATAGTACACTATAGTTTGAAGGTCTCGTCCTTTGAAGTGCTTCGCGGCAAAGAGTTTCCAAATATACAAGAGAGGGAACTCTGGCACTAGTGTCTACGGGAGCGGCAACTCACGGCACTTCAGCGAGCATGTGAATGACGGGTAGAGGTGTGCGCCGAGGCGATTTCAACCGGCGGCGGCGTTGGGGTCATCCAGAGTCGGCGTTGTCGGCGCACGCCGGTTATTTCATCGGCGCCGGCGGTGCAGAAACCGAAACTAAAAATTCAAAAGGCTCTTCTGCCACAGGTTACTGAATTACTTAATTACTTGAAATTTAGGGATTTTCGTCCAAATAGCATAAATGACACTACACAGATGTGTCGACATCACGATGAATGCAAAGTGTTTTGGAAAATAATTTTTATTTCACTTTCATAAAAAATAACGAGTATTTCAATCTATGTAGTAAGACGGTAAGATGGGCCAGTTGGTTAGGATTAATCGTGAACTTACTTACAGCGCAACACCAGAAAAATACAGAACAGGGAAGGAGCAAAAGAGGAAGATAAGACGGCGCTGACTCACAACTGTTGTTTATTGAAAAAAAAAACGTGGTGAAAAGCATATATATAGGTACTGGCAGCCTACATCACAACATGCGCACAATACTATAGGTGCACCGAGGTAGCGTTGTCACACTCGTGGCAATAAACAAGATTGGCCTAAATACCTGAATTCTTTTTCGTGCAGTGTGACGGATGGTTCAATAGCACGCTTGCTACCCCTAATCTTTATATAATATGCCTCAGCGATTTCTCTTGTTAGCAGGTTAGGATGCTTGAAGATGAGGGTGGTTCTCTCAAAAATGGGACGACAACCGCGTGACCTGCAATGTTTCGGCAGATGAAGTCGCGCAATCCCTTGAAGAGATAACTCATGCTTCATTAAACGAACATTCACACATCGTTTCGTTTGTCCCACGTACTCCCTGCCACACGATAATGTAGTTAAATACACAGCTTTTTTTACGCATGCGATGTACTTGTTCTTATGATTCACAGCGCATCTCCCTTTGGCTTGTTTGTTCCTTAGTGCATTATCAACCATCGGGCAAATGCGACCTACCTTATGTTTGGCGGAAAAAGGAACGTCAACACCATGCCTTGAATTGCAACAGAATCGAAAGTTGGTCTAGTTGGTAATGCATGGTATAACTGTCAGTTCAAGCGCACGAATAAACAGAAAGGAAGAGAGTTGCGAGAAAGCGCTTGTCCTCTCTTCCTTTCTGTTTATTGGTGCGCTTGAACTGACAGTTATACCATACCTTGCTCGACCATTGAGGATCTCGACCTTTGAGAAATACACAAAAGCTTCTCAAAAAGATGCATATCATCCCCCCGAAGCGTGCACTTCGTTTCGCTAAAATTTACAATCAACGTGAGTGCTGTCGTCCCGCCGTATGTTTTAGGTAGAAAGTAAGCCTACTAAGTATACCCAAAGACGTCGATCCACCTTGCAACGGGTGGCTACCCACTGATGGTTCTGTATGAAAATAGCAGTCACAGTGGAACCTGTTGCATCTGCTGAAATTTTATCGCAACATTATTATACTGCCACGCTCGCTTGTATTTTTATGTATCGAGTGTATATCTGAAGCGAGTCCGCGCTATGTGCAGACGGTGCTCCGCGCCGGCTTTCACCCTTGCCCCTCACATGTATATAAGCACACTCGATTAAAGGCAGTGTTCATTCTTCAGCAACCCGAGGCTAGCGTCTTGCTTTATCGCATCGCGCGATACAACTGTCTTCCGCAAAGGCACCGCCGTAGTGGTTCAGTAGCTATGGTACTCGGCTGCTGACCCGCAGGTTGCGGGATCAAATCCCGCCTGCGGCGGCTGCATTTTCCATAGAGGTGAAAATGCTGTAGGTCCATGTGCTCAGATTTCAGTGCATGTTAAAAAAACCCTAGGTTGTCAAACTTTCTGGAGTTCTCCAATACGAGTTCCATACGAGTTTGCCGAGTCTGATCATCGCCTCTTGATTGCCATCTATAAAAAAAAAACAATAGGCGATATCCCACCCAGGCTGCAGCGGTTTTTCCTACGGTTATTGCGTTACGACATCGAACTATGCTTCATCTTAGGGAAGCAGCTGGTGCTCGCCGACATGTTATCAAGAGCCCCAATCAAAGACGACGGGGCTGACATCACGGTTGACGACGCAGACGTGCACGCTGTAAGTTTCGTGTCGTCACTTGTTAGTGACTACACGTGGAACAGGCTTATAACGGAAACCAGCAAAGACCCGTATCTAAGCTCTGTTCGTAACAGCATTGTTGCCAGCCTGCCTATTAAAGGACAGTTCAAGCGATTTGCTGGCGAGCTATCTTAAGTCAAAGGCGTCCTTCTTAAAGGCTGCAAGATTATAATTGTTGTGTTCTGGGGTTTCGGTTTCGGATTGACATGTGAGGATGCCAGGGGGCGCTGCTCTGGCATCTAGGATATGGTGGCTAGAATTGGGAGGTGACGCCAGCGCCCGCATATTCGCCGAGCGCGCGCGATCCTCGTTTTCAAGCGCCGCCGCGACGGCCACCACGGCGCTCCTGTCGGCATAGTGATGCGGGCGAAGCGCGCGCTCCGCGCTCTCTCGTCGACTCGCCGCTGGGTTCGCTGGTTCGCCTCTGGAAGCGTGTCTGGGTGTGTGCAGTTTTCCGCGTTGATGACTTCCCACACCTTCTTAAATGTGTGAGGAACACCTTTGTTCGAACGGGCGTGAAACTGCCAGAAGGCCATGCCAGTGTTGACCCTATTGACTGTGCCCGGAAGCTTGATGAACAGCATGACACGACTCTCAAAGCCATGCCTCATATTAGCAAATCGGTTGTGCATCCCAATGGCTTTGAGAAAATGAGGGTAAATTATGCAGTGCGGCTTTACAGTGATGAAGTCCTCGGAGGCCTTTTCTTGTACAATGCAACCATCGAAGAAAAGCATGGGAGCACAGCGGCGACAGTCAGCTTTGTGGAAAGAATGAGAAGGCTCATTGAGGCCATGACTTCAAGGTGCAGTTCGGGTGCACTTAAGCCTGGAGGGATGCACGAGAAGTGCATTCAAAACTTCTTGACTTACCTGGACGATTGGGAAACAGCTGCTGGCGCCGGAGGTTTCCTAAGCCGCAGTACAGCCGAGGGGCTTCGTGTTACCTTATCAAGCACGCTACACCTTCTCCGCTACCTGACGATGAAGTTGAACTTCAGCTATATGATGACATGCCGCTTGAGTCAGGACCCCCTGGAGAGGCTGTTTGGAATCGTCCGACAAATGTCTGGATGCAATGATCATCCGACTGCCTCCCAGTTCCTAATCTCGGTCAACACTTTGAGCTTCCAGAATTTGGCAAAACCACCGAAAGGAAGCAATGTGTCCTCAGGACTGCTGAGAAGTCTGCTGGGAGCTGACAACGGAAAGGACCTCACTCCTCGGAGGAAATTAGACGAGCTTCTTGACGTAGGAAACCTTGCCGAAGCACATGAAGTGCTCAATGAATACGGCCACGGCACCGAGCATGCAGACATGGTCGTGCAAAGCAGCGATGCCAGACTCATATTCTACATGGCTGGATATGTGGCAAGAAAAAGCGTTGCAAGCACCAAATGTTCAGAGTGCAGCCAGCAGCTCCTACAAGGCGAGAACGATCCATCTCCAGCTGCAGCATCCCTCACGGCTGCTGTTGACCGAGGAGGCCTGTTGTACCCATCAGTCAAGCTCAATGAACTCGTGACCACTCTCGAGAACACTTTTACCCACTGCTTCAGTGTTACAGAAGTCAAACCTGACAGCATCATGGACTTGGTTTCCTTCTTGCAGTTAAGAAAGCTTACACTTGTTGGCTGCCCTGACCACAGTATGTCCCTCACAAACAAAATTATCAAGTTTTATGTTCTTACTAGGCTCCACTTTCATGTCAAAGCCCAGAACAGCAAACGAAACGCTAAGCAGGAAAGAATGAAATTGCTGAAGCTTAGACGCGTGCTCTGAGTTTGATATTGTAACTTTAAGCTCTATTGATTTTTTTTTTTTGCCGAGTGGAAAGTGATTGTATGCCTCTTATTACTTAGTGCCAAGCGATGCGCTGTCTGTGTGCAATGTTTCAATGTTTTTAACACTCCCGAGCGTATGTAAATGTGCGTATTTTTTCATTTTATTTTATTTTACCCTGTATTCCATGATGTGCAATAGATCTTCCTAATAATATGATGTGCAATAAATATTTGTTTTATTTTCCTCGCCCAGAACTTTGGTAATATTTTTTTTTAAAAAACGCCGTCGCCTTGCACTCCAAAACACTGCAGGGATATGCGAACGAAAGCTTTAATTTGCGCAGATTCAACGTCACAGAAGTCTTGCAGCGGCAGCCAATTTCTTTTAATGCTTGAAATGGCGTTCTATCAGCCATCGTCACAGTGAGTTATCTGAATCGCCAATTTATCTGAATCATGCTTCAGCAACAGCATCTTTGAAAGGTCCGCGCGCTCAAGGCGCGCGCGCGTAACTAGCATCACCATTCCGCCGACAGCGCCACCGCCGCGCTGCTCGAAACGAAGTAGCGGCTCCGAGCTCCCTTTGGCGTCACCTCCCAATTCTAGCCACCATATCTAGGATTTCAAGGCGACTGTAAAATAAAGGCAGTGTGTGTTAGGTAACCGTGGAGTGCGATTGTTGCGCTTTCTTTCGGCGCTTCGCGCCAACCCGCGTGTTCGGGCTGGTCGGTGTCCCCGCCGGCCGCGTACGTCTCCGTCAGCCGTCTTCTTCTTCTTCTGCTTCGTCGGGACCAGCCAGCCCCAACACAGCAATGGCGACGAGGACGTGTAAGAACCCATTTCGTTTTCCGTGTTCGTCTGTTTCGTGCTTCTAACGGACCTACTCTGATAACCCTAGACGCTCTTTGTTCCCAGCAAGGTGGCTCCTGCGTGCTGCGTCGCTTCATTCCTTCTTCATTCAGCTACACCGCCTCTGTCGTCTTCTTCAAACAGTGAACTGGCGTCATTTTCTTCTCGACTGCACCTCTCCATTCTTCTTACTTGAAATGGCGTCTCCTATTCCACCTACCCTATTTCTTCATCCGCCCGGAGACCCGCCACTTCCGTGGGCGGACTGGAAATTGGTGTTTCAGGCCTACGCAGACGCGGTCGGGGAGGACGCCAGCAAGCCCGAGCGTCGCAAGGCCCTGCTGCTCAACGCGTTGGGCCCTGCCGGGTTAAAGCTCTTCTATACTTTGGAAGCCACCAACGCGTCGCCGACGCCAGCGTCGGGCGATGCCTTCAAGAATGCTGTTGCTCTTTTCGATGAGCATTTTAAAGATGTTTCGTGCGATTATCTCGCACGCGTGAAATTCCAAGAAAGGCGACAATTGCCTGGTGAGCCAGGCGCCGAGTCCATTACTTCTCTTCGAACGTTCGCCGCGTCGTGCGGCTTCGGCACGCTCGAGGACGATATGATCCGCCATCAGCTTTTCACCGGGGTAACCTTGCAAAACGTCCGATGCCGCATGCTTCAAAAGGGCTCCTCGATTTCATTATCCGAAGCCCTCTTGATTGCGCGAGAGGACGAGCTTATCGCTCCCAGTTGGAGCAATTCGCTCTGCATTCAGTGCAGCAACTTTCTGCTGCGGGGGGCCAAGGCGGTGGCTCTTCGTTTCACGGGACGCGTCAACATGGCGGCCCTTCATCTTCGTCTCGGCGCGGCGGCCAACATGGCGGCCCCTCTGCATCACGGGGGCGAGGAAGCCGACAATATGGCAACCCCATTCCGCCAAATGCTGGTTTTCTGAAACAGCACCGAGCTCCTAATTCACGTTCGCAATTTTCTTCTCCAAGCGCAACCGCGCATTGCTTTCGTTGTGGATCGGCTCGGCATTTAGCCAATTTTGCGCAGTGTCCCGCGAGAAACCGCACTTGTCTTGCGTGCGGAAAAAGCGGACATTTTCAGTCCGTATGCAATTCCCGTCCAGCAAATCTTCCTGAACCAGTTTCTTCGTCCGCTCCTTCGAGCACTGCACAGACAAATACGGTCACTGTTTTAAATGTGGATGGCCTCCACACTACGTCCGAGCCCAGCATCGTAACTTCAGTGGGCCATGTGTCCTTGTCATTTCTCGTGGACACTGGTGCCTCAGTGTCTTTAATCAGTGCCGCTGACTTTCATAGTCATTTTTCCAACATTCGGCTTTTGCCTTCAAACGTCGTTCTACAAACATATTCCAAGAAAACGATTGATAATTTAGGTCATTTTACAGCTCAGGTCTCCTATCTCAGTCGCACTGATTCCATTACTTTTTATGTAACTGCCAATGTCAGCTCGCTTTTGGGACGTGATGCCATCAGGGCTTTGTCCATCAACATCGTCGGTGTGTCTATGACGTGTGCTCAAGTCGACGTCCAAGATGATCTTCCGGCCAACGCGCCTTCTGAATTCCACCACCTGTTCACCCGTGAACTGGGTTGTGTGCGTGGTTTTGTGCATAAAGTGATGCGTCGACCAGGTGTGTGCCCTGTGCGTGCCAAGCTGCGCCGCATTCCTCTTCTTCTCCGTGAGCAAGTCTCTGCGGAACTGTCTCGCCTTCAAGCCAGCGGAATCATCGAGCCTATCTCTGCTTCCGACTGGGTTTCTCCACTGGTCGTCATCAAGAAAAAAAGATGGATCCCTTCGATTATGCGTCGACTACGAGAACCGAGCAAGGCGATCGTCGTAGACGGGTTTCCACTTCCTCACATTGAAGAACTGCTTCATCAGGTCTCCGGAGCGATATGTTTCTCCAAGCTGGACCTCGCGTCCGCTTATCACTAAGTTGAACTTTCTGAGTGCAGTAGAGACTTGACCTCATTTGTATCGCACAAAGCCTTGTTTCGGTTTCGCCGCGTGTGTTTCGGGCTTGCATCTGCCCCTGCAGTGTTTCAGGAAATGATGTCAATTATTCTTAAGGGTTGCAATGGCGCCCTTTGTTACTTGGATGATATTTTGGTGTGGGGACGTACCCGCGAAGGGCACGATGCTAACTTGCATACTGTTCTCAACCGCATCAGTGAATGTGGTATGAAACTTAATAACAAGTGCATTTTTTCTGTCAATGAGTTACAATTTCTAGGACATAATGTCAGTTGCCGTGGCTTGACACCTGTTGAATCTAAAGTTCAGGCCATTGTCGATGCCCCATGGCCTACTGATGTTAAAACCTTGCAATATTTTTTAGGTCTTGTTGGTTAATATGCCAAGTTTGTTCCTCACTATGCTGATGTTGTTGAACCACTGCGTACTCTACTTCGTCAAGCACAGCCTTTTAGCTGGTCAGCTGAAGCTGAGCAGAGCTTCATTCAAGTTAAGTCAATACTGGCCTCAAAGCCAGCTGTTAGTATTTTTAATGAGAAGCTTCCCATCGTCATCACGACGGATGCGTCCGATGTTGGACTGGGAGCAGTGTTTCAACAACTCAGAGATGATCAGCTGATCACTATTGCTTTTGCATCTCGTACATTGACCCCTGCTGAACGCAGATATTCAGTAGGAGAGCGTGAAGCTCTCGCTTGTCTTTTTGCCTGTGAGAAATGGCATGTTTACTTATGGGGCCGGCACTTCACATTACGTACAGATCACCAAGCACTAGTTGCTCTTCTTTCTGCAGGATCCAAAGGCCGCCGCCCCCATTCGCATTTCCCGTTGGTGTGCCAAACTCATGTATTATAATGTCAGTGTTCAATATTGTAAGGGTTCTAATAACGTGGTTGCTGATGCACTGTCGCGCCTTCCTCTTCAGATACCGGTTACTGAAGAGCGGGATGAGGAAGTTGTTTTATTAGTTACTTCCTGCATTACTAAAGCTGAGCTTCAGGCAGCTACAGCTGCAGATTCCACTTTGTCTCAAGTTCTCAAATATTTACGTAAAGGACGGCCTTCCAAAGGTGCTCTTGCTTCTGAATTCTCGCCTTACTTCACAGTCCGACAGGAACTGTCTTGTGTCGAGGACTTGCTTTTCCGCGATGAACGTGTGATTCCCCCTGCTTCTTTCCGTAACAAGCTTATACAGCTTGCCCATGAGACCCATCCAGGCATTGTCCGCACTAAACAGAATCTCCGAGACAGGTACTGGTGGCCAGCCTTAGACAAGCAGGTCGAGCATGCAGTTTACAACTGCCATATATGTCAGGCAGCTGACAAGCCTGCCAAACCTGCATTTTATCCGTTGCACCCAGTCCAGTGGCCTGATCGGCCTTGGCAGAAACTCGGCATGGACATCATCGGTCCTTTGCATAATGTTCCGCAAAATGCCCGGTTCATTGTTTCTCTCATCGACTACCATTCCAAATGGCCAGAAATTCGTTTCACACATACGGTTACTTCTAAGGCCATCATTGAGTTTCTGTCTTCAATCTTCAGCCGGGAAGGGTTTCCTGATGCCATAGTTACGGACAATGGTCCATAGTTTCAGTCCCAACATTTCGAGGCTTTTCTTTCACAACGAGGAATTCACCACTTGAGGTCATCAGTTTTCTATCCCCAATCAAATGGCCAAATCGAGCGCTTTAATCGCGTTCTGAAGGAACATATCCAGATCGCCTAATTAGAGCACCGTCCCCTCAAACAAGTCTTGACTGAATGTTTAGCTTCGTACAGGTTCACACCACAAGGCACCACTGGAGTGTCTCCTGCTAAACTTCTCCATGGTAGGCAACCGCGAGTTGCTCTCGACATAGTCTCTTTGCCTCGTAACATAGCAGTGTCTTCTCCTGATCAAATCCGCACCAGGATTTTTTCTCATCAACAAGCAATGAAAAAGTATGTCGACACCCGTCGAGGTGCAAAGCAGTCCAAAGTTCGCACTGGCGATCTAGTCAAGGTTCGTGTGCCAGGCAAGCGCCCCAAGTATCGGGGTCCTTGCAAAGTCTTGAGCCAGGTTAGCCCCACTTTTTTCGTTAAGTGATGGTAACATCTGGAATGCTTCGCGCCTTGTTGTTTTTCATACGAATTCGCCTTCAACACCTAAAAGTCTTACCCATCACGTTCCGTCTGCGCCTTTCAACTATCCATCAGAATATTACATGTGGCCTCCATGTACAGGCATTTCTTCAAGGGGGGAGGAGTTACCAGTGGGTGTCGCTGGTTAAAGTACATCAAGTCATACGGTTCACTTCGAACCTTCAAATACGGCTAAGACCGTTGAACCGAACTTCGGTCCGCAAAATTCTTCCGAAGCTCATGCTGCGAGCTCTGATGAGACCGCAAATTTTAACGCTCGTTCAGAGCCTTCACAATCTTCCACTGTTTTTGATGTGCCACATCAGAGCAGAAGTGACCAAGGTGCAGAGACACCTGATTATACACCCAAAAGGGCCCGCCCTAAGTGGAAGCGGCAGAAGCCGCGTCGGTTCGAAGACTACGTGATGTAGAACTGTTGTTCCAAACAGTTGTGTACATTTTTTCTTGTTTGTCAGTGCATTTTCAGGACTTGTAGTGTGAGTTCGGTGTGCCGTGCTCTGAATTTTCATGTGTCTAATGTACATACCTTGTAAAATATGTTGGTATCGAGCATGTATAAACAGTGTATAGGTGTGCTTTTTTCGAGGAGGGGATGGTTGTTGTGTTCTGGGGTTTCGGTTTCGGATTGACATGTGAGGATGCCAGGGGGCGCCGCTCTGGCATCTAGGATTTCAAGGCGACTGTAAAATAAACGCAGTGTGTGTTAAATAACCGTGGAGTGCGGTTGTTGTGCTTTTTTCGGCGCTTTGTGCCAACCCGCGTGTTCGGGCTAGTCGGTGTCCCCGCCGGCCGCGTACGTCTCCGTCGGCCGTCATCTTCTTCTTCTGCTTTGTTGGGACCAGCCAGCCCCAACACAGCAATAATACCACCAAACATGCGGAAGGAAATCTTGGAAAAGATCCACCAAGGACACGTTGGTTTGAATAAGAGCAAATTAAGAGCGAGGCGTTCAGTATTTTTATCCGGAATGAATTCTGATATTGACAGATTTGTTAAGACCTGCGCAGTTTGCAAAAAGCGTGTGTACTGCCAGCCACGAGAGCCACTTCAAATGCGTCCTGTGCCAGATTAAGCCTGGTATAGTGTTGATATAGACCTCTTTCACTCCGGCGGAAAAAAGTACCTCTGCGCCTACGACGCCTATTCAAACTTCCCCGAAATAGATATGCTCACAGAAACGTCGGCGAGAGTGGTCATCGAATCAATCAGTGCTATCTTTGCCCGATATGGTATCCCCATGGAGCTTTGTACAGACAATGACCCACAATTTGCAAGCAAAAAATTGCTGCATTTTTACGAGCGTACGAGTTCCGACAAGTTACCTCCAGTCCAGGATTCCCACAGTCCAAAGGGCTAGCGGAAAAAGGGGTACAAATAGTGAAAATGATCTTTAATAAAATCATGGAAGCTAAACAAGATGTTTGGCTGGGGCTTCTCTCGTACAGGACTACACCGCTGGAAGCCGACGGCCGATCACCTGCGGAGCTGCTCCAGGGTCTGATCCTGCGCTCGACGTTGCCGTGCATCCGAAGGAAGCCCAAAACCCCAGTCTTCAAGCGCCGCCAAATGGAGACCAACAAGCGCCCACTGGCTCCTCTAACAAAAGGAGATGTCGTACGAGTGAAGAACTAGACGTGGACTACATAAGCAAAGGTCGTAGAGCCGTTGCCTCAACCCCGGTCTTACAACGTCCTCACAGAGGGAGGTATACGCTACTGCGACGTAACCGGCAACACATTTTACCCACTCAAGAAGCGTTTCATAAAGATCCTCCAGAGCTCGTCGAATGTGACGACGAAAGTGCTTCAACACATGTGACACCAGCGCCAATGCCCACAGCGCCTACTGTGCCCAGAGCTCCAACCTCGGCGTCACCTGTTCTGGCGCTGCGGAGGTTGCCACGACAGCGTAGATCCCCTCGCCGTCTAACACAACAGAAACTTTGTGCAAGTGCCATGAAGCAGATGTGCAACCTGTGTTAACGATGGGACTGTCATACAGATGAATCAGTGAAGTAATCTACGCAAACTGCACTTTCTTGTGTTCCTTTCCAGTTCCGTGTTGTCTCCTCTCAAACAGAGGGGTGTCTGTATCGAGTGTGTTATCTGAAGCGAGCCCCTGCTATGCGCAGACGGTGCTCCGCGCAGGCTGTCACCCTAGCCCCTCACATGTATATAAGCACACTCGATTAAAGGCAGCGTTCGTTCTCCAGGAAAACCCGAGGCTGGCGTCTTGCTTTATCGCATCGCGCGATACAACTGTCTTCCGCAAAGGCACCGCCGTAGTGGTTCAGTGGCTATGGTACTCGGCTGCTGACCCGCAGGTCGCGGGATCAAATCCCGCCTGCGGCGGCTGCATTTTCGATAGAGGCGAAAATGCTGTAGGCCCATGTGCTCAGATTTCGGTGCATGTTAAAAAAACCCAGGTTGTCAAACTTTCTTGAGTCCTCCAATACGGTATCTCTCATAATCATATGGTGGTATTGGAACGTTAAACAACACATATTAATCAATTGCCTTGCGCAAAGCACGCTTGGCTGTCTGCGAAAATTCTAGATTACTTTAGAATCTTCTGATAAGTTTGAGACACCTACGATATGGATGATGTTCGATGCCACGTGTATAAATGGCGACGTACCTTCGCACAGATCATATTACCGGCGACCAATGCTCTGATTACCGCTATCTGTGTAAAGCGTGAATTTCTAGTACTTTTTACTTTCCTATAGGCACATGTTCACTCAATAAAAAGTGTCGTCTTAAACAACCCAAGTGCCATCTTCTTTGCCATCGCAACCACGTGGCAATACCGTAAGTGAGATGAGAACGGTGAAATGATTGATACAAAACAGTGAGATGGGGAGTAAGTGCACGGCCATGTTTTATTTAAGATGCGTATACCACAAACTAGTTTCTTCTATAGAACCAATATGATGCGGATTTGTTAAATTACTGTGAAGTTGAATCTCAAGAAAGGAAGAACTCGTACTTGGAAAGCGACAGTGGAGACGAAAAGTTATAGGTATCGACTTAAAGTTTTGGTCATTCCACACCAAACGTCCAAGGCGTTTTGGCGACTATCTCAGGTGTATTAAAAAATGTCGGGCTGATTTACTCCATTGAAAACAGTTTATTGCGAAAATGTTTCGCAGAGGAAAATATTTTTGGTCACCTATATTTGACCGAAATTCCGGCTATAGGTTTGTGTCTCTTCTCTTCGTCCCGTGAGTTTGTGCACTGGTACTGCCCATAATATAGTGTGGGCCATATATCGAGTCCTATATAATAAAAGCACATTTACTGAGCGAGTCAATGTGGGCTCGGTTTATTTTGCTGACCTATGGTTACGAATATATAAAACCTCCCACTATGGCGTGCCTTGTTGTCGTATTGAAGTTCGGGCTTGTAAAGCCGAAAATTTTATTTTTCAATTTATAAAACTAGCTGTTCATATCTCCCCCCTCCCCGGAAGTTGTTTCAGAGTTGGTCCTTTGATAAACACCAGTCATATATCTTTAAAAAATGCTTGGATATCAACTATTCATAACTCTCATTTAAGGATGTGGAAAAAAATGACCGTCACTAAATTACCGATGAGGTGAAATATTAACATTAAAAGTACAGTAAACGTGACTAAAAAGATAATTTCACGCTAAAACAATGTAACCTGAACTAATGATGTCACCACACCTCCAAAGCCTTATGCAATGTACATTGCATAACTGCAAGGTGCAGTTATTCCAGCGCTTTTTGCAGTGAAATTCGGCCATGGTGTTAATCCCGTTCATGGTGGTGCTATTTTTAAATTTAAAGTTTGAATATCTAACGAAGCATTAGGAAATTTTTTCCGTGAAACCCGTATTTTTTTGGCGGTGTAATTGAGCATTGTATGCATTGTGGTGGCACGAAGTTTAATGTAGGTGATGTCTTTATAGAGTACACCGTTCTCTGACTGTGGTGAAATAGAAGCAGCAATTTACGTTAATTTATGCTACAAAACTCACGCGATCTGCTCCCAGAGAACAGAAGAATGCATAACGAAGTGCGTTACTAACGAACGGAGGAATTAAATATTTCTCTGTCTTTTAATGTTGCTTCTGTAGTCCAATCTACAAACGTTCGTATTAAACGAGCATGACGGTATGAAGACATGGAATTGGGTTCTTCAGCAAGTTGTGACACTCCAGGTCATCTTTATTACGTGACATCGGAATCCACACTGAGCTTGGTCTATGATTATGTACCTAATCAACGGGGTATAAGTGCTGAGCTCTGAATTCATTATTAATGTGGCTTCAAAGACGAGAAAGCAGCACAATTCGCGAGCAATCGAGCACCCGTTCTCTCTCTCTATTGCGTTGAACTGCTTGTGCCCTCAGATGTCCCTTCAGTTTTTTCTTGAATAAATGTGGCGATTGAGAAAGTTGTGAGCACCAAACAAGACGTTAACAAGAACGAGAGAGACAGGACGGGGGCTAGTGAACGTCGTGTGGAAGCATTTGTTTGCGCTCAAAATTTTCTGATAGCAATGCGTCATCTGGCTGGGTTTAAAGTTTTGTTAAAATGTAGCAATGACATAGACCATGGGCTTTTGTCATGTCATTTGCTACCAAATGAACAGCGCCTGCGTAATTTAGGGTACCATGAAAATTGTCACGGCCACATTTCAAGAAGGAAGGAGGCAGAAACGCACCGTTCATGCCGTACGTGATCCTTAATCAGTCGCGGAAATAAATTTATTCAAGCTGTAACGTGGTCGCAGAATTCTGTTAACTCTCGGATATTGGAGAGACTTTTAATTCTCGAGTCTCTTTATGAGATATGGCTGCCATCTTTTCACAACAGGCCTGTAGTTCTGTTGTACCGACACAACATAGCAACGCCCGTGTTTTTGTAGATTTTTATTCCCATTCAAACACTTTTGCATTCATAGTCATTTTGGAAGCGCATAAGAACTTCCCGTCGTCCCTCACCCGCCATTGCGTTTTTCCAGTCCACACTGCAAAAGGATTGATGACAAAGTCATCTTCCACGCTCAAGTTTATCGTACCTAAGCTTTCGCGCTCTTTGTGCACTTGAAGGAATGCAGAAAGACTACAAAACAACGCAACGAGCTCTACACCGTGCCGTTAAGGCTGGTATGGGGCAACCATGTTGCGAGTGGTCTCGAAGTGTTCTTCCATTGTTCTCCGTTCGCTGTTCCCTGCGCTCAAGTTGGGTCGACACGCGGCGTCGTTGCGGCGCCATTGGTGTCGTGTTTCCCGCGTCTTTTCTTATACACAGTGTTCTTGCGTATAAATGCCTCTGTGTAGCCGCTGATACCGAGGTCACGGATTACGTTTTCCCTTCCTTCCGCAGCTGTGGTGAGAATTGGTGGTTGGATTATCAGTTATTTCTTTATTTACTTTAGTTTTCTTGTTTAGCTAGTTTTCTGTATTCTTGCCCAAGAAAGGTGATCTAGAACATTTTTTCTCTCGTGGGAATGACCATAGGTATGTGCATATGTGGTTTCAGCTCCACATTTCCAAGTCATGCGATTCGGACAGCCCTGCCTACGGCCCCTGTTCTCTTTCTGCTCTAGCAGTCATGGCCGTCACGTTCTTTCAAACCTTCTCCTCCTACCTACTTCTGAACTCTTTTCTCCACTCCACCCCTCCCTCCCTTCTTGCCGCTGAGCCGTGCTCTCGTAAAAAAAGATAATGTCCTTTCCTTCTCTTTCACCACACATTCATCTATTCAGGGGAAGCTTACATGCAGTAACTGGTTTGGAAGGCAGGTAAGGTTCGCAGAAACTCACCTCACCATGAGCTGCTGTGCGCAAAACAAAGCTTAGCCGAGAGTCATGAGAAGGCAAGAAGATTACACAGCAAAATGAAAAGAGAAGATATTTTGCCTAATGGAGTATTGCGAAAGCCACTGGGGCAACCCTTTTCTTTACCACCATCACCACTTCAATTCGTACATTGAAGTAATGATAAAACTCCAACCAAAACATTTTTTTGGCCTTGTATCTGCATGTAATCTGCAAATGTCGTCGAAAGACGATAGTCTTGCGTGTTGAGACTCGGAGTGAACAATTAATTCGATGTTATGCGCATGAAAATCAGTGAATGGTATTTTGGAGGCGCTGCGTTATGGACGTCATGGATGGATCGATTGATATGGTTGTACCCTTTAGATCGGGCGGCGGCTAACGCCACCAAGCCGTAATACTTAGTGAGCCAGAAACTAGATTTATTTTTTCCCCTTTAAATAGTGAGGTTAAGGACTCGTACTTTGCAGTGAAGGGTTTATTTTCACACGAGCCTTGACTTTAGCCACCAATCAGATAACCTCCTTCTAGTTAATTTTACCCGCTTAAAGTCTATTTTGCCCTCTCTGTCCCTAAACCCCAGTGCATTAAAAAACTCTGCGCCATCATTCTGAACTACAGGGTGAAACCCTTTACAGAACATTATCAAGTTTTCGGCAGTTTCCTTCTCCTCTCCACATGCACTGCATACCGTGTCTACTACCCCTTTGTATTTGGCCCGATATGCTTTGGTTCGCAATACTCCCGTCCTTGCCTCAAACAGTAGAGAACTACCCAGAGTATTACCATAGATCCGTTCCTTGACAATTTTCTGCTTAAAAGTTCGATAGATCTCTAGTGCGGACTTTTTGATCATTCCAATTCTGCACATATCGGTCCCAGCTTCCTTCACCTTCTTTTAACCGATCTTTTTTTTGGTTTGGCCCCCTGCTGTTTTCGAAGTATTTACCAGTCAATTTTCTGGTTCGCTTCCTCCATTTTGTATCGACATCCTTCATGTACAAGTTGCTGAATACCTCTCTAGCCCAACGCTCCTCCCCCATTTCTCCCAATCTCTAATTCTCAAATTTTATCTTGCTGCTAGCTTCCCTGCCCTCAAATGATGTCCATCCCATATCATATTGTACTTCCTGATTTGGTGTATTCCCGTGAGCTCCTAAGGCAAGCCTACCTATTCCGAGTTGCTTAATTTTTAATCTTGCTTGAACTTCTGATCTCATGCACAAGACCACATTGCCGAACGTCAGACCAGGAACCATGACCGCTTTCCATATTTCTCTCACAACATCATACCTATTGTAATTCCACAGTGCCCTGTTTTTCATCACCACTGTATTCCTGTTACCTTTATTCGTCACGTATATAATGTGTTCCCTTATAGGTACTCGGTCCCATTGCTTATCCACACGCCCAGATATTTGTATTTACCTGTTATCTCTAGCGTGACCGCCTGTATTCTAAGCTCACTACCTTCATTATCATTAAAAATCATGACTGCTGGTTGTTCCTTACTGAATCTGAAACCTGACCGATCTCCTTCATTAGCGCAGATGTCCATCAATCTCTGCAAATGTTCTTTGTCGTCGGCCATTAGCACTATATCATCTGCGAGCATCAATGCTGGTAGTGCCTGTTCAAAGAGTTTTCCTTGTTTGACGAATGAGAGGTTGAAGCCCAGTCCAGTTCTCTCTAATTTGGCCTCTAATTCTTGTAAGTACATCATGAATAACAAGGGTGACAGAGGACACCCCTGTCTCAGCCCCGGTTTTACCTCTGCGGGCTTGAACACCTGTTTTTTCCATTTTATAATTGCCTTGTTACCTTTATAGATATTCTTTAAAAGATTAGTGACTCTATTATCCACACCTAGTGTGTTAAGCAATCCCCGCAAGTCCTCTTGAACCACGAGAGACATGAGCGCTATTTGGCAGTTTTTTTTTGAAAACGAAGCGCGTAGCTCTGAGACGGGTGTGAGTCCGCTGGAGGAACGTTTTGATGAGTCTGAGTATGAGTAGGTATATTTGAGGAAAGTATTCGTGGATCTAGCTGACAAAAACATCGGTGAGTCTTAGTCTGAGTGAGTTTAATTAAAGATAAATTTCGTTAGTCTCAGTCCGAGTGAGTCCAAAGCAAAATATTTTTATATATGGTTATTGAGTTAGTCTGAGCGAGTTCCATTTATTTTGCCAACCTAGGCCGTACGTGGGATCTTTCCGTATTTTGCAGAGTGTAGTCTGAGTGTTGTTTGTGAAATTTACTGTAACCTTGCTCGTTTGACTGGTGAATTTAGTTTTAACAATAAGCAAAATTATTTGTGCCAGGTGTTAAAAGCTGAACAATATCGCTGCTATTTTTTCTGTCATACAAGCATCCAGAAATCTTGCGAAATGTTCTGTTTGCATTTCTGCCAGGTAGCGGCGCAAGGGGGCACAAAGGAGCTGGAGCTCCCCCCCCCTCAATTTTCACTCGCCCCCACTGACCCCCCCCCCCCACAAGAGAGAACATAGTCACAACACAATGGCTAAGTTCCTTGCCTCCCTGCCCATCCTTAAAGAACTCAAATATAATCAGTGCCCCACCAGTAAAATAATCCTGACGCAGCCCCTAATTTATTTCTTTGAATTGTTGCGCTATACATAAATACCTGAGTAAGGAAATGCTTGCTGTGGGGAGGGTATATTACGCCTATATTTTTAAAAAACTAAACTGTTTTTTTTTTCAATTTTGTGAGAAAAAACAGAGGCTTAAGAAAATTGTACTTTGGGTCCACATTGAGACGAAATTTACACCACGTGGGGCTCCAAGTGAAAATTAACTTTATACCTCAATCTAGAGCAAGCAAACATCTTTATGTGGCAAGTGTTATCACTGGGCTATTCCACGCCATTTCTCCAAACCTTGGCGCTCGACCATTAGAGATTAGCTTTAAAAAATTGAGGATCATCTATTTATAGAGCAAGGGCTTTTCCCGTGAAATGTTTCTTGACATACAATATTCAGTACCGTAAGACGCATGCGAATTGTTTTCGCAAAGCTTGAAATTTCACTCGTAAAATGTATTGCCAAAAAATTCGTCCTACATTCCCAATAAAATTTTTACTAACTCACTCCTATAGTAAAATAGAGAAAAGTTTGTCGAGTTGAACAGGGGTGTCCTTTTAACTTGAAATAATTTTTACGAACCCTTTCATTTCATGAGTGTTTATTGATGCCTGATTTATGAAGGAATGATTTATGATTTATGAAGGAATAAAATCATGGCCCATATTGCAGATTTTTTTCATAGACAGATAATAGTGCAATGCAATAAATTGTATTAACGAGTTCTCAAGTAGTTTTTCTGTAGGCGAAAAATAAATTTAAACGTACGTAATGAAAAATAGTGTGGACAACTGGCGACAAAGTTTGCTGAAAAAACTTTTTTTTGCTCATAAGTGGCCGTAAGTTTAATATTGACGTGGTCCAGGTAAAATATCCTGAACAGTCCATTTAGTAATGATGTTCATTGTGTACTGACTCAAAGTTTTTGTTAAATTTTTGTTTTAGGTGAGAAAATTATTCACTAGTTATCTTCAGCTTATCTAAGTTATCTGTGTGCTTGCACGTGTCCCTACCTTGTAGCAATGGATCCTAGCATGAAGTACACGCTGCGCAGAAGCGAGGAGCATTTCGAGGACATATTGAGCTTTGTTCAGGCTGATTGGAGTGATTAATTAAAGAGTATTAGCTTGGGTCCCTATCAAAATGCCAAAAATCAAGACGCCGATTTATTAAAAGGTCGAATGTCAGAAAGCTGAAAAATTTAAATGTCATAAAATCGAAACACCCAGAACAACGAATGCTGGAAAATCAAAGAGCTCAAAAGACATATCGCCGAAAATTTCTTGAACCATCCACGCTCCCCAATACCCCCGATTCGGAGGGAAATGGACGAAGATGTGACGGGGTGTGTTCCCAAAAAGGAAAACCAATACTTTGTTGCAGTTGTCGTTATGTTTATGTGTTTGACAAGAAGGCGTATTCTAGGCACTATTGAAGGTGCGAGAAGTGAGGAGACTGCAACTCCAGAGTGGCTACCGACCTTCCTGTAGAAGGTACTCGCATGGCAATCTCGAAGAAAGTGATCTACGACACCCATGCACTTTCGCCTTATTGCTACCATGAAGAGGAAGCAAGTCACACTCAAAGACATCGTCAAGGGAGCGACAACCCCGCCGCTTACGAAGCAAGAAACAAGGGTTACGCAAAATTGCTTGATTCTGTTCTGGGCAACCCAGACAATGACGACGTTTCAAATTGCCGACAACGAATTGCACACAAGCTGTTTGTGATAAGCAAGAAATCACTCTGATGTGCGATTGGAGGTGGAAAATTATGTAGTTTGATATTTGTATGAAGACTTGAGATAAATGTAAAGGGACAACTGGAAATGAGGGTGAAAAAGTGTGCTGGCGTAACCTCTAATTTAGCTAGGCACTTCATCTTCCAGTGTAGCTAGGTGACGCAGACATTTTCCTATTTCGGCGTTTGGATAGTTAGGTCTTTTGATTTTTTGACATTTTACCTTTTTGGTATCTTGTATAATCGGCTTTTTGATTTTGGGTATTCTAAATTTCGGCATTCCAATAGTTCGTCATTTCGATTTTCGGCATTTCGAGTGCCACATTATTATAGCTTTAGTCAACAAAAAATGCGAACCCTACCCAGGTGCATTTAAACCACGTGCAGCTCTCCGCTTACCGGGAAGTGATACCAACAAAAACAAAGAATCCATGAAAATAAAAAAAATGTTGCATCGCTGAGAAGTCACAGTTATAAAATAAGTGCATTGTATTTGAGGGACCATGTTTAATTACCCGGTAATCAAGTGTTGGTTTATAATTGCAACTTATCCGCCGCGAAGCATACCTTTTTTGTTTTCGAGGGTTCTTGGCTTGACCGTTGTGCTCTGTCAAGTTATAAATCTTCGGGTGTATTTAACGAGGTGCTTGACACGTCGGTATTCCTTCACAGTGTGACAAGAGATATACGTGGTGCACTCTAAAGGTATTCGAATTCCTCAATGACTAAAGCTAATACTTGCGCGAAAATAACTTGAATAAGTACTTAGAGAGCTGGATATGCTAACTGGATGTTTCTCGCGTCCACTCAGCTTGTACTTAATGCTAGGATTGCACTTAATGCTAGAAACCACCACAACCAACCGCCTTCGTATAAACACATGTGAGGACTGAGATCAGTAGAACGCCAATTCAAAATTATTTAACTCACTAAAAACAAGAAAAAAGCTTTTTTGAAAAAAAATTACAGTCGGTACACAGGGCAGGCTGCTAGCAAATGCGCTGTTAGTATATTTCTGTCTGGACACATCAATGTTAAATTTAGAACCTAATGCGGCACGTCATTGGCTCAACATCTTTCTGCAGAACACCACAGTCTAGATGGTCATGATCTACAAGTCCTTCAATTAGCAGAAGTGGTATCTTACAATGTGCTTTACTTTTCCAAATGTGTCAGACGTATAGTCTTCTATGCAGCTCCCTAGAATAGGTTTAATTGAAGGACTTATTGAAGAAGAGATACCAGCTAGTTTTCTTTTTGTACCAGCATCAAATAGAACATCGGGCCTGCTGCCGCGTGCTCCACATAGCAGCACTCACTTAATAGACAAACGCCACGATGAAAAATAGCAATGGGCAAAGTGCATGGTTTAACCCACCCCTCAACACTAGGGGGTTTCGTTACACCGGCCGTACAGGTAATAGCATGGAGGCTTTTACTTGCCGTCTTCGCGCTCGCGGTAGTCAAGCGTTGCAATATGCAACATCTCTGCACCGGGCCCCAGTGCATAAACCGGTTTTCAGCAAAAATATGTCGCTTCTTCTAATCAAAATATGCCAAAGGGAAAATGCCTGGTGATCGAATGCTTGGTAGTCTGTAGGAAATCCTGTCACTGCGTTGGTATGGCTTATTGTACACCATTTTATAGAAGCGGAAGCGGGGCTTTCAAGGACCATAGAGAAGCGCAGAGAACAAGTACTCTCCCGTTCGAACTTAGTTTAAAAAATGTTGGGGCGATTTCCTTTTTCCTGGAGTATTATTTCCAAAAGTCATGCGCAGTAAATAAATATTTGCAGTACTTTAACCCAAATATATGCGACTAACAACCGCCTAATACCTCGGCTATATAATGAAAATATACTATAATTACAAGACTTTCAAAGAAAAGAAGCTATCGCTTACACTGCACACCTTTTTATAGAAGATGCACGTTGCGTACGTCATTGCGACCACTACCAATTCCCTCTCGGAGTGAAACTGTGCGTGCTTGTGTGCATGTGTCAGTAGAAGATTTTAAGATCGGCCTCCCTGACTCAGCACCGCTTGGATGCGGGAGACGATTGCGCAGTTAAGCCTACCCTGATTTGTTCCGGGTCAACGCTCTCGAGGTGCACCAAAAGCGGCGACAACACGAAAGTCATACTTCGAATACTTTAGGGCTGTTGGCTCCCCTCGTCGAAAACTCTTTAAACACGCCTGACTGACTGACGGCCTAGGAAGAGCTGTTCGAAATCGAGGCTGCTTGATTTGTTCGACGTGCCACGAGACGCGCTAACGAGAGCTTGGCATCCGTCGTCAGATATGTTTCCCACACTCTGCGGTGCTTTCAAGTCTTCCATTCCCAAAGGCCCTAGCCTGCCTAGTGCTGCAGACCCTATTCTGCACGTGCGATCAACGTTATTGCACTGTGCTGTGTTGTGCGTATCGTTGCATTGTGACCTACGTTGTGTTTCTTTCTCGCCGTGTGACGAACTGAACGTGCATCCTCATTCCTTCCTGGCTTGAAAAGAAGGCAGTATTTGACTTTTTCTCTCTTTCTCCCTCTCTCGTTTGTTTTATCCGTATGCGCTGCGCCGTGCTCCCTGCTGGGCTGCAGAAATTATGCGCCTTCTTCTAACTACTACCCCCCCCCCCCCTTTGGGGGACGGAGACGAAGAAGACAATTTCTTTGGACTTCCCTCAGGCACTGCGCCGTGCTACCAACCAGAATGCAGAAATTAGGTGCCCTTCTCTCTTCTAACCACTACCACCCCCACCACTGCCCTGGACTGAGTGGACATGCAGTCTGTCAGTTTACAGTAATCTGCAAGGTGGCTTTCCTGTAAGACTTGTTTTCCAACTAAAAACTCTCGTTCACAGACTACTTTTCTCCCTCATTGTGCCTTTACTTCTCCGAATTCGAGTGAATGCACGCGAGCACGCGAGTACAACAAAATGTCACCTCTCCGAATTCCAGCGAAGGCAAGCGAGCACAGCAAGATCTCAAAAAGGGGAATGGCAAAAACGAAATGAGCGAGAAAAGTAGTGTGTGAACGAGAGTTTTTGGTTGAAAAACTAACCTTACAGAAAATCTGCCTTGCAGATTATTGCAAACTGTCCATCGCTTTCTCCTGCAGAGAATTTTAGGAAGACCAGAGCTTAAAACGCAAGCACCGAGACGCTCTGAACGAGCTGTCAGAAGCTCCCATCAAGCATCCATGATGCTACTATCAACAAAGAGAATTACGCTACCTTTAGTGTGTAAGTAGTGCATATAAACGTTCCTCTTATCATCCCCGGCTAGTCTGCTTGACTTCTACTGGAGAGTTGGCTAGCTCCTTCGAATACATCACGAGCAAGCAAAAGGGCACGGAGTTGAACAGGCGAAAATGTGCGACATCACATCGCTTTATTACGTGACATATTCGTTCCCCGCTGAATTCGCCCACTCGTGTCCGCCAATAACGCTCCAGTTTTTATAGCGACAACACACCGTTGATTACGGTCACGTCATTGAATATACATTATTTTTTTGCAAATTACTTCACCATAAAGTATGCTGAAGTAATTTATTACTTGGCCACCTGAGGAGCTTTCTAACTTGACTTACTTTTTTTATCATGACCTGAATATAATGTTAAGATTTAATTTTTTGATTCTGAGCATTACCTTCGCAACAGACGTACATCACCACTGTCCGCAACAATTATTCTTCATCTCTCCCAGTGTCAGTGAGTCCATTCAAGTTACGTGATGAAAACCTGTTTGCTGGACTACGTCATATATGAAATGTCGCTCAAGTGTCTGTCTCCGCATTATTGACGAATGCAGCCGTCTTTTGTAAACTTTCTGCTGACAAGTTTTTTAAATTATATTTTCTTCTTTTTAAAACTGGTGGCCTTAGACAAGCTTATTACGCCTCTGCTCACCACTGAATAGCGTTGTTACGCGCGGTGCCTGGGCCGACGGGGGAGCACGGCGTTCTTTGTTCATCAAACTGTCACCAAAGGGCTGCAAGCCTGCTGTCCGCCGTGTTTTGTCCATCTTAGCCGGGAAGTGAGGTGGTATTCCGACACCATAAGACGTTCGACTAGACGACCACATTGGTTTTTTAGTGTCATAGGTGCACTGTGGTGGCCACGGCGCAATCAAAGACGTTGACTTACTTGAGCGAGTGTGAGCGGCACCGTCAGAAATGGTGTGTGTGTCCCGTGATTCAACTGCGCATTCTGGACCCATTCCCTGATTTAGTCAAAATGCACACTTTATAATGAGCCACCCAGCTCATTCACAAGAGATCTCTCGCCCTGTCTGTACAGAATGTAATAAATCCTCTGTTAAGTTTGCCATCCTACTCCTGAGTGCACATGCGTTTTCCTTTCTGTCTCTCTACACCCCCTTTCTTGCCCCTATTTCTCCACCCCCAGTGCTGGGCAGCAAACCGGATGCCAAGATCTGGTTAATCCCCCAGCCTTCCTTTCTCTCTCTGGCCATCTTACTGCCTTGGCATCTTCATCCCGGATATCTGATGCCTGAATTAAAAGGCATCAAACATTTTCTGCAGCATGTTGAGACACTGCATATGAGTGGTCATCCTCAAAAATTATCACCTTTAGCACCGCGGACAGGATTGATATACCCTAAGTAGGTTCGAGCATGTATTATGCTTCGACGCTTTTATTCTTCATTAAACTTCTCTCTTTCAATTTCATCCTTCGGGGCTTTGTGTAGTTCTTCATCTAACGCGCTGCATTCGTGTGGCACTGCTACCGCTTCATTTCTTCAGTATATACCCTCGTTTCGGGCCCGATCATAGGCTGCCATCTTGGACTGATAATAATGCCGTTTTGCATCCGTATAAATATTCGAATAGTGCTACGGTGAACTCGCACGCATCAACACGCTGGGCCAGTACATTCAAAGTCGTATGACCATAATCATTGCTGATTCCAACATAGAAAACCACCAAAACTTGCTTTTAAGCCTAGGATGGCAGCGTCTATGCTTTACTGTAACTGTTACATTTATTTTTTGTCTAATACGCCATTTCATGCAGCGGCCGCCGAACTTGTGCCACTGTTCATAGTGGTACTCTCAGTCTCTGAAGCTGTATGAAGATAACCAAGAAGCCTGTTTTTTACTGGCTACAGAAAATGTGAAACAAAGCTATAAATCAAGATGAAAACGAAGTAGACAAATCTGTGAAAAGTCAGCACTGGCGCATAAATGGCGCGCCTTGCGCCGATGAAAAATATCGGCGGCGGCGGCGCGCCGATCAGTTCGCGTCGGTGAATGCGGCGCGGCGAAAACTTCTGGTGCCAGCGCGCCGACCAGTCACCGCACACCTCTGTGGGCGTAGTATTACTGTAGTAGAAGTATAGTACACACGTTTGTATAATCTTATCTACGTACTTCCGGCCTGCTTCTGGCTCAGTGTGTGTCTGTCTGGCTTGGAGCTGTTTTCTCACGAAACAAAAAATCAGCGTATGTTCAGCGGTTGTGCTTCACCGCCTTATCTTTTTAAAGCTTACTTTTTTCAAATCAGGTCACAAAAATCAAAAAGGTTTGTTCTTTTCTTCAAAAAGAAACTGGAACCAGCAATAAACGAAACCGCAAGTACCATTCGCCAACCGAAAGTACGAAGACTAGGCAAATGTGGGTACTAGTAGTACTACTGTAGTGTACTAGAATATGGGGTAGTGTGTTCAAGTACCCTCTCTCGCCAAGCATCGCATGAAGCGGCGCACTTGGACAAAAAACTGGTTCCCGCAGCCCGCAGAGGTAAAACCGGGGCTGAGACAGGGGTGTCCTCTGTCACGCTTGTTATTCATGATGTACTTACAAGGATTAGAGGCCAAATTAGAGAGAACTGGACTGGGCTTCAACCACTGATTCGTCAAACAAGGAAAACTCTTTGAACAGGCACTACCAACATTGATGTACGCAGATGATAGAGTGCTAATGACCGACAACAAGGAAGATTTGCAGAGATTGATGGACATCTGCGGTAATGAGAGAGATAGGTTAGATTTCAGATTCAGTAAGGAAGAATCAACAGTCATGATTTTTAATTTTATTGAAGGTCGTGAGCTTAGGATCAGGAAGTCACGCTAGAGATAACAGAAAAATACAAATATCTGGGCGTATGGATAAGCAATGGGACCGAGTACCTAAGGGAAAACGAAATGTACGTGCCGACTAAAGGTAACAGGAATGCAGCAGTGATGAAAAATAGGGCACTGTGGAATTACAGTAGGTATGATGTGAGAGGAATATAGAAAGGGGTCATGGTCCCTGGGCTGACGTTCGGCAATGCGGTCTTGTGCATGAGATCAGAAGTTCAAGCAAGAATGGAAATTAAGCAACGTGGAATAGGTAGGCTTGCCTTAGGCGTTCACGGGAATACACCAAATCAGGGAGTACAATATGATATGGGATGGGCATCATTTGAGGGCAGGGAAGCTAGCAGCAAAATGAAATTTGCGAAGAGATTGAGAGAAACGGGAGGGGAGCATTAGGCTAGGAAGGTTTTCAGCTACTTGTACATGAAGAATGTCGATACAAAATGGAGGAAGCGAACCAGGAAATTGACTGGTAAGTACATAGAAAACAGCAGGAGGCCAAACCAAAAATAACAATCGGTTAAGAAGAAAGTAAAGGAAATGGAGACGGACATGTGGAGAATTGGCATGATTAAGAAGTCTGAACTTGAGATCTATCGAACTTTTAAGCAGGAAATCGCCAAGGAAAGGGTCTACGATAATACTCGGCGTAGTGTTCTACTGTTTGAGGCCAGGACGGGAGTATTGCGAACCAAAACATATCGGGCCAAATACGAAGGGGTAGACACGGTATGCAGTGCATGTGGAGAGGAGGAAGAAACTGCCGAAAACTTGATAATGTTCTGTAAAGGGCTTCACCCTATAGTTCAGGATGATGGCGCAGAGTTCTTCAAAGCGCTGGGGTTTAGGAATAGACAGGGCAAAGTAGACTTAAAGCGGGTAGAATTAACTAGAAGAAGGTTATCTGGTTGGTGGCTAAAGTCAAGGCACGAGTGAAAATTAAACCCTTCACTGCAAAGTACCAGTCCTCAACTTCACTATTTAAAGGGGAAAAAAGAGATAAATGTAGTGGTTAGTTCACTAAGTTTAATGGCTAGGTGGCGTTAGCCGCCGCCCGACAAAAGGGTACAGCCACTTCCATCTATCCATTCATCCTGCCAGGATTGTCAGCTCCGCGCCGCTCTGCCTTCTCGGGTGCTGTTCAGTGACCTGTTGCTTGTGTTCGCGTCCGCTTGACGAAAGCTTTTCTGGCAATGTTTTGTCGGCGGCAACGACACTGCCTTGCACCTAGGTACAAAACAGGGTATACCTTTGGAAAAAAGGTGAGCTGCCGTCGCTTTTCGCTGCACCCAAAGACAAAGCACATAGGAAGGTTTGGGAACAGAATTTACATCGAAAGGATTGGACCTTGAACGAAAGCTGCTCTATATGTGAGCTACACTTCGAGTCTTCATGTGTTCTCGGAGACTACGTGCCCGTTATAAACGGCGAAGAAGTTCGCGTACCGCGTAGGAGACCAGAGGTAACGCCGGACGCCATGCTAATGTTACTGCCTAACGCTTCAAGCTACTTATTGGAGAAAGCGCCGCATCCAAGACCTCCGAGAAGGCGGAAGAACTCGGCAGTCGAATCTACTATTTCCAAAAAACGGCAGCACCCGTTGGCGGTGAGGCCACTGATTCAGGTTAATCGATGGACCTTCCTGCTGACTACGAACCCGTGGTGGCGAAGACTACAGGGACTGCAGCTTCGCTGGGACGCTTGCTCAAGCTTTGTTTACTTTGAATTTATATGAGATCGATCGTACCGGATTTCGTGTCAAAGAGAGCGGTAATTTACGTGTTGTCACGACTTCACATTTTCGTGAAGGGTATTAACCAGTCTCGAGCAGGAAAACGAAAAAAAACAAGCTGCATGTGAAAATCAGTTGGTGTTCATAAATGTGCCACCGTGATGAAGTGGTCGTGAACTTATAATTCCACAGAATGTCGACGACTTTATTTGGTGTTGCTGGTCACTGCAGTATGCGCGCTCGTAAATAAAGGGTTTCTTCTTACAGTCTGACAGTGGTGCCAAGTGATGTTTCCTTTCTACTGTACGGTGCAAAATCCCGGCCACATCAGCAGTATTTCGGCAGGCGCGTATTCGTTTAAAGACCTAAGATTGTCAAAGTTATTCCCGAGTCTTTGGCTACGGCGTGCCTCTGAATCAAATGGCAGTTTTGTCACCTTAGCAACATAATTGAAATTGCATGATGCAACTATCGACAAGAACGGTGCCGCGCGCGTAACGAAGGAAGTCGAAGCTGTCGCAGTGTGCAGACTATGACCCGATATAGCAGTAATATAAAAAGAAACTTTTGGGTTTATAGATGCTCATTCGATACCTCAATCTTCCTAATTTTTTTATTCGTTCACCAACCGAGCTTTAAAAACTGCAGGCAGTTTATTCCAAGAATGACTGCTTCGCAGTCGTGTGTTAATACCTGCATTTGAACCATATGTTGCGGCTTTGACATTTTGTTTTGTTTGGAATACAGTACGAACAAAGCCATTCAGAAAGCTTTTCGCGGACGTGTCAGCAATTGAACACAAGGCTATCAAACGTGACGTATGCAAGCGCATATCACGGGATCGAATACCGGCCGCGGCTTCATTTTTGGTGGAGGCGCAAGTACTGAGGTGCATGTACCTAGATTTAGCTGTACGTTAAAGCACCACAGGTGGTCGAATTTCCGGAGAACTCCTCTACGGCATCTCTCATGATCGTGTGTTGGTTTTGGGACGTCAAACACCTGCTATTACTAATATAAAAACACAGAAGTGCGTCAAAGGCAAAGGGTGAAATGACAGCTCATGCTAATGTGGCGCCATCTTGCGGCTGCCAATACCAACTGCGTCAGCCATGGCTCCTCCCTGAACACACTGCCCCATATTCTAGTACACTATACTACAGTGTACTAGTAGAAGGGGGCAGTGGGGTGAACTAAAGTCCCTCTACTTCGGAGAGGGACTTTACGACAGGTACAGGGGCTTTAAAGTGAACGAGGCGGCGGCACCGCATCTCGGCCGATTCTCCTTCGGGTGAACGTAGCGGCGGCACTGTAGTCCCATGGTACTAAAGATCTCAGAAGCGTCTGCATTGGGAGCGCGCCCGCCCGAGACCGTGAAAGCGTGTAATTTCAAGTTTTTAGCGCTGTTAATGCGTTTATGAGCCTTTATCAGTGGACACACCTGCTACGCGTCATGGTGCACGAGTGAATATGCAGGCACGCCGAAATTGCATCGATACATTCACTGTTTCAAGAGCCTGCCGATCCAGAAAAAAGATTGCCAATCGGCATTTGCACGGACCGCCTAGCTTCTTACTCAATCAGCGCTTCGATTTATATGTGGGGTTTAACGTCCCAAAACTACCATATGATTATGAGAGACGCCGTAGTGGAGGGCTCCGGAAATTTCGACCACCTGGGGTTCTTTAACGTGCACCCAAATCTGAGCACACGGACCTACAAGATTTCCGCCTCCATCGGAAATGCAGCCGCCGCAGCGGGGATTCGTACCCGCAACCTGCGGGTCAGCAGCCGAGTACATTAGCCACTAGACCACCGCGGAGGGGCTCAATCAGCGCTTTGAGCTGCCTTGCATCATAAGTGGCTACTAGTGAGCTACAAATAGAGAAGTGTCAAAACCGTGATTGAATAATATATATATACGCTCGTTTTGTCGGCAATCTCTACGATATGCAGAACACAGTGTTCCTCATACGAGCCTATATGCGCTCAATTGTTTCACGAGAAACCCCGAGTATAGTAACGTTGTCACAACATTTAGATAGGGGACGACTCTTTTTTATCATGTCAGTTTTGCGGAAGTTAATAATTGTTGCTTTGCGAAAGGCCTAATACACATTAAACTTAAAAAAACAACACACAAACATATTAAAAAGTGCCAATTGTATATATAGCCCGTGTGTTAATCTGCGTAAATTCAGTGTAACCAGGTCTCAATTAGTATCGACCGACTAAATTGTGCTGCTTTCCAAATATTCTATTGGCGTATAGTGCCATTGCAATCGAGCAAATTTATGACGATGTTTTGTATTATAAGCGTAGTTCTATTATTAAGTGTCAAAAGTGTAGGCAGGCACTGGTGCATCTTGTTTTGAGAAGTTTACCTTCCTTGATATGTACACAGCGAAAACACACACAATCATATATATATATATATATATATATATATATATATAATATATATATATATATATATATATATATATATATATATATTATATATATATATATATGCAATACTCCTTAGCACAGCTCAGCAACTATTTTTAGGTGGTTCATTTTGCATTGCTCGTCCGACTGCGTTAGACTTGAACTAGTTTTGAGACCTCATAATGTCAAAAAGGTGAAATTTACAGTGCGCATTACTGCAGAGCCACGCTATATTCAGCTTCACCAACTGTAAACGTTCGGCGCAGGGGCAGAGCTACCCAGGATTTCTTTTCTTTGTTTGAAGGGGTGGGGTGTGCAGCAGAACGCCTAACTTTTGCACGGTGGTCGTTGTGAATGCGTGTAAATATTTTATTATACCCTGAAAACTTTAATTACGAAAGCATTTCGTGGTGTAGGGGGTTCATATTCCCTTCTTCTCCCCTTTTACTTATGGCTTTCTGGTTCTGCGTGCGTGTGACACAGTAATTGTTTTTTTAATCTCACAGCTTTCTGAGCACAGCTAACTTCCAATAAATCGGCTCAGTTATTCTGAATATTGTAGACGCCTAACAAACAAAAAAGGGGTAAGAGAGAAGAAAGCAGTATAAGACACACCCTTTTCTGAATTACTTTCGATCTCTCAGAAGGGCTTTTATGGAGCTCAAATTCAGTACATTGGTGTGTCATACTTCAAGGGCTATGCTATCATGTGCTAGACATGAATGATGGGCAGCTACGAAAAAATCTGCATCAAGAAAGCCCGACGGAGGGACCGAAGCACTTAGCAGTTCCTGCACGCGGCTTTGTCAGTACTAATCCGCTGCAGCGCCGCCGCTGCGGGCAACGCGGAAGGGATCAGGCGGCGAGGCGCGGTCACGCCACTCAACACTTCTAGTACACTCTAACTATACCTCTGCACCTGAAACCATGGAGGAAGGAAAACTAACTACTTTTTTTTCCTACATGCCTGAAACAGCAGCAGCAGATGCAGTGACTGCGCAATGCGGTGTTTCCGGCGTCACAAGTGAGTACTTGGAGTATCGTCAACTGCCGGGAGCCAGCAATGTGCCACTTCTCGTGCCTACGGCACACGCTATGAGGTCTTTTGGCACACAAACGAACGGATCAAACTCGTCAGCTGCCTACTTGCAAAAAAAAAAGAACTGGCGCGAGAAAGAAGTTTGAAGGCACAAAATAAAAGGTTGCGCCTCAATGTAGATAGAAGTTTTGTGGAATTAATATGCAAAAAAATAATGAAACCATTGCTTTAACCGCGCATTGGACATCACTCACCGAAATGCAGTGGTCAAATTATATGAAAAAAGCCACTGTTGCGCAAAGTGCTTAAACTTTGAATCGTTTGTATGGAGTGATGCATCTGGTTTCTTTTTGCTTTTTTTATGCGTGCATATGTGCTTCATCAACAGTGCCTTTTCTACAAGCTGACATGTTTTATGTTCAGTGCACATTGTATGAAAGTGGTGCTTCTGCTTTTTTAACTTCTTTTATGAATGGAGTTTAATTTTGTTTCCTACAAGACCATGTCTTTCAGTAAGAAGCATTTTATTTCCTAGCTGAGATGTTTTTCGTGCGTTTCTTATTTTATTCTTTTTTTATTGATGCGAAGTCATTGTGTGTTTGATTTGAAGGATGTTGAAATAACGTCACTTGCCTGTTTGTTTTGTTCTTTTAAACTCATGTCCAAACACATTGATTGTTTTCCCTTATTATTTTTCTGTTTTATGCTGTTATATGTATGTATAGTATCATGCCGCCAAGATCTTGTAGAAGATTGCAGTAATTAAAAAGAAATGAATTCAATAAATTTATCATACTGGCTTTTTTCTGCCGTCATCTTGATGTTTTTGTTTGTTGCATTCTTGGATCCTCTGGCCGCTTTATGCATTTTCAAGCCGACAATGAACTTTATTTACGCAGGTGACCTCGCAGACACAATTAAAAAAAAGAAAGCTGGCAAGTACGAGCTTTCCGCGCTTTCTACTCTGCCACGAAAGTGTACTCTGACTGAGCAGGTAGTGTCAGAACCTCGCGCTGCCTTGTGGTGGACCCGAGAAGCGGTCGCGGCGAAGCGAGGACAATCGGAGAGTGGGCGACGCAGCAGGCATATAGAGAAGGCGCTGGCTGGGCACACCGGCGCCTCCTTTTCGCAGGTGCCTGTTGCGCATGCGCGAGCCACCGTGGCGTGCCCACAATTGAGAGAAGGTGTCCTCTATTGTTCCCTACTTCTGGCTTCACAAAGTGCCACGTAACGGCCTCTCCTCAATTTATTCCTTGTAGTGCATAGGCCCTCCTCTTTTGTTGGTCTTGAGGCACGATTTTCTGAAAATCAAGGACCTAACAAACTTCTTCCTGCAATCCAACCTCATTTCAGGGAAGTAGGAAGCTCGTCAAAACGAACTGTGGGTACAATACAAAAGAAATTTTACTTACTTCTAGGCGCTGCAACTGGCCATTTAAGTGCAAGCGAGCATCACATAATATCGAATTTGAGGCAAGCACTCCGATGTGCATTCTGTAGCCAACCGAGCCAAGCTTGGTTAACCTCCCTGCCTTTCCTCTCTCTCTCTCTATATATGTATATATCTCTCTGTATTGCCAAAATGCATTAAACTTGAGCACACATATGATGGCAAAGCAATGAAGTGCATATGCAAGCAATGTATCTTACGAGTGGTGGTGCGAAGCTTGCCTTATCTGGGACAAATGCCCCTAGCGATTTTCGCCTGTGCAGTTGCACTCTCCAACGATATCTCGCTTCCTGTGCATTGAACTGTTTTATTACGCATGCGAGAAGGTTCTGTTGATGGTTGTCTTCTGTTTGTATATAGTACCGCAAATATACTGCATGTCTGTCCACTTTCTCGGTCTACAACAAAAGGCGAAACCGATGTCTCTGAGACCAACAGCAAGAAAAACCTGATTGTGGCCACTATCATTTTGCGATTTACCTGTATGACGTGTGTGTCGAAATTTACTTCCCATTTGCTTTCCTGTTTTCTGGTGGTGAGGGTTAACATTGTGTGACTAACCACCCTGAGTTAAGCCATTCGAATACAGTCACAGTATACAGCTGGCGTGGGCAGGTCTTGCTTGTGAGCTCCTGTCTCGTCCCCTCATTGGGCTCTGTGGTGAGCGGCTACTACCGTGGCTGAAACACATTTATTTTATTTATTTATACAATAATGCAGGCCACAAATGGGCCCAAGCAGGAGTGGGGGTGTTACAGAGCCGTTTGAACAATTATACAATCTTTAGCGAGGTAAAAACAATAAACAGGACAATACAAAATATTTTGAAAACACTGTAAAATATGAACACAAAATTTTACAAGTCAGACATTTGATCAATAGATTTCAGCACATTGTCAGATGAAAGAATGTCATGCGGGAGGATATTCCAGTCGGTTATAGTGCGGGGAAAAAAGAATACTTAAAATTGTTAGTGCGCGCTGTGATAGGCGAGAATTTTGCAGAATGGTAATTTCTGGTGGGACGCGATTATAACGGAGTCAGGAAGGCCGATGTTTCGAGTCTGATATTCCCGTGTGATAATTGGAAAAGAAATTTTAGCCTATTCATTTTGCGCCGTGATTCCAAAGTAGGGATTTTATTCATCTGCATTAGTTCTGTCGGGGAGTCATAACGGTGGTATCGGTTATAAATGAAGCGGACGGCTAATCTTTGGATTTTTTCGAGATTGTCAATGTCTTTTGTAGTATGTGTTGTAGTAACATACAAAGTTATTGGACACTTCGCCTTCTTCACTTGATCGCCACGTTCAAATTGGATGAGCACCGACAAAACAGTAACGTACTTCACGAACAACAAAAGCACCTTCTTTAGATTCCACGTACTCCAAAACGAGCACTCAGCAAGAACAGCAAGACGTGTTTCTCCCTTCAGAGTATCTAGAACCCCGACCGACACATTAGGGCAAGTATATAAAATCAAGAAGGTAGCCAACGGAGACTTTTTTTTGAAAGTGCTCTACCAGCACCAGTATGAGAACCTTTAAAAAATCACAGCCTTCGAAGACATTCCCGTATCAATAACGCCTCCCCTATAACTAAACACCGTTCGAGGTGTCAATTCGGACAATGTTCTAAATTATGTGACTGAAGAACTTCAAAATGAACTAAAAGACCAAAACGTCACAAATGTGTACAGAATAAATATCAAATGGGAAGACAAGAAAATCAAAACAATGTCCCTCATTCTCACATTCGCATCAAGCATACTTCCAGAAACTGTAGAGGTGGGCTACACCAAACTCAAATTACATCCACACATACCGAATCCCTAACGCTGTTTCAACCGCCAATGATATGGATAGGACTAATAGAGATTCAGGTGTCAAGCCATATGTGCTAAATGCGTCTCGCACAAACACACTTCTGAAAACTGAAAGCTGAACTACGACACTGTGTGAACTGCGAGGGCAGTCATTCTGCTTGCTCGCGAGCTTGTCCCACATGGAAACAAGAAAAAAAGCATTGTTACAGTTAAGGTTGCAGAAAACATCAGCTTCAGAAAAGCGTGAAAGTCTGGTTCGTTGATAGAAAGCAAGAGCTATTCTGTAGTGCTGCAACAGAGCACAGCAACATAGCGGTCTACAGCACCTGCCCAGAGCACACCTAGACCCGCTGTGGCAGGGTATCTAGCGCCCAAAGTGGACGTAGCTCCCGCTGTACCACAACCTCAGCCTCATGTATCGGGCAGTGCGGACCCCACGGTCAGCAAGCCAAGCCTCAAGGCCTCTCTCCACATGCTGAGGCTAAACACGAACAAACACGTACAGTCGGAATGAATGACCAGCGTGTCAAGTGATGCGGTGGACATGAGTAAAGCCTTAGTCCTTGAAGCTTCAACGTCAAAAGGACGGCGGGACTTTTTAGATTGAAAAAAAAACAAGCCCAGGATCACTGAGCCTGAAAAGAGAACTTGCATTTCAACCCAACCCATAAAACACAAAATGGCTTTTATACACGGGAACTGCATGGGACTCCTACATAATCTAAGTGACATAAAGGACATAATAGCCACCCTTATCTCAGTAGCCTTGTGTTTACAAAAAAACAACTTAGGTCTTAAACAAAGAAACATCTTGAAAAACTACAGTGTATTTCAACACGACCAAGAGAAGGAAAGTAGGCTCTCAGTTGGTGTTGTTATTATAGTTAAGGGTGGAGTTCTAGCACAGGTACATAAACATAAAAGCAGACCAAAAGCCGTGGCATCATACACACATTCAGACAAATTACAGTGTGCAGGGTATATGTAGTACAGCATCTTAAGATATCCATCTCTGATTCAGAACACCTTATAGAGCAGCTGCCGTAGCTCTTCCTGGTATTTTTGAAAGAAATATACGTTCTTAGCGCGCAGGGAGCGTTTTCAGAAGGAAGATAGAGCCAAGAGATAGGACAGAGCGCACTGTCCCATCTCTCGGCTCTATCTTCCTTCTGAAAACGCTCCCTGCGCACTAAGGAAGTATATTTCTCTCAAAAATTGAATACCAACCAGCCCAAGTAGCCACTCTTCTGCCTTCCTGTTAGTCGGGAGACTTTAATGCCCATTCTAATTTTCGGAGAAGTGAAAAACCAACTCTAGAAGCCAAATCATTGAAGATTTCTTACTAAGCGGTAATCTTTGTCTACTGAACATAGAAAAAATGAACCTACTGTCACCTAGCTAAAAAAAAGAGCTACATAGGTTTATCGTTTTGTTCACCTTCTATATTAATAGATTTCAAATGGGGTGTTCTGAATGACCGCCATGAAAGCGATCATCTGCCTATAATAATCAGTCAAACAACATAACCTTAAGCCATCCAACGAAAACCACGACGGTGGAAGCTACATGTAGCCGACTGGGCCCTCTTCCAAGAAAAGGCTTGCTTAAAAAAATATTGCGCCAGACAGCCTCAACATAGATGAACTAAACGAATTTATTACAGACTGTATCATAGCAGCTGCCCACCTATTCATCTCTCGATCGTCTGGACTCATAAAAGAAAATCAGAAAAACTGGTACATATACGAAAAAGCCTGGGTGACCTTTTGCAGGTACTGAACACCGTAAAACTTCGTAAGTTTTAAAAAGGCTAGAGGGAAAGCCATATACACCTTTTGATTCTACTACTGCCAGTATTGCTCTTTGCTGCTGCTATCCCATAATAGTATATCCGAAATAGGCTTGTATTCAACCTACTACATTCAGCTAGATATATTCTCAGTAGTTTTGTGATTTGTTAATTAATGTGATTTGGATATTGTACTCTGCAACAGTCAGTGTAGTTGAGCAATGTACAATCTATAGTTTAATTGACGCATTTTTTTATGGAGCACTTCTAGGAGCAGGTTAAATGCAGTTTTGGGACTGGTAAGCTACCCTTTCAGAATTGTAGGGTTGAGGGGAATATCGGGCTTTATTTTGTATTATCATCGCATGAGTCATATATTAAAATAATCCACCTGACAACCCTTTTATAAAAAGAGGCTCAGATCATTTCGCTGAATAAGAAACACTAGTGTGCTAGGAATAAGTACACACAAGAGGTGAAGCATGTGTAAGCAAGGATTCAGAATTGATGTAGGACGCTAGCTGCCACAATATGATCCAGAAATGGTAAACAAAAAGAGTATTTCAATTGTATTGTTTTCTACCGCAATATTTGATGCATATCAGTCCTGAAAAATTATTGCAAATGGCTCTGGTCAAAACAAACAAGCCCAATTAGTACTGCGGAATCCAAACAAGCCACAACGGCTAATTATGAAGGCGGCGCCAGCTTTGATATACACGCCTTCTGCTGTTGTGCAATGCTTACGCTTCTTTTACGAGTGCACTGTCAGTGCCTCCTTGTTGAATGTCAGAAAAACATACATTTGAGTGCATTTCACAACAGAATTTAATTCCCGCAGCCACTGGACTGAGTACTCATCCTAAGCATAGTCAATGTAAAGCAAGTATTTCTCATGAAGCTCGATGCAAAAGCCCTGCTTCCGTTGAAGTGCGTCCTCAGTATTCCCACATTACAGGTGACAAAACTGGCCTTTTAGATGACAATTTCGCATGTTGCTAGTAAGGACTGAACGTCTAGTTCCGTGATATGCGCCACACGCTCTGGACAGCATGGAGACATTGGCCCACAAAAACATTGGTGCTCGGTGTCGTGTGAAAATTTCTTCATGCTGCTGTAGCATTTTCACAAATCATTGACATTCCACCAAGAGACGTGCACGGTAAATATGAATTATATAGCTCACGCACTAAAAAAAAACAAAAAAATAATCTTCCAGAGACGGGGGTGGAACAACCATGTACTACTGTGCTACGGGTAGCAGTGGATGAGCTGACCTAACATTGTAACTATTTCGCAGTGCCCCGATTTTTGTTCATCTAGCCAATTATCGCACTACTAGTACATGTTTTGATTTCGAATGTAGTTCAACCATCAAGCTTCAATTTTGCAAAGTGCCTCTTAACCCCCTAGACATTTGAGCTTATATAATAGTTGAGCGGAAACCTTTCATCGATGGATTACGTGCATGACGGCGCTACAACAAAGGCCTGGTTAATGAGACAAGCGTGTTTATTTTTTTCAGACAAAAAATTACCACTGCCTTACGTCGGTCTCTAACAATGCAACACCAACGCTGAAAACAACGTAATAAAGATGAAATTTTCAGTGAAATTATACAACATTATATATAAAGCATACTGTCTGAATTAATGTTCAAAGTCTGGGCTCCTTAAAGCGTTCTTAAATTTAAGCATACAGTTTCGCATGTTAACTCTGTTTTAAGTACAGTGCAAGTACCGAAGTCTCACAGTTTATGTAATAGTAATGTTTCTATGTAGTGGTACAACAGCCAGGTAAACACAACCAAGGCACTCCTCGCATGATCGACAAACTACAGTGCCGTGGTTGGACACTTACCAACAGCGCGCAAGTGCATGTCCTAGAGCCTTTTTTTGTTTCTTTGTTACAACCGAGTCGCTACAACACGCTGCAATTGCACAGCATTTAATAGTACTCATGTTTTGGAGGATGCCAAGAGCATTTTGCAATGTGCTTGAAACAGAAGCGGCACCCACTCTGAAATTATTGTGGTGAATGGAGGGTACAACGACAATAAACAGCACTATGGAAAGCTGCACTCGCTGATATTATAATGTACCACCAGCCGAGCAAGACCAAACGCTTTCCCAAGCTGTTTCAGGCATATGTAGAAATAGTTCCACTCACGCTGACATGACCGGACCAACAACACTTCGAGAATGTCCATGACGTATGCGCACTTAGAAACACGAGGTGGCTGGCAGACGACGCAAGGAGCAATCCACACTTCACCGTTTCGGCCAGTTGCCACCAAGTCACTGCTCTGCTTGTTCTCGTGGCCAATAGCCGAGACCCTTGTTCTATGGTATAACTCCAGAACTGTAGCGCACAGTGTTGGCACGTCACCGCAGCCAACGTAGTAACAATGCAGTTACCAATACTGAAATCAACAAATGGCCTTGTTTTGGATGAGTGATCCACTTGATTTTTAGTAGTGTGTGCTATCAGGCTAGTTGTTACATAGCTGAGCTGAAGTTGAAATGATTGGCACAAATACAAAGACAAGAAAAACAAAATGCATACAAGTGCATTTTGGGTATAAGACTTCATTTGGGGAAAGAATAGTGAGCAATTTCTACCTAGCATCGACATTTTATTGCAAGTTCCATGCTGCGTGCTGACCTATAATGTTCAGCTCACATGTTCACAGTAGCTTCAACTACCAATTGGCAGCGTTTTCTGATATTCGAAAAGGGTTGCAGGGCCTCTAGACTTTTATGACCTGAACTCAAATGGTCAAGATATTTATGTAGCGATTTACTTATATATTTAAAATATTTTCATTGGTTTATTTACACACATATTCATTCATTTTTGTTTATTTGTGCACTCATGTGTTTCGTCAATTGATCTTTTTTTTTTCAAGTGGGCCAGTGGTGAGTAGTAAGTGTGTACCATAGTAGGTAATTGTTGGGTAATTGTTCATGAAGTAATGGTATGATCATATTTCTTATCACAACCTAGGTCACAGTCACATCAAATAGTTCATCCAGATCAGTGAAGCCGAGCATGGGGTACTACAGCAGAGCTATTCCAATAATAATCCGACCTTTTTAATGCCTTTTGCCACTATTAGCTATCTGCAATTGGAAGTGAGGGATGTGACTTTTTATCTTTCGGAACAGATTTCAGAGCCAGAAAAACACTACTTTTGGGCAGCTATAAGAATTTTCGGAGCACAAACAATGCTAGTTTAGAGATTGGTGTTCTTGGGAACACATCGCAAAATATGACACACTACTCCTGGAGTTCAAAGCATCACCGAATAATCTCAAATATTAGTGTTTAATACGAAATGTATATCAAAGACAATTATCAACATAAATTGCAAGAAACAAACAATCAAAAAGATGGTTGCTTGCCAAATGTGCCATGAAACAAGCTTTATATTTAAATACATGTAAATACATGCAGCAGAAATGAGATCAGACTATTAAAGCAGAGTACCGCGTCATAAAGGTAACCACAGTTGTATAACTGTTGCCAAAGCAGCAGTTGATAATGGGTATAAGATCTCTATCATGCTCACATTTCATCAAAATAGCCTGTATGTCAGATTGGAAGAAAAGAGAAGGGGGAACCCCATTAAATGAGACATGTGCTTGATATGCCAGTTGTTGCATAAATAAGATCAGAGCTGATAGCGCTGCATACTTGCATACTAGAATGATAGTACACAAATTATTCTCAGTTTCGTTAGGGCCTGCCTGTTGGTCCCATGTTGAAAGCTCTTTGTCCATATTTTCTCAGTGCCTTTACAGAGCTCATTCTGTGCAGCTACCAAGAAAACTGGCAGCTCAAATCAGCATTTCCCTTTTGGAACAGTGAAAGAACTGCTGCAATTCCATCAATTTGTCAAAAGGTATGGCTTCAAAATTTCTACCAATGCCGATGACTAAACGCCGTGAAAGGCATAAAAAATAGAATCGCAGTGTAATGAGTCCACAACAGCATTCAGAGTGGCCACGATTCACTGGTTAATCACGATTCTAACAGTTACGAATGGTCTAGTTATATACAGCATTACAGTAAAAATGGAATTTTTCAAATCACAGCAGTATGAAGCAAAGGTGTAATGAACAATAATTTCTTGGTATTTAAATGTCGAAATCGCAATGTGATTACAATATACTCTATAGAGGAAGGCTCCGGAAACGTCAACCATCTGGTGTTCTTCAACCTTATCGCCCCCCCCCCCCCTCACTTTCTTGAGGCTTTCGGGTCATGAGAGAAATTAGAAGTGTGACAAAATAAACATCAGATGCCTGCATGGAACACGTTGCTCAGTTTCAGTGAAAACTGCAAGAGCAGCCTTTCTAAAGCCCAGTCTAAACTCTCTTGGTACAAATATTACCTAAACCATAAATCATAATTTTGCGAAGTAGGGACATAGCCACTATGTCATTATCCATTATTCTGTGGAGAAACAAAGTACCCACTACATATCTGTTGAGTATTATGTGCGCTTAGTTGATACTTGGGCCGATCATGGAGAATTATGGTATGCTCAGGACCTTCCCGATGGGTGGGAAGCCCTGGTGCTATTTCACTTTTTTGCCATGTTAAATGAAATTGTATACACTTAATTTGCTCTCACATTGTGGCTTATACTATGGCTACTTTGTACTTCCGTAAGAACATGTTCTACAAATAAGAAATTACGTATGAGAGGACACTGAAGAAAACTTGGCAAGTACATTGGAAAAATGAAAAAAAAAACTTCCAAAGACATTGAAATTCTGCTTGGAAGGCATCACTGTTCCAACTAAAAGGGTTGATTTAATGTATTTTTCAACAGTTCAGAACAGAACAGAAGGTTTTATTGTGCTAAATGAAGAAGAATACATGTGCATGATATACAGAAAGAGGTCCCATAGTCAGAGACTGCAGGGGGACCTCTTGTACAATGTAGAATTGAGAATGATTGTGATGTACATAGCAGGGAGACAGAGCTACAGTAAAATGCAATTGAAACAAATAAAGTAAAAATATACCCTTGTAATCTCACAGAAACAATTTAAAAGTAAGAATAACGTGCTAACTTCAATGACAAATGATTACAGAACGCAACTCACAATGAACAGGAATCAATTAAGAAACAGCAAAACAGGCTAGTTAGTTGACATGATATGATTTTTTAACTTCGATTTAATTACCTTCAGGGAACGGCATACTTTAATGTCGGAAGGCAAACTATTCCAAAAAGAAATTCCGGAAAAATGAATGGTTTGTTTGCCATAATTGGTGCGAACTTTTGGCAGTAGAAAGTTATTGTTGCTATATTTTTGGTGGTTTGTCAATGCACGGTGGCTGCACGCAAGCACGAGCTGAACCATGATTTCACAATCGCCAGCGCAAGCCTTTCCTAAACACTCATTGGGTAACTGCTGCAAGCACACTTGCTTGATGCCTACTTTGACGTGAATAATAAACATTTTATGGTAGTAGGCCTGCATTCACTATGATATTTTTCATCATTCTTCTGAGAAGCGTGGTATACGCTAAATTATTACGAGGAATTTTGTGCCAAGTGTTCATGGCAACGTGCACGTGTTCCTGTCCTCCTCTTCTCTTTCCACACCTTACCTATCAATCCACTCTCTTCCTTTCAAAAAACCCTTCATGCTTATTCACTTTGCCCCAACGAGAAGCACTGCTCGCTGTCATTGTGGTTCTAGGAACCCTAAGAGGGGCCGAGAGAGCCCACAAGTGTCGAGAACAGCCGACAAGACGCGGCTTATAGATGCAGTGATTTGTGAACAATAATAAATTCATTATTTTCCTTTCTTTTCCGCTGAAATACAGGCTGTATCTATTCATTTCTGCAGTCAATTTTTCAATGCAGCTGAAAATCTTCCCCACAATTTTGTTCAGTATCCCTTTGGACACTCTTTATAACTGCTCTCACTGTATCTGTAAGGACCGCTTTGATTTAGTATTACAGGCGCCCTGAAACACTTTTTTCAAGTAACCATAAAATGAATTCACTAGAAGAGCTTATTGCCTTACAAATTCATGGCCGCAAAAGTTTTCAGAATCCGTTTTGTAGAAGCGGAGTTAAAATATGTGTCGCACGCTGCAATCGTCTTCTTTCTTCTCTCGCTCTAGACGAAAGTGCTGGAAATGCCTCGCGACCTTGAACACTTTTTTTTCTCTTCGAATGCACGGCTTTTCAGTGTGATCGCACGCGCTCACATCGACAAGTCGTGGCCTCCTGCAACGATATTTGTAACGACCGAACGCGCTATGTTCAAATCAGCCGATGGCTGATAAATGGGCTCGGTACGAGTGATTTTTGAGCATTTTGCGTTATTTATAGAAAGAAAATCAATTTTCAGCTGACTTTGATAATTTATTGTGCATTCCAGGCTGCGCTATAATATTTGACTCGCGTTTTGTCAGGAGCCTCAACTACCAAACGGCAGAGTTTCCTGACCATGCTCGAAAAGCGTTGCAGGGCCCTTTTAAGTGTGGGCCTTAGTAGCACCCGATTTGAGACCAGCAGGGTCATCCAAGCTCGGGCAAAGAATTGTGGCTCATGCAGTGCTTTAAGAAGCCCTCCAAGATTTATTGCTGCAAATATATGCCACTACTCAGGACCATGCTTGTTTTTCCCACCATATTAAAAGAAAACAGTGTGCGAGGAACGACAATTTTTTTACCGGATCAGAGTGGACTATAGAGCCAGGAGATGAGGTCACCGGAAAAGTGGTACAGTGTGTAGAGTGTGAAAACACACAGGGAGAGTCTGTGGAGCAACTGTGAAAGCAGAGCTTATAGCAAGGCACATCACACACACCGGTGGTCCTGGTTATACAGAGTCCGAAAAGCACAGCTGGGCTCTCTTGAGGAGCAGCAGGTGCACTGGTGGGAAGGACCAAAGAACGCCATCAAAATAAAAATTTTCTGATCACAGGCGGAGGCAGGGGATCGCTCTCAGTAGTGCAAAAGCTACCAGTTGAGTCGAATGCTGGACCTAGGCCATATATTTGTCCGCAGTACTTGGCATTGTCGATCTGGTCACTGAAGAACACTTTCCGCATCTTAAAAAAGACTCCAGCTGTAAGCAAGCTGTCACTACCTGCCTGATGATGTTGTCCAACACGTTCTACGTGAAGTTGGTTGGCCAGTAGCTGTAAGCCTCCTCGAAGGAATTTGCAGTCCCTCATGAGAAACTTGAGATCATATATGTTTGGGAACATGATCCGCAGCAGTTCAAAAAACTCAGCGTCACCTTCAGGCAGCTTCATGTCTGTTAACAATTTCATCAGGTAGCCAAAGTCATACCCACTATGAAAAGTGAGCCACCAGACCTTTTCAGAGTAGACGACACCAGATGTTGTGAGAAGCTGTCCAAATTGACACGGGTCAATGCCTTCTACACTGTGCTTCGCAAACTGTATGCCCGAGTTGATTAGCAGCTGAATTGAATCTTCTGCATGCATGTCTGCATTCAGATTGAACTTGAAGTTGAACTGCCAGGTGCAGCAGTCTGGGGCTGGGTTGCCAGCTTCGTCAAGAAAGGTGAGCCCGAGCTGGATGATCTTGAGCAAGTCTACGTTACATCGCACCAGTTGGTACTGGTATTCTGCGGCACTGCGAAACACCCCGATGGGATGTGCCACGATTCCAGGAAACTCTGTGTCCATAGCAACATAGTTATACTGCTGGACCGTTTGCCTGATGGCCTTGAATGCTTCCTCAAGGTTAGAGGCCCACACCTCTCGGATAATTCCAGGCCTGCTGAGGGCTACATGCCCATATCTTTCTTTGTCAACAGCACTGCCAGCAATGTCGGCTTGGGGGATGAACACAGGGCCAGGCCCAGGCAGGATCTCTGCATGGTCAGGGCTGCAGCCTCCACCTTCAAGAATACAATGGCCACTCCCATGTAAATGCTTGGCAAAATTCAGTGCCCGGCCCAGGCAGGATCACTGCATGGCCAGGGTGGCAGCCTCCACCTTCAAGAATAGGACGGCCTCTCCCATGTACAGCTTGGAAAGATTCAGCGCTAGGCCCAGGCAGGATCACTGCATGGCCAGGGCTGCAGCCTCCACCTTCAAGAATAGGACGACCTCTCCCATGTACAGCTCGGCAAGATTCAGCGCTAGGCCCAGGCAGGATCACTGCATAGTTAGGGCTGCAGCCACCACCTTCGAGAATACATCGGCCACTCCCATATAAAGCTTGGCAAGATTCAGTTCCCGGGCCAGGCAGGATCACTGCATGGCCAAGGCTGCAGCCTCCACCTTCAAGAATAGGGTGACCTCTCCCATGTACAGCTCGGCAAGATTCAGTGCTAGGTCCCGGCAGGATCACTGCATGGTCAGGGCTGCAGCCACCACCTTCAAGAATACAACGGCCACTCCCATATAAAGCTTGGCAAGATTCGGTTCCCGGCCCAGGCAGGATCGCTGCATGGCCAGGGCTGCAGCCTCCACTTTCAAGAATAGGACGACCTCTCCCATGTACAGCTCGGCAAGATTCAGCGCTAGGCCCAGGAAGGACCTCTGCATGGCCGGGGCTGCAGCCTCCACCTTCAAGAATACAACGGCCACTCCCATGTAAAGCTTGGCAAGATTCAGTGCCCGGCCCAGGCAGGATCACTGCATGGCCAGGACGGCAGCCTCCACCTTCAAGAATAGGACGACCTCTCCCATGTACAGCTCGGCAAGATTCAGCACTTGGCCCAGGCAGGATCACTGCATGGCCAGGGCTGCAGCCACCACCTTCAAAAATATGACGGCCACTCCCATGTACATACAGCTAGCCATGTACATACAGCAAGTCATTCAAAGCACAACACAGCTTCTGTGCTGCAAGAATCCTTCACAGTATCCTATTTATTAAGCTACAAACGTACATTCTCCATGGTTCGAACCGGATACCGATAACACATATTGAAGGGACTGACAATGTTAAGAACACGCTACGAAACTATGATGCAGATGCAGAAACTAGCGCAAGCATTCACATTAATTTGTGTACCTTTGTCACAGTAAGGGCACTTTACTTTTGTTAAAAAAGCGTGTTTTTTTCTCTTTCCACTAAGACTTAACCTTTGCAGAATAGGCCACAAAGCCTTTATGAACTCAGTATTTCTTTAAATGCTATACACTGCATATATAATATAGTTGTACAGGATAAATTGAAACTTTATATGAGGACCTATATAGGCTAGAATAGTATTGTTATATACTAAGGATAGACTTGTTATACACTAAAAGTAATAAGCTTTTGATCAAATTTTCCATCTGTTCTCATTGAAGAAACTTTACAAACAATCGGTAAGAAAACGACAACACAACCAGCACACAAGTTGTAGTGTCATCATCATCGTCTTCCATGATCATCATCATTTCTTGCCTCGCCCTGGTGGTCTAGTGGCTAAGGTACTCGGCTGCTGACTCGCAGGTCGCGGAATCGAATCCCGGCTGTGGTGGCTGCATTTCCGATGGAGGCGAAATTGTTGTAGGCCCGTGCGCTCAGATTTGGGTGCATGTTAAAGAACTACAGATAGTCGAAATTTCCGGAGCCCTCCAGTACGGCATCTCTCATAATCATATGGCGGTTTCGGGATGTTAATTCCCACATATCTATCAAATATCTGTGCTCAAGCCTAGCTCGAGCTGCACGAGCAACAGAACGACTTCACGCGCCGAACGTGTCGGACACTGGCAGCCACCACCACTCACCTTCAGCCCTACGAATAAAGTGACGACATTGGGATGGATGGACCCGTCAGCCACCTTCACGACATCATCTCACGTCTCTCCCTCTTTCACGACGTCGTCTCATGTCTCCTCTCTCGCTACACAAGTAAACAATAGCATCCCTGTATCTCAAACCACACAAGATTGTGAAAGCTTTTTGTGTATATTTCTTAAAAAGTGCTAACAACCCCTCCTCCGTAACAAATCAGGCCTTTTCATGCGTTAATTAGCAACACTTACTGGAGGCTCATGAGTGAGTAATATAACGTTTGCAATGAACTCATGCCGTTCCATGATGCGCAGTAATGATATGTGCAACCAATCATCCCTGGCTAGTTACATGCTGCACGCATGCTTACTCGGTTCTCGCCGTCGCAGGCCAGGCCATTTGCAGTGTAATTTTACGTTAATCATGCACGCTTCACTCTAGATCGAATTCACGTGCTGCGAATAGCCTACTAGTTCGACACGAAGAAGTCACGCATTTTGCAAACAATGTACAAGCAACTTTGCATGAGGCGGCAGCAGCGAACTCTCTAATGGCAGCATGACGCGCTTGTACCAGCGTCACTCTGCGTGGTTTAACCATGTGCAGCTGCCCAGATATTTGCAGATGGTGTGATCGTGAGTCACCCTTTCACAGCTCTGACTGTGTCCTGAAGCTAACAGCCATGAAACATGAGAACCTCCTAATTATGCATTGCAAAGGCTATTTAAAAGACTCATCGTCTAGATTGTGTGCAAAAAAAATGCCTATGCGAGCTTGATCATAGACGGTCCAATTTAAAGCGCTTTCAATTAGTTCCACACAAAGTCTGCCAAAGCATCTGGCTTGTGAGGCACATATACAAGTCAGTTGGCAAGTGCTGTACTCAGCAACAGCTTTTCTCAACATCACTGTGGAAGCTACTGAACCGGATTCCACATGCTTGCCACCACACCAAGAAATAGTACTTGCGAATACTGATAATTTTCTTGCTTAAATAAATGTTGCTTTACTTCATATGAGACAAAATCAGCTGTAAGAAGTCGTAAGTGCGATACAGTTTATGTCCCTTTGCCAAAATGCCCTTTTTCCCTTTCCATTCTTTAGACAGCACCACCATTTTTGAATGCCCACTTTGCAATGGAAACATAGCATTCATGACGTACTGGGCATGGTGGAAAAAAGTTCTAAAGAGCGTCATGTGAAAAATTTAAAGCCCAGTCATGAAAATTTGACTGGAGCATGCTAGAAAGTGAGACCCACATATGAAAAATGAGGAGTGGAGTGGCATCCGAAGGCACACTGGCTTGCGGATGTAGGTGGGCTCGTCAATTTTAGTTCTTTTTCATGAGCCCACCAATAAAGGAAATAAAACAGGAGGATCATGAGAAGTGGGCACGAATGAGAGCAGCAAGCAGCTTCAAAAGAGGCTGGCTTGTAATATGGCACTAAAATTTACATTGAACAATCGAAATGTGTCTCCCACTCATGTTTTTGTGAATATAATCTTCTATATGTGTTAACAATACGAGCGCGCTGAACCGAAATCAGCCACAAGCTGCATACTAGATGTGGAGCAACTCAGATATGTGGAAGCTTCGGCTCCGTAACCTTCGCTCTTATGTTAAGATAGGCTCCGTAACCTTCGCTCTTATGTCAAGATAAGTTGTCACCGAGTTTAGCGAGTGTGCATGGCATTAGAGATTGTATTGACAAGTGGCCTGAGCAGATGAGTGATCAACGTGAGGAGAAATTGCATGAAAGAAAATACATGTATGACATCTTTTTCAAAAATAAAATAATAGAAACTTAAGAAAGAAAGAAACGGCCGGTGCACAACAGTGTTGCAGTATGGGCACCTCCATTCCATTTGAATTCCATTTCGGGGTATTAGAACTTGCTGCAATTGCATTCCTTTCCATTCCTCGGAATAAGATAACTTGGTCCATTCCCACTCCGAAAATGGCCAGGCAGTTCAATTCCATTTCTGCAGTTCCTCAACGTTGCAAAAGCATCTTGATGGTTTTATTGAGTTAAGAATGAACGCCCTATTAGGCTGATGTCATCAGATGCATTAGGAACTGAAAAAGTATGCATAACACACAACAAAGGTCGAGGGATTAAAAAGGTCTGATGACATATCTCAACCCTAGAACAGAGCCACATGAATTTTCTTTGATGCGAATTCTCGCAGGGGCACTTGGGGAGGCGTCGCCATGTCCATAATCACATGGCATTTCCGGCTTCCACTGGCCAACTAAACCAATTCTTTTAAATTTTCTCTCTCTCTCTCTCTGTATTGAAGGGGAAAGCACACGTTGCCTTCCCTCGCCATACAGAGATTGTGGGCAAGACTGGACTGACCCGCAAACCTTCGCAGGCAGTTTCAGGCAAAGGCACCCATGTGGGCAGCTTGGCCCACATAAACTAGGATGAAACAGGACAATGCTAGTCTTATTTCATTTGTCTCGTCATTCTTTTTGTGCTGTTTTTTTACTGTGTATCCATGTGTCTAGACAGGGGAGAAGGCATTGCAAAAGGCAGGGGAGAGGGGAGTATTAGGTGAGACAGCGTTAAGAGCAGGGTATACAAAAGCTTACAGAGACCAAAAGCATCGCACCAGTGCCACTATCTATGCCCCACCACTAAGAAAGAAACTTTTTCAAATACACGTCTGAGTTCCCAATGGCGGCAAGACCAAAAACAAAGAGGTGCAGGGTGGGGAGACAGCAGGCTGCTGGTGCAACACGGAGAAAAAAAAATCACAAGCCATAAGGGGGGCTAGGCGCAGCCGTAGTTCTGCACGACGGATACCAATGCCATAGAGCCGCAGTTACGCAAAAAAATGCAGACACAATATTTATTGTGGTTTAACATTAAAAAACTACCATATGAATATGAGAGATCCCATAGCGGAGAGCTCCGGAAATTTTGACCACCTAGAGTTCTTACATGCAACTAAATAATAAAACACAGGCCTCAAGCATTATTTCCCCCTTTGAAAATTGGGCCGCCCCCACCAGGCCTGACACTTAGACACTATACCAACGTAGCGGGTGAGAATAAAGACTAACTTCGAAGCAACACAGTCTATAAAAGGATTAATTGTAGTAGGTGCGCAGCTAATAAATCTACCGTGCTAGTTATCAGTCAAGCCACTTTCGAAAAACTGCTTTATTGTTCAATTCAAGGCTCTGACTAACTAGTGTCTGAGGTTTAAAAAACAGTGCCTGAATGAAAAATCGCTGTATTTTCAGAAAAAGATGTAATTACGTTTCGATTCCATTTCGGGGTCGCAAAAATGTGGAATGATGCCAGAGTCATTAAAATTCCGGAGTGGCAACTCTGCAACACTGGTGCACAGGGCAGCTGCTAAAAGCTGTCATATATGATTTATCAGAACTTCCCCAACAGTGAGTCTTATTGGGCACAGACATAGTACCATGATGTGAAACCTGACACATGTGTAGGAGGAGGTGAAGGAAGTTGGCTACTTTAAATATGGAATCCCACTTCAATCCGTTTGGCATTGCATACATGTACTACACTTCTGATTCATAAAACTTCAGTGATGTTTATAGCGTCAATGTTCTCCCGATCAAGAAATCACCACTATGTGGGCCTACTTGCTGCCTACCTACCGTGCGGCTGGTGACGGCATTTAAAAGAACAATGCTTACAACGTTAACATAAAATTTTAATAACTTGCTGCACGCAGTGCAATGCTATTTGGCTCGCATGCTCATCTACAGATATGGAGTGTTTGCCTGGTGTCCTCAAAAAGTGCTTCGGGAACCCTTCAAATAATTAGTACTCTTCCTGAGCTAGTGTTTTACACCCACCTATTATATGAACTTGCATTAGGCAGAGCTGTGGCTAGAACCCAGCATACGCCATTGCTAATGAATACAGAAGCAACTGCAGTAATCTGTAACACAGCAGATCATTGTTTACTCAAAATTAAGCTAAGGCTTCCCCAGTCGAATATTTCCTCTGTTTGTGAAATCCGGTACACTACATATTGTATACGCATACATACTTTTAGCTTTGCTGTCATCCCTATCAATCACCAGGGTTGAAAAACGTATCAATGGGTCTCTATGATTTGGTTGCATACTTTTCATAAGAGGAGGTTTTTAGGAACTCCGGTGGTGAAGGCATCACGTAACTGTATTACTTTGGCATTACTGGTCTATGAATCTGCATCATTTTTATTCATATGCACCGTGTGCGTGTGGGTGCTTCACTGCCTTTGCACATGATTTTATGAACAGTGTTATCAAGAGCTGGTGCAGCGAGTACACAGCCAAATTAAGAACTTGGAGTTCCTATCATTAAAATATTGCTTAAACATCTAGCTGGACAATTTTATGAGAAAGTTCTCACTGGAAAAAAAGGAACCAAGCAGTCACTAATATAGTTTGTCAGTCCCTTCAAGAGAATAACTTAAAAGATATTCTCAACTGTAGACTACATGCAAATAACTGTAGGCATTCTACCAGAAACGCTGCCATATTTGTTTCGCATCTCAAGATGACTTTGCGGAAAAGCAAAATGCATACGAAGGGGCTACGCGAATACTCCTCATTCAATGAATGATATTTATACAAAGATTTTAGTGAGAGGGTTGGTGAGGGAGACTTGCAGCACACCTAATATAACAAGCATGACTGCTTTTTTTTGCATTAGGAAGACCACATAACTTCCTTACTGCATTCAATATCGGAACCAGATTAAGGCACATTCGATAATAGCAACCAACTACTTGCATTTACACTATTAGAATGAGTCGAAGCTACGTGCTGAGGTCGAAGATGCATTTGCTGCTGCTTGGACACAATATTAAAAAACTAACAGACAAAATTGCCAGAGAAAGTATAGGAGGTGTTATTAGAAGTAATTGTAATGTGAGAAAGAAAAGTAGGTGAAATTATAAATAAAACGAGCCCTTACATGAGCACTTCTTTCTTCCATCGATACAGAGGGTCTCGTTCCGGCAGACTTGATCCCATGAGGTGGTACACAAGGAATTATCGGTCGGGTGTCATCTCGTATATAATTTTAATAAATCATGTACTACAATATGCCAGATGAAGAAAAAGTGTTTCACACTCGTCGTAATGTCAACAGGTGGCGCTGACTGACTTTCCTACCGCCATCGTAGCTCAGTGGTGGAGCATCAGACGCATTATTTGAAGGTTGCAGCTACGGATCGTGATGGTAGCAAGTTATCCTTTCATCCACTTTCCTTCCTTCAGAATCACCTTACAAATACTTCTAATAATATCCCTTTTACTTCTTTTGGCATTGCTGTCTGTTAGTTCTTATTATTGTTGCCCTCAAATTTACACTTGGCTGTTGCTTTGATTCCTAAGGAGAGACTACGCAATCTCGATACAACGAACCGGAATATAACGAAACATCTGTTATAACGAAGTGAATGAAGAATGATCTTGCTATATAGTGTTACAAACTTTTCGATATAACCACTTCTTTTTGTGCAAGATGCAACTTTGTTACAAGGAGGTTTGAGTACAAATACACTGGGCAGATGAAGCTGCATGAGAGAGGGGGGGAAAATAAGGAGATGGAGGACTGAATAAAGAGAACCCAAAACTTATCAAATTAGCGAAAGCTCAAAATTTCTTCACTTTCTTTTCTCTAAGCACTGCTCACACTTTCATGGTGGTGCATTAATATAATGAGAAGGAAGATGGCATATTATTGTTGAAAATCTCATTTTGACCATGGCATGTAGCCCAATTCCTGAGCAGCATTACTATAAAATGCTCCAATTACTGGCATCATAACTGAATGCATATCTGAATAATTACCAATTAACTACAAACTCAAACCATACTTAATGCCACACATTGCCATTAACAAATGGTTGACAAAGAGTTTGCAAATAATGCTCACTAGGTATATACTCAAGCAACAAGGTCAGCTTCGAGGTAAGCATTTTTAAGGTACAGTCAAACCTCATTACTATAATAAAGTTGTATTTTATACAAAAATAAGCTTGTTATATCCACAAAGTCATTATAAAAGTTTATTCCTAACACTATATCTATTGCCAGACTTTTTATTTACACCATTAAAACCCGTACTTCGTTATATCCAAATTCATTATATTATAGTTTGAGGTATATAACAAATAATTTAAAACATAAAAAGGGATGTTTGAAGGGCTCATTTTTTGTTACAATATAATTGTGCATACTTATATTGTATACGCTATAATGCAGCTAAACCAGAATTAACAAATTCTATACGTTCCTTGGCTTTGTCATTTTATAATTGTGCACACTTACATTGTAATTCCTATAATGCATCTAAACCAAAACTAACAAATGCTATACATTCCTTGGCTTCGTCATCTGTTACATTTCAATAAATTTATTTAAAAGCTATAATAAACACTGCATTTTTAGCACAAAGTTGGCACTGTTTAACTCCCAACTAGTTCTAGTTTCAATATCATTTGGAAGCTGCTATGCCTTTTAATTCACTGTCTTAAAGCATGAACTGCCATAGGTGCACTAAAATTAATTTTAGGTGCCTTGCATAGAAAAACCGCGACATCATTACGAGGTATGTCGCCATGAAAGACAATTTTTCAGCAGCAGCCAAGGTCCTGAACGTGCACCTGAATTAGGTACGCAGCTGTCACTGCATTTACATACACCGATTTATCAGAAGTTATGGGTGAAAATGTGTTAATTGGTAGACCACGTATTCACATTCCTTGTTCAAGTAATGTCTGCATATTTAAGTAATGTAACATAATGAGCTACATGCCAGAACCAATTTCTAAAAGTTCTGTTATATACAAAAAAGCCCTCGTTATATTATTCCAGTGATATTCTTTAGACCTTGCAAAACCTTATATGAAAGTTGGTAAACACAACAGCTATTGCATGTTGTGAATCACAAAAAAAACTTCAGCAATGTGCTTTGTTCATCTGATGGGCAACAAATATTGCCCTTGAGTGCTTTAAAAGGGTCATGAACCAGTTTTTTAGACAATCACTGAAAGACCTCATCATTAGAGTTCATTGCTAGTGAGACAATAGCCAAAAAATTTTTTTAAGCATTCAAGATACAGGGGTTTATTGAGCACTTTAAAAGGCCACTAAAGGCAGATAATAATTTCTGTAAGAGTGAAAGATAAATGTTTGAGAACATCTAAAACATCAATATTATCAACAGCAGTGTTCTACTTAACAAGAAATTAAGTAATTGTATGACACCATATGCACCACAAGTGGGATACTTTCAAATGATCTCGATAAGGTCAAGAGTCAATAAAACCAGTTTTAATTTAAAATCTTATGTGCATGATAGCCTGTAATAAAATTTTACTTGTCTGTTTCAGTTCGATTCATAGAAAAAAATGCTTTGCATTACCATGGGGAACGGTGCACATAGTTAAAAAGTTCCATTTCCACCAAACTGCACTTGGTGGAAATGAAACAAGATCTAGTTTCAATATAAGCATTTCCTTGGCACAAAAGTAGCACTATGACATTTTTCGACCGTTATTTAAACAATCAACAACAATTTTGTTTATAACAATGCCCTGTGATCTTTTATCAGTTCTTCTGGTGCTGTGAATATTGTGCACATGGCAACACCGAAATTGACTCTGTTATAATTTTAATTCACGAGACAATCTACCTTGATTTCAAACTATAGCGACACACAATGGCCATTTTTGTGATGGGAAGTGACGTGTCATGTGGGATGATGACAAACACCGTTCGCTTTTTATTGGCATGATACGAGAGATAGCGTTCATATTCATAAGGTGGTAGCTAGGACATACGAGTGAATGCTAAAACAGCAACAACCTTTCTTATACTTTCTAAGAAAGAAATAATTACTGTTTCTAAATGATGCATTTATCAGAACAACGAACACAACACTTAGCCTTCGATTGAGACTACGGTATGCTGGCAACTAAAAGTGAAAATGAATGCAGCACTTTTAGCGACTCAAAAATACAACAGGTGGTGGGTGCCGGCGTTGCCGTAGAACGCGTCTTGCATGCAAGACGAGAGATGGCCCCGCCAAAAGTGTATGTGTGTATCTTACACAGTGTGACCATGGGAGCGTCTGCTACTTTACGCAGAAGTTCGTGATAACCATGCTAACAACACCGTCAAAAATAGGGGTAGCGAGGTATTCTGTGAAAGTGACATTGAGGTGACTTTTCCGGAATGTTTTTATGAGACGCGCACTGCAATCGGAAGCAGTCTTTGACGTCAACAGGCGAGCAAAGTGCGAAAGGTAATGTTTCTCAGTGTTATCTACTAAAGTTTTCAACTTTGAGAACTCATAACTTCACTTTTCGTGCATCGATTTTTATTATTCTTATTGCATTCGTCTCAGTAATCATCGCTACATGCGTTATGGTTCTAAATAAAGATGTTCTAAATGTGTTGGAAGGCCCCTTTATAGTCCCTTAAGCCCTTTCGCAACCACAGAAAAAAACTTGCCAAAATGACTGAACAATTTTTTTCGCTCACCATGTCGAGGTTTTATTCTCAATAAAACGTTGTTATTACTTCAGTGAACTAACTTTTCTTTTTCTTAATTTGTACAAAGCTACCGCATGCATCGTACCAGAGCAGGCAATGCAATGGAAGGCGAGACACAGGAGGAAAAGGAAGAATAAACTCAGACAAGTGGGGCCCTCTTGCATCAATAAACACAACTACTGTGGATAGTTGTCATTGATTCCACATTCCTGATGAGTGAAGTCATTAGCTGTCCTAGTTTAAGAAAATATCATGATGACTATACTCGTCAATGTCGCAAAAAGTTCAAAGAAGCTATATCAGCAACAGTGATACACCACAATCACTCTCTCCCATTGCGATTACAGTGGACATGAGTATAGTTACGTGTAATGTTAGCAGACTATGAAGTGCAGTGCCAGCCCATGGCAGCACCCAGTGGCAAGAAGCACATGTCAACCAAACACTGATGCAAATTTCTGTTAACTGTTACATAATAGTATGCTACCTGCTGTTTGATATCAAACAACAGGTCTGAAGAGAGTGAGCACATGTTTCTGTACGAAAAAATGGCAGCTTTGACCTGTGCCTTTCAACTCTTTTTACTGCGCATGACAGCACGATTTGGCTGAGATGTAAACAGCAATGCCCGACATCCACAGCATGTGCTCTCTTACAAAACCCAAGGCGTGGTTCATGACTCCTTTAAAACAACTTCTCTTTATTTTATTGTTTCTTGTACTGTGTCATCTGTGCTTAGCAAATAATAATGTGTACGCGCCAGTACAAGCAGTGTCTTAGCATGCTGTCCTACTAAATCGTTTCTCATGATATACCAAACCTAGCACCTGTTTGTAGATATTGCTGCTTTGATCAGTGAACATCACCAAGTGTTTTGGTGTTTGCTCACTTCCAATGAAAGGCACAGTGCTTAATATCTTTATGCTGCCCCAAGAACTATTGCGATGCAGATGAGCTTGAAAACAAAATGTACAATTTTTGTGATGGTGAGCGCTGATCGCTGCACCAAACGTGCCAATTACCACCAAAGTCGCACTGCTTCAAGCTTTGAGCCAACAGCCAAGACAACAGAATGCCATTATCTGGAAGGTCACAGGTTTGCACTGTCTTAGGAACACGAAAGTCGTTCAACACAGCTTGGACTGTAACTATGCCTAAAACAATCAGGTGGAAAAGCAGCCTCATCAGCAGTAAGCCTCATGCTAGTCAAATATTAGCCAAATCAAAATAATGCAATTTCAACTGCATGGAAATGACAGCAACTTGCTAGCAGAAACAAGTAAAAGGCGAGAATTAACTACCATCAGCACACTCCTGTGATCTATGCTGTGCACAAGGTTGCAAGCACATAAAACAAGAACTTTCACATAATTTTGTAGCCTGGAGGCTTCAGGTGAGACAATAATTTGGCGAGAAACGCTAATTTTTCTTTACTTTATACTGCTTCCTGATTAAACACACATAATTCCATTTGTCAAGGTTGAAATATATAACAACAGCATTGCTGAAGGTGTGAATTGGTAGGTCATGCCTGAAGCATGATTACTCATGTATAAATCATGCCACGAATATTAACATCTCTGACTTCTTTATCTTTATTTATTTACCCTCAAGGCCTTTCGGCATTAATGAGGGGAGTGTGTTACAGAAGGAAAAAAGGGACAGCAGTAATAACAAAGGAACACAATTCATAGTTATTACCATATTCGCTAATCATACAATATTAGCTGAGTATGACAAATATCGCACTCAACAGGAACATAAATAATTAACAAATGCGTGAATTTTGTTGATTACACAGTATAAGCTGGGTAGGTGAATTACTGTGATGTATGAAAAACTGCAGGTTCATTTGAAATGAGATGATGAGATTTACAGGTGCAGTTTTATAGTATGCCATAAAAATTGTTCAGGTGACATTAGTTCACACAAATGCTTATTACTGTACAATGTTATGTAATGCTTTACAAATGTTTTAATTGTTAATAATGCAGACAATATCAGCCGGAAGGTCATTCCAATCACGTGATCTACGAGGTATAAATTATTTTGACAAACGTGGTGTTAAACACACAAATTCTGTGTTGATGATCAATGCGGTGAGATAAGTAATACTGTCATGACATAAATTTCAGATGTAATGTGGGATAGTGATACAACTTACGAAAGAATGATAAGCGAAAGACCTTACGTCGTGAAGCTAGTGATTCGAGATGCTCATGAGGTTTCATTAAAGATGTGGTGGATGTTCGGTTGTAGTCCCATAGAATAAATCGACAAGAGTTATTTTGGATTAGTTCAATGGAATGAATAAGGTTGTGGTGATAAGGGTCCCATATAGTTGAAGCACACTCTGCTTTAAATAAAGGTGGACTTTGAAAAGTCTACAGAAAAGCAGGTTATCTTTTTGGCAGAACTGTGGGCTCTCTGCTACCTGGTCTGGATGAGAAATTACATAATATCTACAGTTGTCTCACAGGTCATATTTAATCGCAACCTTTAAAGGTATTGCAGGGCACCTTTAGAAGAATATACAGTGTTTTTTTAACCAATGCAGATTGTTTATATATGTCCTTAAGGCTCCTGCTGTTTTCATACACGAACTTCATGTCGAGGAGGAACTCTTTTGCTGCAGTTAGGAAGACACTATAGCGACTAATTAACAAAAATTTATAAATAATCTTCAAAAATTTACATGAGGGCAAGTGTTTATACATTAGAGTTGTACATAGAATAAGATATTCATAATCAAACTCGATGGGCGAAATCAAAAGTTATCACGCAAGGCATGCATAAAGTACGACCATTCTACTACCGTTCCACAGCTGTTTTGTGTGAGAACAACAAGAGCCTGAGTGTGATACGATTTTTTAAAACTTCTGTATTCATTTAAAAAAATACCATATATGTATTGGTAAAAAAAATTGCAGTCAAGCCTAAAGGCACAGCACTGGAACAGCAATATTTATCCTGGCATTCATAGCACAAACATGAGAATAAACAATGCAAACTCCATTTCTCCAAATATACCAAAATATATGCCTGAAGCTTGGCCAGAACTCGACTGCTAATTTCAAAGTGCTATGTTGCCAAGGGACATGACAGTTTTTTTTCGCCTCTCTATACTCATCAATGAATGCTTTACCACTAATCCCTTAATCTTCTCAGTGCACCATTTAACATAGTTTCATGTGACTCTACAACTACGAAACAAAATGTAAGGCCATCAAGCAAGAGTATCAAGCTAAAACTTCAGTATGCAACGATCTTGAAGTCAGAACATGATAGCCTTGTGGCTACCTCAGCATGCTAAAAGAACAGGAGACACTGAGGCAGTCACGCAGTTAGCAGCTGAATGTGAACACTTTTAGACATGAAGGAAAATGAAAGGCAGTGACACCTGTGGGACGTCTCTTCCTCCTTGGCCCTCGGACACGGTTACCGTTCCATGAACCACGCCAGTACACTTTGTCGCGAATCTCTGCCGATCGCTGCCGCTGCATTATGCGAGCCCCCTGTGATGCAGATAGTGCAAGTAGCCATAAACAGCTTTTTCTTCTCATATAATCTAGCACTGTTTTCTTGACAATACAAATTTCAAGTTTCTGCACTTTGAAATGAGTACCGGAAAGTAAAGTAATAGAAAATAGCATAAGTTCTAATGCAACAAGTAAATGGATAACAAAGGGAAGTACAAAAACTGCGAAATGCACATATATACCACCTAAAGTGGACGGAATGATGACCTCTGCCGTAGCTCAGTGGTAGAGCATCGGATGCATTATTTGAAGTTCACAAGTTCAGATCCTGCCGGCGGCAAGTTACCTTTCGTCCACTTTTTCTTCTTCACATTTACATTACAAATACTTCAAATAGCATCATCTATAGTTCCTTAGCATTACTATTTCTTAGTTCTCACTTACGATGCATCTAACAAAAAAAAACATACCCTTCAATTCGCATTTCCTTCTTTCATTCATAGCCTTGATCTCATTTCGGTTTACTTAGTGTTTTCAGGTAGTATGTGAGGGATTATCAGTTTGCTTTCAACTTGTATAAAATCACGAGCTACATGATGCAAGCAGGCACACAGAGTGTTCCCCACTCGCCACAATGGCAACAGGCAGTGCTGACTGACTGATCCTCCCATGCTTAAATGCATATATACAAACCCCACAAAGTGAACAGAGGGATGACCATCACAGTAGCTCAGTGGTAGAGCATCAAATGTGTTATTCAAAAGTCGTAGGTTCGGATCTTGCCGATGACAAGTAATCTTTTAGTCTACTTTTCTTCCTTGACATTCACAATATAACTTCTTCTAATAACATCTCAGTAGTTACTATGATGACGGGGCCCGTCAATGCAGTAGTATAAATAAAGTGAGGTAGCCCATCAGCGTAGTGAAATCGTAACAGTGAGGGGGCCCATCATAATAGCAATGTAGCTATAGTGACGAGCCTCGTCACCATAAAGAAATGATTACGGTGAGGGGACTCTTCATCTTAGTGAAATAATACAAATGAGGGGCCCGTTACCGTAAATTTACCGTGTCGTTCTGGTGGCGTACTGGGTTGACGCCCAGTTAGCGATTGTGCCGCAGGTCGTCAGTTCGAATGCCCGTTTTGGTATTTATTCACTTTTTTTCTTTGTTAAGGTAATGTGGTAAGATTGACGTTACTACTGTGAAGGAGTCGTAACTGTTTTTTTGCAAGAAAATTTTGTCGCTTTTCGAGCTGGTTGTTAGACAGCCCTAGTGCATTTATTTATCGAGGCGCAGTGGGTACATTGTTGGTGTGCAACATGATGCGTTGTCGGTGTGCGACTTCAGTTCGAATCGCGCTGACCAACTAAACTTTTCTCTTTCTTTCCTGCTTAGAATATTGTTTTGAGTAATGTTGCCTATTTTAAAGATAGAATCGCACCGGTCAATATCCTACAGTGGAGTGATGGAAGGAGCCGCTGGCCAGTGAGAACCTGGACGACCAGCTGATCGAGTCGACGTTCTTGCTGACAGACCCGGCTCACTGAGTGGTAGCCGCCGACTGCGGAGCCCTGGTCTAAGTTTCCCGAACCGGGAAATCATCCGCTGAAGAACTGCAAGTATAGCGCATTTTCACCACCACCATCAAAAGCGCGTGTACAGATGTATACTATCGTATCAAGGCAAATGATACAACTGTAACGCTGCAATTGTGAGGTGGTCCATTTTAATAACACTGCTTATAGTGACGGGCCTCAACATAAAGCTGCTGAGCTGTGCTCTTACTGAAGTGATTGGGGAAGTTTTATAGTTTTTTTATTGCTGCACATTTGTTTCATCGACTCGGTCATACCAAGTGGTTTACCTAAGCCCGCAGCTGCACCAGCCAGAACTTGCAAATTAAAGCAACCAGATGGCCGGTACACGCCCACGCCTTTGCCGCTTTCACATTTCAATCGGCGAGAACGACACGGAGGACGCTTTGCTCCCGCAGGACAAGCGTCGTCTCGGTATGACAAGACAGCTACAGAGAGCACACCACCGTGCGAGTATCTGCTGCGCCGTAGAGAGCTCGAATGTCTATCTACGTTTGCATAGCACAAAGCACATATTTATGAGATGAAAGTGATGTGCATATCCCCATGTTTAAACAAGCCGATTCAATCACATGAGGTCTGCGTGTGCGATTTCACGCGAAGTAGGCCCGAAGTCAGTACCACATGTATTTTAGTCATATTTGCTGTGGTGTGGACTTACTGAAGCATATTGTCCAACCACACAGCCATCAGGCTTGGAACAAATTTCATGTTGACCTGCACAACGTTTGGCATTGGCCATATGTCTCCTTCAAACAGTGACTCGAAAAATACGGGGAATAGATTAATTTGGGAACATCGCACTGTGTGCAACAATTTATTAGTTAGAGATGTGGTATGAATGCAAAGGGATAGAAACCCTGCCAGGGGTGGTTGTTCAGTGCGATAATAAAGTTAATTTGTATGCACACAACAAAATCTGCTCACCCAGCGTAGTATCAATGATAAATCATAGAATAAAATTATTCATTCCACGTGAATGTAAAATAAGGCTGATAATTAAATGCTCGATGAATAAACATGATTGTTATTTACAAAGAAGTAAAAATACTTGAAACTATACTGAGAGCTGAAAATCAAAAAAGAGAGAGAAGCGATTCAAATCGAACTCGAACACCAACGACACTGTGCCACGAAATCCACGAGGTAAGTTGTCTAACAGACAGAAACAGAGACATAATTTTCTAAAAAAAGCTAAATGACGACTTCTTTTAAGTAGTAACGCAAATCTTAAAAAAGTACCTTAAAAATGAAAAAATATAACAAAACGGTAATTCTAACTGACGACCTGCGGTACGATCGTTTCTCCAATGTGTCAACCCATATTGCCATCAAAACAGCGAAGTGGCGGCATCTAATACTACTACAAATTTAAGACATTGGGAAACCAAAATTTTCCTATTTCACTACAGTGACCCGCCCCATCACCGTAGTCATTGCTTTACTGTGACGGGGCCCGTCGCTATAGCTGCATCGCTTACGGGCCCCCTCGCTGTTACAATTTCACTAGGTTGACGGGCCCCCATCAACGTAATCGCAATTACACTGCACTGATGGGCCCCCTGACTCCAAGGACAGCACTGCATTGACGAGCTCCGTCACCATAGTCACTGCCGAACATCTCCTATCCGTCTCTTAGTATTATTTACATTTTGTTCTCAATAATGTTGTTTCTAACAAAAAAAACTAGCCCATCAATTTACACTTGTTTCCGTGAAAATGTTTGAATATATCTTGTCATGCAAGTTGGCCTCCAAGAATGAACGAGTGCAAAAATTTACATCGCAATGAATTACCCTCCTCCAATATTACACCGAGACTTAGTACCATGTAAGTAATTTTTATGCTGGTAGTAGTGATGACATGTTCGATAATTTTACGCAATTAAGTTAAAAACATGAACATCAGAACATCATGGCTGAAATAATTAACAAATGTTAAGCAGCAATGAGACTAACACTCCAGTGGCAGTGCTCATAAAAATATAAACAAGTATCAAACATCTACATGCACTTTAAATTATTAGTGCTACACCAGTCCATGAGTGTAGCATGCTTGCTTGGCAGGTAGGTGTGTAGCATGCAGTTCTACCTTCAAGTGGAAGTAGCCATGACTACAGACGTAAGTGCTGGTGATTGTGAGCAAGTGGGAACTTGGATGCGAGCGAATGACTGAAACTACTAGCAATGGAAAGTGGGATGAATGAGGGCTTGGTGCAAGTAGACACTTACACAAACATGAATGACTATTTATGTGGATGAGTAAATGAACATGCATAAATCCAAACTAAAATATGAGGGGATGTCTAACTTGAGTACGTTCATTCCAGTGATTAGGCAGAAGTGCAAGTGAGTTGACATGACTACGATCATAAGAACACCCATATTAGTAAATACCAATATTTCTATAATAACTTACAAGTGCTTCAGGACGACAGGTGCACCCTTATATATGAACATTACACAAAAATGCAATAAGTCCTATACCTGTGGGATCTTATAACTAATCATTAGCAGCAGTTGTCACCATCAAGATATTTGAACCTTTCGTTTCCTGGCATCTACATATGTGGGCAAAATAAATTTGAGTAGTGGGATTGGGCTATAGCTAATGCACAGCATTAAAAACTGGTTTGAACTGTTGGCATTACTTCAGCATTTCATAAAAACATCTATATACATGTTAACTCCTATGAAGAAACAGTGGCAAAAGCGCACAGAACAATGCTGTTCTTCTGAAGTCCCCTGTCAAGGTGTATGCCTACATTTTTCTGTAAGCTCACCCGGAATTCGTAAGGTTTTTTAAATCATTCAGCATTGTTTGAAAAAAGGAAGGGTTTAGCTTATTGTTGGCTAAGTACAAGAAATTCGCAAGTTCAGTTTGTTCTGAGACGTTTACGTTCGTGGAAACCAGGTATACGGAGTTTGTTTAAGATGCTGACGGAATGCCGCATGGTAGTCGAACCAGCTTCACGGCCGTGCGGTTCAGCACAAATCATTATATGTAATTTTAGAAGCTATGTTCATAAGTTATCTGCTAATTTTATCTACTTTATTCAGGACGCGAACTAAGTGATAAAGCATACATGCCATAGTTGCCACAATTTTCGAGGTGACTAGTGGAAATCAATGCACAGATTTGGAGAGCACCAATAATTAGAGTGTTCAAGGAGAGCCATCAACAAGCAAACGCCTCTTGAACAATGCTACTGCTTATGATGAGAATATACAGCTTGTACATAACCATGTATGCATGCATGGTAATGATCAACGAAGATAAAGAATAATATTTTGTGGAGTGAAGAGCTGTGAGCAAGCAAATGGCCCTTCAACAGTGATAATGATAGAAATAAAAGCTTTGAACATGACGATTAGGGTGACAATGAAGAATGGTAATGAAATTATTGAATCACAGCCATTAGCAAGTAGCCAAGTTAATGTTTATGGTGATGATGAATGTGCTGAAGTGATGAAGAAATTCATTATGTTTAGTCATGATGATAATCAATGATGTGTTGAAATGCTTATTAGCAAGCAATGTTCTCATGTACGACAAAGAATGATCAACCCAAAGAAAATGGAGTTCTGGACGCTGGGAACATAGAACAAAAGCTAATTTGGCAGGTATTGGTTTAATCTCACTTCTGTATGTATGGTCACTGCATATACGAAAAAATACTTGCGCAACTAGCTTGGCTGTGGGATACGAAGGGTCAAATTGGTTTGAAAAGTAAGCACGAGTGTGCATCTGAGTTGGCAGCACCTAGCGACATTGCAAGTGCTGCTAATGAAACGTTAAATTTCCCAATACTAGTTTAACAAAAAGAACATTAACTTCTTCAAGTATGGCAGAACAACCACAACATTCTAAATATCACATTTTTTGACAAAACGTGCTGTCCAAATTGCTCTGAAAGTGTGACAACACGACAATGATGAGAGCCGATTCAGTATTTTGAATATATATGTCGTCTTTTTTTCTCTTACCTTATATCTTACTCAACCAGGATGATCTCCACACATGTAATTTCATGCACCTTTCGCTGTATAGAAATCTGCAAAGCAAAAACAATGCACCAGTGAACTACTTTTACTTTCCACCAGTGTACAACAATAAGGAGTGTCGCGAGTTGACTAGTTTGTAAAATGTAGAAAGGGCGACAGCAATAACCGCTAGATCTGCAAGAATTCACAGCCACGGTCAAAAATGTTAGAGACCATGCGAGCACATGACACCAGAGCTCTTTTTTATGGCAGCTTGCTATGCTCGAGAGTGCATACCCCACACACGCACATCTTTTTACTTGCCAGCCAGCTCATTGCAGGCACCCACAGCAGAGAAAGTGCGATTTCACGAAGGTAACGCCCAACCAGTGCAGATTAAAGAAGCGTGAAAGCTACTGATTAGAACAATACAAATGAATAATTATATTATACCAGAATGATAAGGGAAGTGATTACAGTTAATTCAGAAATATAAGGTTTCTCTTTCAGGCGAGCAGCGAAATGCACACTACACTTTATAGCTGTCGTGTTTACTATTTTGCAATATTTCTATTTTACACTAAAAAAAATACTTGTAATCTGATTGCTCTTTGCTCAGACTGCACTGGTTTCGCATAGTTTACTCATGTTCTTAGCTCCCAAAGGCTATTTATTAGTCAGGCTTGAATTGAGACATCAAACCTAATTTTGGCACAATTTTGTGTCACAACAAAGGACTGCACTTCTGCATAGAAAAAGTGACAACAAAGTTTTTAGCTATTGATTATGATGTCTCTTTTAATCTTGATGACTGAACTGGCATTTTTTTTATTGAGATGCCGCAGCTATATTTTCTAAAGTAACACTAACCTCAAAAGTACAAAGAACATAGAGCTTCTGCATTCTCATCAATTAGTTTGCGGTTGTAGGCAAGCTCTCATATACATACACATGAAACATTGTGGCAATTTTTTTTTCCTTTGGCAGTTCTTGAGAAGCACTTCTGGTCGCAAACTATTCCAAACCAGCTTAAATGTGGTGACATATTACATGATGGCAATCTTCTTGTGCTACTATGCAGAGACACCAAGTTAACAGAATGCACTAAAATACAACTGTCCTTATGTTAATCCAGCTACAGCATGCTGTTCACTTGACAGGCTGCACGGGAATCACAAAACAAAATGCCTCATGTTTTTTTGTATGTGTGCATTAGAACAAGCCCGGTTTCACCAAACCATTTTAATCAAGCTAGTATTATCAGCATGACAAATAATGTAAAAATGTAGATAGTATAAATTATGAAGTTCAGTGATCGATGAGATAGCATGCCTTTACCATAGTAACGTTCAATAAATAACGAGCAATTATTTACTTGTAATCAATTATATTATATTTTTAGAGCTTTGCGACTCACAAATCTCCAAGTTCGGTCAATTGCATACTCAAAAGTGATGCGGAAGTTTTCAGCATCTGAAAATAATGCATCTACACCACAAAACACTTTCAGTCATTCCCCGATTTGGCATTATGGTTCCACACAATAAAACAAGAAAGCTGAGGCGCCCAGTATTTATTTTCTGTAACATTTGTTCCCCCACTGGATACCACGACCTAATAAGGAGCCCTCACTCCTCCCTTCAAGCTCTGAATTGGCTTTTTGAGAAGCAATCATTGTGAACTTGTGAAAAACTGCATATTCACGAATAAATTTTTACTTCTAACTGTTTTAAGAGCCCTTCTTGTGAGGATGCTAAGTGAAAAAATAAGGTTACTTTAATTATTCTGAAGCTTAGGGCAATAAAACTTTCGCTGTTTATATAGGTTTTAAGCCGATTCCAAATATGCAATCAGTTTTATAGTAACTTGCATGCTTTTTGTTTTGTACCATGACAATGTGTAACATACAGATATTCTTGGACACGCTTTTTCTACTACTTAATGTCCATGGTTATCAGTCAGCAATGACTCTTATTGCTCCAAATTAACTATAGAATGCAAAAAACAGGGAGGTTTGTACAGAACATTTTAATTAATAAGAAAAATTGTAATATGAAACGTCTCAAAATGCTCAGCATCCATACTAATTGTTTACCTTAAGTTCATATTAACTATATAAGTGATATCAGCTTTTCAAAGAAATAACTGCACTCATCACATGCTAAGGAGTTTGTGGAAACGATTTCATCCTGATCTGGGTTTGTCCTGATGTCACCTCATCCAAACATGATGGCCGAACTGCATCATAACAGTTCATGAATTATGGCTATTTTGAGTATGTGGCTTAGGTGAAATCATGCAAAATGCAATGGCAAGCGGCTGGGTGACAATTTTTAGGATACTCTAGACAATAAGCTCTTTAGTGTTTGATGGCCACCATGAGCTCTTTGAAGGCGATTTCAACCTACTTTGAGTTTACCTACAACCATAATTTTTTTTTGTCATGAGAGTAGTAGTATCTCCCCTCAAGCTCTTTGTAAATGTACCTATTAAAAATGCCAAATAATTTTAGGCTGGACAATTCTTATTGAAAACCTCGCATGTGCATAGGCACAATTTACCATGACTGAAATTTGAAAAAGGAGCAAGTTAGAAACATAGCAAACAAATATTTTAAAAGTTCAACAGTCATAGAGCTCATAGGGGGCAACTAAGATAATTAACATCACTTGTGCAGGGGTGCAACAGCTGAAATACAATTTGGAGCAATTTCACAGCAGCAAAATGTTACTTTTGGAGCACATGGAGCAGGTTATGATAGAAAAAAACATGCATTATTTAACAAAAAATATCAAATTTAGAGCGGTATTAAAAGGCTTATGCCTAAAAAATGTATAAACCATTCAACATCACCTAAACCGTGCAGTGTGAACATGAGCACTGTTATTGTAAGAAAAGTAGTATTTTAAGCCACCCTACAGAGAAAACTATGATAATGTGCATATTAGCGTTTGCTCCGCCTTTCAAATCATTTGAGGCACTCTGTGAATTTAAATACAGATATGCCAAGCTCACAACCAGGGATTCGTAAGGCCGAAGAGTAGGGGTGGCGAGAAAAAAAAAACTGGCACACAATTTCTTTTTTTTTGTGGAAGTACACTGCTCCAAATGATTGCCAGTAGCTTATTTACACATCAGTGATTATACTGGTACTTAGAATTATGCGGCGTAAAACGCTGTATGAACAAAATGTGCAGTGCCGCAGAGCACCGGTGTGCTGTGAAAAAAAAAAAGGCTTAAGTAGCCTTCTCTGCACGAGTTGGAACCAAAGCCAAGATATTTTCTAGTCACTGCACCCCCCCCCCCCCCCCTTACCTTTGCCTTCTTTTCTTTTTCACCGCAGTGTTAGGTGCCGCTTTGGCTCACTTGCAAGGCGCATTCGACCAGGTAACGTAACAACGGCGCGCCCGTTGGTCCTTTGATGATACCGGATATATCACCAAAATCGTGGCCGGGACGACACAACTTTACGATCAAAAAAGAACTGTTTCATGTGCGCTGAATATTAAATGAACTTGGTCACTGGCAACACCAGCGTCCGCCGCACATTGAGCATAAACTTCCTGCTTTAGTTCCTAAGAAGCCATAGCCGCCTTTCAGGCTAGGAAATTCACATTTCTTGTGAAGCGTTGGTGGCTACAGGAATGCATTTTTTCTTGAAGTTTAATCGTCCTGCTGAGAGGTATCCGCTGCAATCAGTGGACCGATGGGCACTTAGCTTTGTTACTTTATCTGGTCGATTGCGACAATATTTTAATTTTATTCTAGGCACTACACATATAGGGTCTGCGGGCTTTGATTGATGGCGCAAACTGCGGGGGGCCAACATGGCCTGTATTTCATTCTCGTCGAATTTAGCACACCTGAGAAGATTTTGAGCTGGCTGGGCATTTTGGTACCGTGTGGTGCAATTCCAGCAAACTTTACGGTTTTGGCACAGGCTGGGTGCAACAATAGAGAATTGTACCAAATTGGTGCAATTGGTGCAGCTTTGCACCCGTGCTTGTGGACAGTATTTGGAACAAGTAGAAAATTGGTGCCAAAGCACCACTACAATAAGCTCTGAACAATTTCAGTAACTAGAGGTGCAAGCTGGAACCTGCTACCAAACTCGAAGTCACACCGAGCCAGCTGTAGGATTCTCAGGGTACAAGCCACATCGTAATAAGCCAAAGCATACCCAAATAAAACTTCGTCAACCTCAGATGCCTGATTCATAAGACATACACATCCACTTTTTCTTCTCACATTTCTCTGCAATTACAGCTATAAGAGTGATATTCTACTTAACACATACTAATATGAAAGATCAACAGTAACTGAAACTGTCAATTTGAAGTGCTTCATTACCCTCATTAAACGTTTCTAAAGAAGAGTGATCAAAAATGTTTCACCACATATTTTCGAAAGTGGCTTCCAAAGACAGTGCACGCTTTCTCCAATGCATGATTACTCAGGCACGATGGACAAAGGTTTCCTGCAGACCACAAGAAACATGCAATGCAGTTAAAATGTTAAAAACATAACTAGGCACAGACTGCACAAGTGTTAAGGCAGCTACACAAAGGCTCGAGTTTAAAAAATAGCTTTCATGCAGCTAAACTTGGCTATTATGACAAGGCATATGTACAATCCACAATTCATTTAAGGTTTAGGGAAAAACAAACAAATGAGTGATGAGCACCTTATCAAGCCCGTATCTGCTTACTGAATGTTTCGTTGAGCCGGCTGATATACTGCCCCAACATTTGAAGTGTCAGAAAAAGGCATTCCTCAATAAACCATTTGCAAAAATCTGCAAGACTGCTTTCCTGCAAGGTAGTTTTTCAACCAAGAAGTTTCGTTCACAAATTGCTTTTCTTGCTCATAGTGGTTTTGTCATTCCCAATGCCAGTGAAGGTACGCGAACACCAAAATATGACTTATGTCCCCATAATTACTATGGGCTTGCCCCATCTTGTACAAACGATCAGCCTTAACGTAGTGGACGAGGCACCTGTTTCGTAATTAAGGGGGGGAGACTAATGCGCAATGAGCATATCAGATAATTGTGCAATGAGCATATCAGATAGGCTTTTACAGATAGGCTGCATTCTTCATATACCATTGACACCGTTTACACTAATTCCATCCAGGATTCATGATAAGGTTTCACCTTAGTAAGATGCACAGACCTGCATAGCAAAGAGGGGAGTATGAAAATTCTGACAAAGTAAGCTCGCCAAGTTCTCTTTCGTTAAATTTTGCAGTTCTATTTTTGAGCTTTACTAAATATAGCACACGAGCTCCCAACAGACACTCTAGAGAATGCATTAGAGGCCTTTTACGGGAAAAAAATAATGCTCACCCGAAATGCTCGCTGAAGTTTCAGTTGCGAAACAAGTACACGAGAAACACCATCAGCCTCAGCATGCAAAACATGATTTCAGAGGTGCAATGCATTCTCCTATTTTTATTGAGAAATATAACTGTCATAAAGTAAGTACTCACGAATCAGACTATAATAATATAAGAGAAAAACCAAAAATATAGAACATGGTCGCAAAATTTCCAGAGGCATATATGGCAAAAAATTGCACTAATGTTACTCAGCTTCAGACATCTCATACAGATACCTCTGCATAAAATGTCAACCAAATTTTTTCATCAAACTAGAATTGGTACTTTCAGAATAAACATTCTAACGCCACTCAGACGCCATGCTGCGAATTTCTGAAGTCTCCACCTTGACCCCGATAAAGTTTTATCTTTAAAATATTCTGAAAATTCAGTGTTTTAAATTCAGTATGTCAGAATGTCATTTTTTATATCGAATACATTTTCGATGATCGCCAAAATGCCTGGGACGTTTTGTGTAGAATGACTATCAATCAAGATTTATAAGCAAGATCTATAAGCAGGCCCAATTATTCACTCAGGCTCATTTGGAAAAATGCCATAGGGTGTATCTACTAAGGGGGATATAAAAAGGCCTAAATAAATATTACTTTTTTTGCTTGCCATCAAAATCACCCAAAATGTTACTTGATAACTGGTTACTTGATCAACTACAACCATACCAGAACAAAATAGCTGCACATAATCTGCAAGTGTGCCAGTTGATGTGGGATCCATAGTGTCAACCAAAGAGAAATGTCGTATCACAAGATGAAAGAATGCATGTGGGACTGAAGCTTGAAGAATAAAGTTAGGGACCACACAATGTGCAACGAAACAAAAAAACTAGAAGCGTGGCACGTCCGAAAGACAGCAGAATAGGTAAAGAAACAAGCAGGGATAGCAGATATTCTAGTTGACAGTAAGCAATAGAAAAGGCTTCAGACTGGACATGTACTGGACTAAATTGATTGTCAGTCAAGCAACAGATTGGCAAAAGCAGCCGAGGACAGCAGGGAGTTAGAGTGACGAAATGAAGTAGTTCATAGGGATACTATGGCAGTTGCTTGGGCATAAATGGGTCAATTGGAAATCATTAGTAGAGGCCTTCGTCCTGCTGTAGGTGTATAATCGGCCAATGAATGACTGCTGTCAGGTGTGCTTCAGCATGATTTTCATGAAAAACTGTTGCGCCTGATGTTTTCCACATATTACAGTCAAAATATTAGTGAACATATATGCCAACTAGCCCTCTTGCTTATTCCTTCTCAGCAGGTGAGACTAGACAGATCAACTATGTGCACAACTTCAATATACCCTAAGCTATGAAATATGTGCCTGCAGACTGGAATATTACTTTCCAAGAGCCATACATAACCCTTGGAAAGGAATCTTCCAGTCTGCAGGCACTCGTTTTATAGTATAGGATATATTGAAGTCATGTGCATGGTTGATCTGTCTTTCCTTCCATATGTTCAGGGGGAATAGCAAGCTCTCAAAAATATGCATCAGCTAGGCACATATGCGGCAAATTATATTGTAGGTACCAGACACAAAGTAGGATAGTACTGACAGTTGGATCAATGGGAGCATCAATTATTTGTTAAAGGTAGGTTATGCGAAGAGCAAATATTCATAGAAAAGCCTTTAAATAAGTAAAGCGAGTTTGTATTTCCGAAGAAGTGCCGAATGTTCTAATGAAGAAACGAAAAAAAAACAGTGTTAGTCTAGCTCTGCTTGATTTGTGTGCTCATTCCCTCTACATGATTAGACCTATACGCGAACGAGTTCAAATCAGACTTCAAAGGATTGAACGCTCCGCGATGGCCGCTCTTAGCACTAACTGCGCATGCAGCGCGGCTAACTAAATTTTCGCATAGCAATACCGTAGCAATACTCTCCTGGTGTTCTGCAGCTCAAAATAAGCGTACTGCCACCAGACGATGGTAAAGTAGAAAACCACAAGCTATCGTTCCTCGGAGAAAAAGGTACGAGCAACTCACAGGCCTCTGGAGACTCGGAAAACCCCCCGTTTCATGACGACGTCCACGATGAAAGCCTGGAGATCGCGTGGTGCAATGCACGCGCTCACGCGTGTCTTCTTCACCAGCTTGCGCGTGTCTTCTTCTTTTTCTCCCTCCTCAAGACGATGGTCAGCCTCGTTTTCTGCACAACCACCAATGCCACCAAATATCAAGACTGCGTCCCCTCGACCGAAATCGCTACGATCATTTCGGTCGAGAAGTGCGATGGGGGAAGTAGCCTCGATTGTTGGTGGCACTGGTCGTCCAGACCTGCAGAAAAAGAAAGAATAAAAGAAATAAGAACGCTGTTGCGCCACATGAAGTATCTTTTGTTTCTCCCGAAGCCCTAACAAATTCATTTCAGACAGCTACGTCTGTAGGCCATCGAAAAGCGTTGGCTGTGACGGCTAATTATTTCGGGAATGAATTGGAGCCCTAGGACAAAACGTTCCCGTCTTTGAAATATTGCACCTCTTTTTTTCTTTTCTAACGCACAGCAAGGCGCGGCGATGACCATAAATAACACGAACACTTATTTAAATCAATTCCCGCTATCCACTACAAGAAATGTCACGCGTAAACCAAGTAAGATTTTTTCACGGCATTTGGCAGCAGATGCCGACGACACTGGAGTAAGCAGACGACGTCAGTCCAACTTCTGTCCCACTTCACAAAAAGCATTTCTTTCCGACTGCCCCTCGATATCGTAAAATCAACAGCGTTGCATAAACACATATTTAACGGGTTACTCGAAGCCCCAAAGCTACCACGACCGCTTGTCATACGGACGTTTCGAGGCGACGCGCGCAGCCGGAGCGCACTGTTGCCAGCGTGCACGGCTGCGTTACACACTAGGCGGCATAGCTTTCACCGACTAGCGTTGAGAATGGCGAGAAAATGTGGCGATAAAATTATTGATCGGCGTTTTCGTGACTTCCCTCACAGTTAACATTTATTGGCAACATTTCCCGGTCATTCTGTCTACAAGTCGAATATCACTTGTTCTGCCTGTTGTTAGGGGCAGCGCAGAACACCTAGAGGCAGTGTTTCCGTTCCCCCGGGGGTACAGTGCCACTGTAGCCTATTTATGCACGCGTTGCTGGGTTGTGTGTGGGTAGGCTTTCTGCAATCAACAGTGTGTTTGAAGTCCAACCTTTGCTGTCCAAGAAGACATAAAAAGAGTTTCTCCTTTGCTGTCTTCGTGTCTTTCGTTGGATTCCTCTTCCGAATGTTATGAAGCAACTCGCAGAGCAAGTTGCGTTAGTGGTGTACTGTTTCGAACACCATTGTGAAAAATTGGCATCTAGATTTAGTTAGTCGAATGAAGTCGAAGAGAGAATGCGGGCGAAGGAAGGCGCAGATGTGTATCTCGCCAGTTAGAGGTCACTTATACCAGATTGCGCTGTGCAGTTCCACAACTAAATTATTACCTTAACAAAGCTCGGCTCAAGGCGTCACCGCTATGCATTTCGTGCAACGAAATTGAAACAATTGAACATTTCTTTTTATTCTCTCATCGTTATTCTTATCAGAGAAAAAGATTTTTAGTAGCCCCATTACAAAAGCTAGGAATACAAGTAAATCTACCAGTAATTTTATCACTTGGCGGAACTTCATTTGGTTACTGCCACAGGGATGTATGCTCCGCTGTGTTTGATTACATCAACGCAACTAAAAGATTACTGTGCTAGGAAACCCCTACCTTTTCAGATCTTTAGTTTATATTTCGCAGATATGTCTTTCAAAAACAAAAGATAGTTTGACCGCTTGCTCAGCAAACATTTTTGTTTTTTGGTAGTAAAATTTTAAGCTACTTTTTCAGATTGGCTTCATTTTCATTTTAGTTTCATTTAAGTACCCTGCCGCCCGGTTCTTGGCCCATCCCCCTTTGTGGGTAAGCGCCATTCATCAGAGGTCATCAGCACCAGCATCAGATTACTCGGTTTGATTGTCTGGCGAGTGCATGACAAAGCGGAGGAAACACAAAACATTAATTACTTACTTAGTGTTTTATCCACATGAATTCATGTTGTGTGCCATACTTCACACAAATTTATGGTGATTCTAATCTCGCCCAATGGTTAACCTTGCTGAACCTGCCAACTGGATCGTTTGTTTGATAGAGCATGCTTCATCTGTTGTGTTGATCGTCTCTTTCTCTCTTCATTAAAGACTGTGTTTTCCAATTCCTTAACGGACTTCTTCTAAACACGCGTGACGCAAACAGCTGGCTATTGCTTGTTTATAAGCAACTATAAGTAACAAGTTTCATACGCATTCAGTTCTGTTCAATACCTTAAAGGTCCCCCTTTCTTGGAGAGGCATTACATAAGGGGGCTTCTACAGTAACTAGCGCCGATCGTCCCCTTTGAACTGTAAATGTTCCTTCACTCGATCGCTTTCACAGTAGTATTGATTCGTATTCCAATACCAACTTTCCACACCTTTCATTAGTACATATTGTGTGAAAGGGCATATGTAGACTCGATTGTCAGCCGAAATATGTTAGTATATGTCATTGCCAAACACCGCCATTGGCGCTGGTATCGACGTGTTTTCGCTTAATTTGGTGAGCTTGAAATTATTTTAAAACTAACCTTTATGTTGAGTCCAACACTACGTTTTTACGTTATTAGAGTACTGAACAAGTTTTACAGCGAAAGCTGTTATGAGATCACAACTGGGGTCACGCGCAGTTGTCCGCCGCCGGTGTCCGTAACCACATCCCACAAAATTAGAAAAAAAAGAACCTAGCACCCATGACACAGTGGGGCTTGAACCCGGGTTGATCCATTCTCTCACTGAGCCACACCGGTGCTTGAAACTTCTTGACAAACTTGCCTCAGGCAGGCTTGATTGATGTCGGGAAAGCAATCGTGTTAATTCTTTATTCTTTATTCTTTATTCAGTGAGTACCCCGCTTTGCTCAAAAAGGCGTTACAGCAGGGGGGTTACAGACTGGAATAAAACAATTCTTCGTTTATACAGCACACTTGCTCGTCTTGCAGCTGGTTCCAATCTCTAATGGTCATCACAAAAAAGGAATTATAAAACATGGTCGTTCTTGCTCGATACTCTTTCACTTTGCGTCGGTGGTCATGTCGACTAGATATGTAGCTGGGTTCACTGAAATAGTTATGACGGTCAATCCCAGTCCGCCCATGAAAAACAGAAAAGAAAAACTTCAAACGCAGTTTTTTCCTGCGTAAAGAAAGCAATTCCCAACCCAATTCAGCTTTCATAGCACTGCAGCTGTCTCTCCGCTCGTACCGCCCTAAAACAAACCGCGCAGCTCTGTTTTGTATTTTTTCAAGCTTATCAATCAAGTTCGCCTGCATCGGGTCCCACACAGGACATGCGTATTCCAAAATCGGTCTAATACATGTGAGATAGGCCGTATTTTTTAATGTTCGGGGTGCCAATCTTAGGTTCCTCTGAACGAAATTTAGAGCCCTTGCCGCTTTGCTAACAACGTGATCAACATTGGCATTCCATGAGCAATCATGCGACAAAACAACGCCAAGATATTTGCATGTTGGTTCGGTAATAACAATATGCGTATCTATGGTGTACGCCGTTACTATTGGTTTCTTTTTTTTGGAAACTCGCATATGAACGCACTTTTTGGGGTTTAGCGTCATTTGCCACTTCTGGCACCACTGTACAATACAATCCAAATCGTTCTGCAAATAAGCACAGTCACCTTTGTTCTGAACCTGTCGATATAACACACAATCGTCGGCAAATAAACGCATGCGCGACGAAATACCCACAGAAATATCATTTACAAAAATAAGAAATAAGAGAGGCCCAAGGACAGAGCCTTGGGGCACGCCTGATGTAACGTTAACATAGGATGAACACTTCCCATTTAAAAGAACGCATTGACGCCTGTTCAGCAAGTAATTGGTTATCCAGATGAACACATTTGGGTCGAAATTTAGAGTCTGTAATTTAGCCAGGAGAAGGGAGTGTGACACGGTGTCAAAGGCCTTTCGAAAATCTAAAAACACGCAATCTGTTTGTCCACCTTCATCAACGTTGGAAGCCAGCTCGTGAAAGAACTCTACAAGTTGCGTCGTACAAGAAAAACCTTTACGAAAACCGTGCTGCTCATTTATTAATACATTATTAGCAGTAAGATGGGTCGATATGTGCTTGGATAAAATGTGCTCGAAAATTTTGCATGCCACTGACGTCAATGAAATACGACTTCTAAAGCGTTTTGAAACAGCGCAAGAACAACTAGTCGCCGCACAATGCGAATAACGTAACGAGTGGGTCATCCAATGCCCATTACAAGATATTGTTCTTGCTCAGCTTTTAACTGTGGCACATATTGTTTGTTTGTTTGTTTCCCTGGGATTATGGCTCATACCCACTCAGTCAGGGGGATCGGCCAAGAAAGTGTAGTGCAGTTTTCTGTGATTGTTTTAACTATGTGTAATGAATTGGTATTTTAATAAGACTAATGTAAAAAACATCATAAAAGAGCAAACGAAAAAAAGTCAAGTTGAGCAATTTTGAGATTTGAGGTGTTATGATTACCACTCAGCTGCGTTTACTTCACTCTGCCCTGGGGAGTAATAAATAATAATTTTTTTATTGAAGATCACAAAGGTATACGCTTGGTTGCCTGAATATAATCGCAAACGGCATTGAAAGCATCCCTGTGGCAATGTCCCAAAACTGAGGCACCAAAGCTTAGCGCCGTTTCTGCCGTCTATCTAACGCCTATTTTCCGAAATGGCATAACTAGTAACCTTTTTCGAAGTATAGCGTAGCGGCGACCATACAAAAAATAATGATCCAGTGATTCCATTTCTCCGAAGAATGCGAAGAGGGGTGATTATGTCTCACCAGCTCTGTGTAGATACAGGTTTAGGGGGGGGGGCACGACATCAAAATTTAGTAATTAAGACTTCGAGCTTTCTGGACTGGCTCCAGTGGGGTTGCCATGGAAGCATGAGGTGGTTATATTCTGTCCATGTAGTTACTTTTTCTATCGTATCAGTGGATATTGCTGATTTTCGATATCTTATTGCCGTGATATATTCAACATCTGGTAGTATAGACAAAACAGGCCCATCGAGTGCGGCTTATGCTAAGGAATCGGCCAATTCATTTAATCTTAATCCACAGTGTCCCGGAACCCATAGTAACCTCAGGAGTCTCAACTGCGGGGGTACTAATGTTTTGAACGTGCTTAGAATTCGAGAGTTCTCTGAAGCGTTCAGAGCTGCACAAACTGAAAGAGAATCCGTCATTATGACTGCGCTGTTTTGATTTGATGGAAGTTTTCGAAGAGCTAAAATAAGCGCCACTAACTTCGCTTCAAAAACTGGAATAAAATCAGGCTGTCTCACTGAAAAGGACTAGTCAAGCGAATCAGAGGCAATGCCTACACCTGCCTTTTGATTATTTACGGAAGCATCTGTGGCTATTGTATTTTAAATTTCTGTATGCTCCAAGTAATGTAATAATATGTTATATAAAAATTTGAGAGATTGTAACTTGGCATTTTTGGGGAATATATCATCATACTCAATAATAACATGACAATTCGAGTCATTAGTCTCAATTACATTTCTAATGTTCACATTTATACTTTGTAGATTCTTTTGTACAAACATTATCTGAGGTGTGTGAAACCGTGGCCAATGAGCAAGAAAGAAGGCGCCTGTGTTTGCGATAAAAGCATATTGAGATCTTCTTGCCGGTAAGCTATAAAATTTTAAAAATACTTGTATGGTCGAAATTCGAAATCGACAAAGTAGTGTAGGCAGGCGCGCTTCCTGGTACAGTACGTGGATAGCCACAAATCTAGGGAGTCCCAGACACATTCGCAGTGCTTCTCGCTCCAAGACAACTGGAGGTTTCGTTTTATAAGCATGACCTCCCGAGAATAATATGCAGCCGAATTCCACGATGGAGCGCATATACATCTTGTACAACGTTATCAAGGTGTGCCTCCGTAACCCATATTTTCGGTTACTTAGCTTGTGTAGTAAGCCTGAAGCCCGCTGTGCTTTTGTAGTTATATACTCTGTGTGTGGACTCCAGTTAAGTTTGTCATTATAAATGATTCCTAAATATTTTATAGAGTCTACTTGCTGGATGGATTCCTGTTTATATAGAATTGAAATTGAAATTGGTTCTGCAAGTGGAAACGCAATGAGCGCACTTTTGCTGAGATTTAATGATAACGAAATCGATTGCAACCAAATTTCTAACATGTTAATATATCTTTGTAATTTAAGCTGTAGTGAGTAAATATCACAGTCAGCAGCAAAGAATGCGATGTCATCAGCATAAATGTAGACAGTAACTTCTTGATCTGTTGGAATTGTGCTCACTAAGGTAATAAATAATACTGGAGATAAGACTGCTCCTTGGGGAACTCCGCGCGTTTGTTTAAATCTAGATGAGGAACATCCATTCTTGACGCAGTAGAATTCTCTTGATTTTAAGAATTCTGCCACCCAAACAATAAAATATTGTGGGAAATTCAATCTCTCTAGCGTATTTAACAAAATGAAGTGCTACACACTGTCATACGCCTTAGCTATGCCAAGCGTTACTAAAACAGCGTATTGATTTCTTTTTCGCGCGAGCTGTATTCGGCTCTCTAAATCAGCATGGGCACACCAAATAGAGAAACCACTACGAAAGCCGATTTGGTTCGGCTTTATTACTAAATTGTCTGCCACCCAGATACTTATTCGGCTATGTAGAACCCTCTGTACTAGTTTGACCTAGTTAGATGTTAGAGAGATTGGTCTGATATTATCGACTGTTAATCCTACACCCGAACTTTTCAGTATGGGAATCACCTTTGCTATCCTCCAATCCTGCGGCACCCATGATTTTTTTAAGGAGTAGTTAATAACATTGGCGACGTCTCGAGGCGATAAATTGAACAGAATTTTAATCATGGGTACTGTGATTCCATCCGGGCCAGGAGACGCACAGGGTAAATGTTTAATCACGTTGGATACTTCAGTCTGTGTCACTTCGTCAAAGTCAGACTTTGTCGTAGACTTGTGCCAGTTGTTTGGCACTACTGAAGTAAATCTCCTTTCCAGACCTTCACCGATTGCCTCTAAGGTAGTGGTCATTTCTTGCGCCGACAGATTATCACAAGCTGCATTAACTGGTGATGGCAAGATTTTCCGACCTCTCATATATCGGAACAGTGCTTTCATATGTTTAGGCATCGACAGGTATTCATAATGTCTTCTGACATATTCTTGTTTAGCTTGAGCTACCGTTCTCCCAAAGCCCACAGCGATGAATTTATAATCGACCCAGTTTTGGGGGGATTGATTATGTAAGAGCTGCTTCCAAGCTGCCTGACGTCGTCGGTGCTCCCTTGTACAATCATCATTCCACCAACGGCAATATACCCTTTTTGTGGATTCAACAGTAAATTCGGCTCTTTTGTAGGATCTTTTAATGACTGCGTTTATCTTCAGTGCTTTTGTATCATCGCTCTTTTCCGAGTGAAAAGCCAATGCTGACTTCAGATCACTCTTAAATTTAGTGTAATTTACAAATACTCTTACATTTGAACAAGATGGAATTATCGGGCAAGAAATTTCAAAACTTACCGGTAAGTGGTCACTGTTGGTGCCACAGTCCAGCGCTTTCCAAGAAGAAGTAGTAATGGCCGAACTGACAAAACTTAAATCTAAGGCCGACCTGGAGTGATTACGAATAAATGTGGGGGTTCTGACGTTGAGGCACGTCAGGTCATTAGCCATTGTCCACTCCCAGAAGCGTTTCCCACTCAGATCAGTTCTGAAACCCCGACTCGTGTGGTGGGAATTAAAGTCTCCAACTAACACTTTGTCTTTGCACCACGACTTTGTAGCTAGATCCAAACTTCATGTGTCTTGAACTCCATCAGGAAAATACATATTAACTAAAGTGAAAGGAGTGCAGTTGGGCAGTGTATTGTCTACTGCCAAAATTTCGCATTCTGGCGACATATGCTTGTATGAGCATTTGACTTTCATACTAATTCTATTATTAATAAAGAAAGCTAGACCCCCACCTCTCGATGGACGGTCTAGTCGAAAAGATCGGAAGTTATTTAAATGAAACAAATTATGTACAGATAGCCATGTCTCTTGTAATGCTATAATATCAGGAGCAAATTTAGAAGTCAAGTATACCAAATCCGTAGATGCAGAATGAATTGATCGGCAATTCCAATGGAGAATCTTAAGTGACCCTATGGTTTCGAAAGAGCTGCTTCCGCTATAGCTTTCTCTAGAATGCTTTCTTTCAAGAAATCTCTCTTTGAAAGGCTCTCCTTTTCCTTCAGATACTTTTTGTTCTTTGTTTGTTTCGGTGAGTTAGTTTTCCTTGACAGAGGGGATCTAGATCGCTTCAGTGACCTAGGGTCCAAATCCATGTCATCGGAATCTATTGTATATGTAGCTTTGTCCTCACTTAGACTCTGTATATCTACTGCAGAGGGTGCTGCAGACGGAGAATACGATGGTGTGGTTTCAAATTCCTCATTTTGGCTGTGGACGTGTATTGCAGAGGCTCCTGCGGGCGGATAATACGATGGCGCCGTTTCAGATTCACCGTCAGCTATTGGTCGTTAACTCTGAACATGTTGGGATACTATGCCTGACTCTCCCGTTGTACCAAATATGCGAGTCATCTGGTTAGCCAAAATTTGAGATAGAGAATCGCAAAGGTTAGAAGTCAGTTGTTCCATGGCTTTATCTAGAGCCTTTTCTACGGCCTCCACTATATTCAGGGAAATCGACCCATTTATTTCCGAGAGATGTCGTGCTGCAACACTGGCATACCCCTGAGTTATAGCCTGTATTTCCGCTAGGGCTTCTCGTCGAGAACAGCGCCTACACCCTATAATTTAAAGAATTTGCATTTCTCGAGCCTTAGCTGAACAATCAGGACTATCTGCACAGTATCGTTCGTTGCAGAGACATCATTTCTCTTCTTTAGCTTTGCAGTTTTTTGTTTTGTGGTTGTCACCACACACTCGGCGTCTGAGTTCTGACCTGCATCCTTTAATTTTGTGTCTCTATCGCCAGCACTTCGTACACTGGAGTGGTCGCGGTGATAGCGGTTCCACTCTGTATATTAGTGGCCATGCCTTGATTTCGCTTGGGAGATTTGCTCCAGCAAAGGTTACAATTACCGACTCTGTCGACATCATCTGCTTCTTTACCAGTCGTGCACACCTATAAACAGAGATAGCACCAGTCACGGCAAACATCTCTAATATCTCAGACGGGGTCAAGTTTACATGGACACAGCGAACAATACCTTTCACACATGCCGGATGCCGGGGAATAAAGGCGCTCACCGGATTGATCGCGAAACTCGAGCACTTCAATAGGTCTTGGACACAGAGCTGATCAGATGAAAAACATGGAATACCACCTCTGCCAAACTGGCGGACCTCTGTGATGCTGTGAAAGTGAGACGTCGCAGCTCTAAGCTCCACCTGAACCACTTTCGGATTCTTCATCCGAATGAAGCCGTCATTGCTAGGGACGAGGGCCACAGGAACTGCGGGAATGCCGTTGCGCAGAAACTGATCCACTGGTATTTCCTGTGGCGGAAGTGAAGCAGACCAGAGACAAGCCCCTGGTCCAGGTGAAGAAAACGGCATCTAAGTGCTCTTTCTAGCGCTAAAAGCGCTTACTTAGCTGTAAAAGCACTGTAGGAACACCTAATAAAGACAAAGAAACCACAGCCACTACACAAACTTAGACCAAAACCCCAGAGCAAGCACGACCAGCTGCTTGCGTGTTCGAGCGTCCAGACTCGAAAGATCACAGACCACGTCTGGCATAATTCCAGCACATATCCACGTCTGGCATAATTCCTCATCGTCGTCAGCCAGTGTATGAACAATTGGCACAAAATTCCTTGCAAGTGTTATCGGATAACACGCTTCTCAGATAAAAAATGACAAAATATAGCATTGGGAATGCCGGCCTACTACCCTAAACCTTTTATTATTATTGCCGTAGTGGGTATCAATCAAGTGTGCTCGCAGCAGTTACGCAAAGTGTGTTTAGAAATGGATTTGAAAGGCCGCGCTCTTCTAGCTTTCGCTGTTACTGTGCTGCGCGTTCAGCGCAGGCCTGGCGTTTTTTCTGATCCAGTTATTTAACTGTAACCGGCAGGCGAATCGACTGCGATGCGTTTACTAGAAGGTAGAATGAAAAAAGGACTAACAATTTACTGGTGACAAAATAAACTTTCAGAGAAAGCCAGGTTTACTAAAAAAAATTAAACAACGCACCCAAAAACACATAGGTGGCGGCGGCGCGCCGATCAGTTGGCTTTGGTGGCGTAGCAAAAATTGTTGGCGGCGGTGCGCCAACGTCACGGAGCACACCTCTAGTTTAACCCAACGTTCTAGTAACGTTGCTTTAACCCATAGTCTGTATATTGACTTTATGCTATGTACTAAAGGTGTTTGTTCAAGTAAACTGCATCTCTGCTTTAACTTTTTTTGAAGTGGCCAGTCTTTTAAATTTTATTTGTGTTGCCAGATTTTTGTGTTAACAAAAATACAATATTGTAGTGTTTGAAATTTTTAGAATGTTTCTTACTTTACCAAAAATAACTTATTTTGCCTTACATGTTAATGTTTTAACGTAAATATTGTTTTAATGTTGCCTAACTTTGAGTGTTCTTAAAGTACAGTGTTGCCTAGTTTTCTTTATTTTGTAATGCACAAATTTGTGCGTGTTTTAAGATGTACCTATCCGTTGGTAGGTCAATCAATTTTTCCGCCTCGATATTTGTTTTTTTACGTTGCGTTATGTCAAGAGTGAAATGACCTTGCATTGTATGCAAGTGTTGCTACGCTCGCCCAAACTGCCTAGACAATGTTTTTGTCGGTTGTTGTTTGTCGCTTGTCAATCATGCTAGCAAGTCATGCTGTCATTCCCCAATCCTTCTTCCGACGCGCCGTTTATACTTACTGCCCCCCAGTTATTTTGTTCATTATTCCAATAAACTTATTTACAAGCTACTTTGTGGTTTTGCGGCTTTTACCCCAAAGTCCTTCTAATTTGTTACGCCCCTATTTTCCTGTGGTGCTGGGCCGTGTGACGTGCTGCTGCTGCAAACAAAAAGCGTCATTTCATTGCATAGGTGTTAACTTTTTTTCTTTTCTGATACTCGAATGCTCGTAAGCAGCCTTTACTGAAGAGCACACAGGAGAAAGGCTAAATGAATTAGCAAAGACGAAATAAATTTTATTTTCATCGCAGGTTTCATTTAGCACTATCAGATCACTGTTGCGCTAATAAAACCCTGCTGTCGAACTTTTTGCAGCGCGATATCTCTTGTAACTGGAGACGCGTCCCAGCAGTTCTCTCGCCAAGTTTTGAGCTCAAGCTTAGCTTTGTTTTGTTTTGTTTTGTTTCCCTGGGATGTTGGCTCATACCCACTCAAGGGGATTGGCCAAGAAAGTGTAGTACAGTTTTTCTGTGATCATTTTAACTATGTGTAATGAATTGGTATTTTAATAAGACTAATGTAAAAAAAACAACATAAAGAAAACAAACGAAAAAAAAATCAAGTTGAGCAATTTTGAGATTTGAGGTGTTATGATTACCACTCAGCTGCGTTTACTTCACTCTGCCCTGGGGAGTAATAAATAATTTTTTTGATTGAAGATCACAAAGCTATACGCTTGGTTGCCTGAATATAATCGCAAACGGCATTGAAAGCATCCCTGTGGCAATGTCCCAAAACTGAGGCACCAAAGCTTAGCGCTGTTTCCGCCATCAATCTAACGCCTATTTTTAAAAATGGCATAACTAGTAACCTTTTTCTAAGTATATCGTAGTGGCGACAATACAAAAATAGTGATCTAGTGATTCCATTTCTCCGCAGAATGCGCAGAGGGGTGATGTTGTCTGACCAGCTCTGTGTAGATGCAGGTTTAGAGGGGGGGGACACGACATCGAAATTTAGTAATTAAGGCTTCGAGCTTTCTGGACTGACTCCAATGGGGTTGCCATAGAAACATGAGGTGGTTATAACCTGTCCATGTAGTTACTTTTTTCTATCGCATCAGTGGATATTGCTGATTTTTGATATCTTATTGCCGTGATATATTCAACATCTGGTAGTATGGACAAAACTGGTCCATCAAGTGCGGCTCATGCTAAGGAATCGGCCAATTCATTTATTCTTAATCCACAGTGTCCCGGAACCCATAGTAACCTCAGGAGTCTCAAATGCGGGGGTACTAATGTTTTGAACGTGCTTAGAATTCGAGGGTTCTCTGAAGCTGTCAGAGCTGCACAAACTGAAAGAGAATCCGTCATTATGACTGCGCTGTTTTGATTTGATGGAAGTTTTCGAAGAGCTAAAATAATCGCCACTAACTCCGCTTCAAAAACTGGAGTAAAATCAGGCAGTCTCACTGAAAAGGACTAGTGAAGCGAATCAGAGGCAATGCCTACACCTGCCTTTTGATTATTTACGGAAGCATCTGTGGCTATTATATTTTTAGTTTCTGCATGCTCCAAGTAATCTAATAATATGTTATTTAAAAATTGAGAGATTGTAATTTGGCGTTTTGGGGGAATATATCATCATACTCAATAATAACATGACAATTCGAGTCATTAGTCTCAATTACATTTCTAATGTTCACATTTATACTTTGTAGATTTTTTTGTACAAACAATATCTGAGGTGTGCGAAACCGTGGCCAATAAGCAAGAAAGAAGGCGTCTGGGTTTGCGATAAAAGCATATTGAGATCTTCTTGCCGGTAAGCTATAAAATTTTAAAAATGCTTGTACGGTCAAAATTCGAAACCGACAAAGCAGTGTAGGCATGCGCGCTTCCTGGTACAGTACGTTGATAGCCACAAATCTAGGGAGTCCCAGACACATTCGCAGTGCTTCTCGCTCCAAGATAACTAGAGGTTTCGTTTCATAAGCAGGGCCACCCGAGAATAATATGCAGCCGAAGCTTTTTCTGCTTGTCTTCGTCTTTCACGAACACTTGCGGCAAGACAGTGCGCGCACTCTGAACGAGAATGAGCGCCCAAGAGGCCTTTGTGTGGGACCCAAGTAAGGTATTTTTTGGAACTAAGGAAAGGCTTTGAACGACTCGTTAGGGAATTGCATATGTCATTTTCCCCTAGCAACAGGCAGAATGAGTGATATTCGACTTGTAGGAAGAATGACCGGGAAACGTTGCCAATAATTGTTAACTCTGAGGGAAGGCGCGAAAACGCCAATCAAAAATTTTATTGCCACATTTCTCGGCTTTCTCAAAGCTAGTTGGTGAAAGCTATGCCGCCTAGTGTGTAACGCAGCCGTGCACGCTGGCAACAGTGCGCTCCTGCTGCGCGCGTCGCCTCGAAACGTCCGCATGACAAGCGGTCGTGGTAGCTTTGGGGCTTCGAGTAACCCGTTAAATATGTGTTTATGCAGCGCTGTTGATTTTACGATATCGAGGGGCAGTCGGAAAGAAATGCTTTTTGTTAAGTGGGACACAAGTTGGACTGACGTCGTCTGCTTGCTCCAGTGTCGTCGGCATCTGCTGCCAAATGCCGTGAAAAGATCTTACTTGGTTTACGCGTGACATTTCTTGTAGTGGATAGCGGGAATTATTTTAAGTAAGTGTTCGTGTTAGTTGTGGTCATCGCCGCGCCTTGCTGTGCGTTAGAAAAGAAAAAAAAAGAGGTGTAATATTTCAAAGACGGGAGGGAACGTTTTGTCCCTGGGCCCCAATTCATTCCCGAAATAATTAGCCGTCGCAGCCAACGCTTTTCGATGGCCTACAGACGTAGCTGTCTGAAATGAATTCGTTAGATCTTCGGGAGAAACAAAAAAATACTTCATGTGGCGCAACAGCGTTCTTAGTTCTTTTATTCTTTTTTTCTGCAGGTCTGGACGACCAGTGCCACCAACAATCGAGGCTACTTCCCCCACCGCACTTCTCGACCGAAATGATCGTAGCGATTTCGGTCGAGGGGACGCAGTCTCGATATTCGGTGGCAATAATCGTTGTGCAGAAAACGAGGCTGACCATCGTCATGAGGAGGGAGAAAAAGAAGAAGACATGCGCAAGCTGATGAAGAAGACACGGGCGAGCGCGTGCATTGCACCACGCGGTCTTCAGGCTTTTATTGTGGACGTCGTCTTGAAACGGGGGGTTTCCCGAGCTTCCAGAGGCCTGTGAGTTGCTCGTATCCTTTTTTTCTGAGGAGCGATAGCTAGTGGTTTTCTACTTTACCATCGTGTGGTGGCAGTACGCTTATTTTAAGCTGCAGAACACCAGGAGAGTATTGCTACGGTATTGCTGCGCGAAAATCCAGTTAGCCGCGCTGCATGCGCAGTTACTGCTAAGAACGGCTATCGCGGAGCGTTCAATTATTTGAAGTCTGATTTCAACTCGTGCGTGAATAGGTCTAATTATGCAGAGGGAACAGGCCGACAAATTAAGCAGAGCTTCTCTAGAAAACACTTCTTTTTTTGCGTTTTCAAACTTGAACATTCGGCACTTTACTTTTTTACAGGAGTACTGACATCAAGTTTAATCATACCAAAATTTTTGCGTCAGCGAGTAGCTATAGACCCTGTAGCAGTGATTCACGACCTAAAACGCAACTTAGTGTTGAATAACGATCACTTTATAGATTTGTATCACTGGTATCCAGCCCTATTCAAAACGGCCAGCCACAGAAGAAGGACTTTTCCTTCCTCCGTGCGGCCTCCATTTTTAGCACTGGCAGCACCAGCAGTGGCGCTACCTAGCGGTTACTTCCACATCGCGCCGCAGCTGACCACTTCTCCACAGAAAAGAGTGACGTCAGGCTCAGCTGCTCGGCAAACATTTTGCCTGCTAGGCGGACACGTTCAGTCATGGCTTGTCACCTGCATTGTTGTCGTGGCCGTACAAAGCGTCGACTCACTTTCCATACGATAATATGTAGGTTGGAATCCCCGTAATTCGGGACGTCGCGAATTATTTTTGCTTCGATCGACCTTTTGCAGAACAGTGATTCCGAAATCAACGCTGTTCCAAGCAACACTGCAGAGGTGCCCGAGGATGAACGCTTCAGCCATGTTAGCTTGTGTGTCTCAGTTAGCTATTTTGGTGTGTTTTGGCGTGGAAAGCATTCAGGTATACCCAGAGGGGCCAATGCAATATAGCTATCGCGAATGAGCACCAGCGGAGAAATCGAATACGTTTCCTGCTTGTCAGGTTTTTTCTTGTGCCTCCAGATAGCCCCATTTATCCAGTCTCTCGCGGTTAAAATGGTATTACCACTTTTACGTGGGCGCAAAGTCTACAGATGAACTAGAATTCAACGATACCTGCGTGTTACTTGTTAGCGATGATATCTGAATACACGCTCTTCCTCTTTTATAGCTTGTGGTCGTGTTGATGTGTAACACATACGTGATATGAAAAAACACCCTCATTGCTCTTTTTTCGTGCTTCGAGCTAGACGACTACAACTCACCTGCAACTCACAACTATTTCCCGACATGCTGACCGACAACCAGCCGTTTAATCACGCTCTTTTCTTTCGCCGTTTTTTCAAAGGTGGTTTTTATCTTGATAATTGTTGTGTCGGCGAGCGGCGTCCGACGGCGAGGGCCCGACGGCTGAACGCGAGACGCAATGTGCGCCGGCACGCACCCCCGACACGCGCAGTAGAAGTGAGTTGACCAGAGCCCGCGGGAACCCAACAAAGACTGAGCCGGCCAGCGGCCGTTTATTGAACGACACACCACGGACACACGTGATTGGCTGCATGTAATCACGTGTGTGCCGTTACAGACGACATCTGTTGACAGCGTACACACTAGGGGCGCACTCAGTGCGCGCGCCACTCACAGGTGGCGCCACGACACATCATCCCCCCCCCGTCGACAAAATGAGCATTATCACAGGGTTACACTAGAGAAAGTCCCAGGATCTCCACCAAGGAATGTTCACGCCACACGAGCGGCGGGGAGAAGAACAGTTTGCGCACAGGCACAAGTGGCCTAATACAACAGATACGTCACACATCTTGTGAAACAAAATACACTGCAAAAAAACACAGAACTGAAAGTCTCCTGCAATGTCGTGACTGGGCCCACTAGCTCTCTTTTGACCTTAAGTGACAAAATCTTTGAGCAAGTCAGGTCGTTTTGTCTGACGGCGCGGACGCATAGAAATCTCAGTAGATCTTGTTGAAGTGCGACCAGGTTTGGTCGTCTTTGAAAACCTTGTAGTCCCTTCACTTTCCCCCTCCCCAGGGTTGAGATTTAGTGGATTACTTGAAAAAAGGTACCCGCACCGGGTCCGGCTGACTTCCTAACGCTCCTTGGGGAACAACTGAGTCAGACCCTTCACTATAAGAGATTTCTGACCAATCAGAGTCTGGTCGAAAACTGGGGGTGGAGCCCTGCAACGTAGGTGCACCAGGGGACTGACTGCCACAAAGATCTAAACTGGAATAAGAGTAAATAAGTTCTTTGGGTGTATTAGAAAGGGCGGCATTCTGGAAAGAATCCCTAGGAATTACTGTTAACTTGGATGCATTTCACACTTTTCCGTCCCTGAGGAGAAAAGTGGACGGCACAACCTGAGCCTTCACTGTAAGAAGCCTACTATACTTGAAAAAGCCTTTCCTATGGAGTCTTACCTTAACCAAATCGCCGACCTTTATGCGGGTTTGCTGCGCACCTTTCCTTTTGTCAAAATACCCTTTTCTCTTATTCTGTTTCGCTGCAACCTGATTGCGGACATGAGGCAACCCATTGGGCGACTCCGATACTTTAGGACGAATCCTAAAGTTGCTAATGTCTGCTTTGGAACGAGGTTGTCGACCGTGCAGCAAAAAAGCTGGAGACAGGCCAGTCACCGCATGTGGTGTGACCCTATACGAACTCAAATATGTGTGATGCTCCTCGAGGCATCTTTACCTTCAAGTCTGGCTACCTGCAAATGTTCCTTAAGAACCCTGTTAAGGCATTCTATTTGACCGTTGGCCTGGGGGTAATAATTTGACGAAAATATATAACGGATGCCCTGTTCCTTTAGATATTCCTGAAATTGTACAGAGACGAATTGTGGACCATTGTCAGTTACTAAGAACTCTGGTAGCCCTTCCCGGCTAAACGACGATTCCAACAGCTTAATGACATCCTCTGTAGAGATAGAATTCGTGCCAAAAACCTCAGGTCATTTTGAATAGTAGTCGACTAAGGTAACAAGATACCTGGGAAAAGGTACATTTAACGGGCCGACAATGTCCAAACCCAACTTTTGCCACGGCCCTTCAGGCCATTCAACGGGTTGCAACGGGGCTACACGCGGCTTGGCCGACTTGTCTGTCAGCAGACAGATGTGACAATGCTTGAGATGTTATTCTACAGAACGATCCATTTGGGGCCAACAACACCTTTCACGCAGAAGTTGCTTAGTACGTACTATCACTTGATGATTTTCACGTGCTAATTGGAAGAAAGTAGGTACCAGAACACTAGGAATGACTACACGGTCACCACGCATGAGTAATCCATCAACACAAGAGAGTTCATTCCTAACATAAAAGTAAGCCATGAACTCATTGTTTATATGCTTCTTAAAAGGCCAGCCCTTGGATACACATTCACAGACTTTTTGCAACGTCACATCTGCATCCGTTGCAAGTTGGACGGTTTCTTTGTCAACTACAGATGTCAATAAAGACACTATTTCTTCATCCTTGCTAAGTTCTGGACAGGTCTGAATTGGCAGCCTAGACAGGGCATCAGCGACCACATTTTCTGAGCCCTTGCAATATTCTATGTCAAAGTTGTAATACAAAAGTCTAGCTGACCACCACGAAATCCTTGAAGGCCGTCGGCCTGCATCGCCTGCGGCTAACAAAGCAACTACAGCCTGATGGTCGGTTCTAAGAGTGAAACGTCTACCCAAGAGATAAATATGCCACCTTTCACACGCGAATAGACAGGCAAGCGCTTCGCGTTTACCCAGAGAGTACTTTCTTTCAGTATCTGACAAGGTTCTCGACGCAAAGGCTACTGTTTTAAGCTTAAGACCATACCGCTGCTGTAACACAGCCCCGATGCCCACGTCAGATGCATCGGTTGTAACCGCCACAGGTAGCTCAGGAATAAACACCTTAATGACAAGCGAACAAGTCAGGCGCGTTTTCATCTGGTTTAAACTGCGTTGGGCATCCTCCGACAAGCAAAACTTTTGGCCCTGCCTGAGCATGAGACGAAGCGGTTCAACTAGGTCTGCATAGTGATCAATGAACTTGGCATAGTATCCTGCCAGACCTAAAAATGGCTGTAAAGACTTAATGTCTGTAGGAGCTGGGGCATTCACTATAGCCTTTACTTTACTTTCTAACGGCGATATGCCATCAGCTGAAATCCGGTGTCCCAAGAAACTAAGTTCTTTCACGTAAAAAAGATTTTTATCATTCAACTTCATGTCACAGTTGGCTATGCAAGTCAAGACTTCAATTAGGCTCGCGTCATGCTCAGACTGAGTGTTACCCCACACAAAGACATCATCCAAGTAGCAAATTACATTCTTGCAATCTTTTAAAATATGGGATATCATTTTTTGAAAAACTGCAGGCGCGGACGCCAGAACGAAACAGACACGCTTAAACCTGAACAAGCCATCATGCGTGATGAACGTCGTTAGGTCCCTACTGCTCTCCTCTAACCACAGCTGGTGATAAGCTGACGCTAAGTCTAGCTTAGAAAAACAAGTGGCTCCATGAAACATCTGCAACAACTCTTCAATGTGCGGCAAAGCATACCCATCGATGATAATTGCCTTATTCGGTTCCCTGAGATCTACACACAGCCGGATGCTTCCATTTTTCTTGCTGACGACGACGAGCGGTGAGACCCACTCGGAAGCGTCGACGCGTTCGATAACATCCGAGTCCTCGATTCGTCGCAACTCGGTCGCCACCTGATCGCGAAGAGCCAGAGGGAGACGTCTCAGCTTGGATGCAAGTGGAGTCACTCCTGGCCGCCGTTGAATGCGATGAATAGAACCCTTGACGAGACCCAACTCGTCGCTGAAGAGAGCTGCTCGAAGCCCGAAGGCACGTTGGAGGGACACTGCACTTCACATGATGCGAGTCGACACGTCAACGACGCGCCGTTAATCTGGATGCCCAGTCGCTGAATGGCGTCAAGGCCCAAAAGAGATGTGCCCTTATCAGTGACGTAGAAGACCACGGAGCAAGACCGCTGCAACACTTTGACTGGAGCTTGGAAGGAGCCAAGGATCCCGATGCGCTGCTTGGAGAAGTTTCGCAAGTCGACTACAGCTTTGGACAGGCTGTGCTGTTTGCTAAAATGACGCTGAAAATCTTCTGCAGTCATCAAGGATACAGACGCTCCTGTATCCACCAGTAGTCGCAGGGTAACACCATCGACAACAGCGTGGACGACTAAGTCTTTTCTAGATGAGGTGCTAACTGTGAGCGCGGACAACAAAGGACGATCCGAAGATAATACTGATGAACTTGAAGTTGAGTTCAACTGAGTGGAGGCCTGCTGCTCCGGTACGATGTTGACAGCTCCCCTCGAAGAGACGCACTGTACAGGGGCAGTCTTGCGGCACATCGACGCGAAATGTCCCCAAGCGTTGCACGTATTGCAACGTCGACTTCGGGCTGGACAATTTCGAAAACTTGAGTGGTGCTGTCTGCTTCCGCAGCGGTCACACAATTGAGGTTGGAAGTCGCCTTGAGACTTCTCATTTGGGACTGGAGCACGGTACCCCGACGACGACTGCAGCTGCAAGTCGCCATCTTGGCCTCTCGGACCTGGTGACGTGAGGTCACGGCCTTCCCGACTGGCGCGGCCATTCTTTCTCTTCGCGCCGCCATATTGGGCGCTCTCCAAACGGCTTCGACATGTTCAGGTTGACTGGGAGCAAACGCTTGGTTCGCCAAGGACAATGCTTCGAGCGTCCGACCGACTTATTCCGCTTTCTCCAAGGACAACTCTTCGCCGTATGCCAGCAGCTTCTCTCTCAACCGCAAGTTTGACGAGCCGTGAATAATCTGATCGCGGACGCGTTCCGCGTACGTGAGCCCAAACTTGCATCGTACAGCTTTTTCCTTCAGGACTGTCACGTAGTCGAGGAAACTCTCGCCGGGGAGTTGACGACGACTAGTGAACTCGTGACGTTCAACTAGCGGATTAGTGGACGAGGCGAAAAGCCGGTCGAGCTGCTTGATGAGACTGTCATACTTTGTAACGACCGGAGCCGAAGAATCTAGGTCAAACGCCAGCGTAGTTGGCGCCGCGTTGCTCGGAGTAGACGCCGCATTGCTCGTCTCGTGTCGGGCTTCTTTCTGTTCGGCTGCCGCGAAATACCTCCGCTGTCCTTCCTGTCCCAGCAGGCTGACGAACGCTGACGCACGACGCGCGTCGTTCCAGTCGCTACCGCCGGCCACCTCGAGGTGGGCTTGAAACATTTTTTCCAATGAGTCTACGGAACCGGGGCTGCTCCGGCAGCTGGAGGAAGACAGGAAGGTGCTCGAAGAGAGCCATGCCGACAGGAGAGGTGGTACAGAGAGGTGTGGAGCGAAGCAAGGGCGAAGGCCTAGGAGAGAGCGTGCCAGAGTCTGCACACAAAGAGCGCTAGGCCTCGCGGACGCCAAACGCGTCAGACATGGGTTCTTTCTGCCGTGGTAGGAACCGAGGCGAAGAACATCCTCGTCGCAATTTTGTTGTGTCGGCGAGCGGCGTCCGACGGCGAGGGCCCGACGACTGAACGCGAGACGCAACGTGCGCCGGCACGTGCCCCCGACACGCGAAGTAGAAGTGAGCTGACTGGAGCCCGCGGGAACCCAACAAAGACTCAGCCGGCTAGCGGCCGTTTATTGAACGACACACCACGGACACGCGGACACACGTGATTGGCTGCATGCAATCACGTGTGTGCCGTTACAGACGACATCTCTTGACAGCGTACACACTAGGGGCGCACTCAGTGCGTGCGCCACCCACAGGTGGCGCCACGACACAACAATAATTTCACGAAATTATTCGAACCGGTGCGACGAAGGTCAGACGCTACGAGCGAGTGCGTTTCTGCGCTTCGGCGCCACAATAACAACACGTAGTTGCTACTAGGGCATCGTCACTGCGGATGGTATTTGTGGAATGTATCACACCGAACACGTCGCACTAGTGTCGATGCCGCAGAGCAGTCTATTTACTGTGTTTTCTCTTTAGCTTTTCTACGCTGTTTGACATCGAATTAAAATAACTTCCACGTGACGGATGCCGTTCCAATTTGGCCAAGAAGACTTATGCTTACCAAGCGATCGAATGATGGGCACATCTCGATCTTGAAATTTGATGTCAGTGCTCCTTTAAAGGCTCTTCTTTATTAATTGCTGTTTGCATAACCTACATTTTACTAATAATTGATCCTCCCATTGATCCAACTGTCAGTACTGTCCCACTTTTTGTATGGTACCTGCAATTAATTTACTATATATGTGCCTGCATGGCTGCTGCATATTGTTTTTGAGTGCTTGCTATTCCCCCTGAGCAGGCAGAAGTCTAGACAGATCAACCATGCACATGACTTCAATATCCTAAGCTATTAAACGAGTGCCTGCATACTGGAAGATTACTTTCCAAGAGCTATACTTTAAGCTATAAATTGAATGCCTGTAGACTGAAATATTCCTTTCCAAGGGTAATATATTGCTCTTGGAAAGTAATCTTTCAGTTTGTAGGCACTCTTTTCATAGCTTAGGGCATAGTTGTGCACATAGCTGAGCTGTCTAGTCTTTCACCTGCTGAGAAGGTATTAGCAACAGTGCTAATTGGCATATGAATCTACAAGGTTCACTAAGATTTTGACTGTAAAATGTGGGAAGCATTATGTGCAATTGTTTTTCATGAAAATCATGCTGAATCCCAGCTCACAGCAGTCAACTGTTTATTGACCTGTTATACACCGACTGCAGGACGAAGGTCTCTATCAATGATCTCCAATTTACCCATTACGCCCGAGCAACTGCCACCATATCCCTATGAACTACTCCATTTCGTCACTCCATCTAACTCGCTGCGGTCCTCGGCTGCTCTTCCCAATCTGTTACTTGACTGACAATCAGTTTGGTCCGGTGCATTACATGTCCAGTCCAAAGCCCTTTCTGTTGTCTAATGTCAACTAGAATATCTGCTATCCCTGCTTGTTGCTTGACCTATTTTGTGGTCTTCCTGACGTGCCACGCTTCAAATTTTTTTGTTACATTGCACAATGTGTGGTTCCTAAAGTTATTCTTCAAGCTTCAGCCCCACATGCGTTCTTCCATCCCATGATACAACATTTCTTTTCGGTCAACACTACGGATCTTACATCAACTGGCACAATTGAAGATTATGTAACTTGTTCTGATATTGTTATAGTTGATCAAGCAACATTTGTTAGGGTGCTCTGCATGACATGCGAAAAAAAGTATTTTTTAAGCCTTTGGATATCTTCTTTGAGTAGATACACCTTGTGGTATCTTCCCAACCGAATCTGAGTGAATTATTGAGCCTACATATGAATCTTGGTTATAAATCTTGATTATTATAGTCATTCTACACCAAACGTTTCAGCCATTTTGGTGGCCATCTAAAAAGTACTTGAAAAGAAAAAGAAACATGGTGACTTACTGAATTGAAAACAGCGAATTTGTAGAATATTTTAAAGATAAAAAGTTTTTGCCGTCGAGGTGGAGACTTCAAAAATTTGCAGAATGACGTCTAAGGGGCGTTAGAATGTTTATTATGAAGTATCATTTCCAGTTTGAACAACATGTTTAGTTGACATTTTATTCAAAGGCATTGGTATAAGATGTTTGGAGCTGAGTAATATTACTGCATTTTTTTGCCATATATAGTTCTGGAAATTTTGCCAGCATGTTCTATATTTTTAGTTGTTCCATTATATTACTACACTGTTGATGACAGCCTGATAAGTGAGTACCTACTTTACAAAAGGAATATTTGTTATTAAAAATAGGAGAATTCCTTGCACCTCTCAAAACTATTATGCATGCTGAGGCTGATGGAGTTTCTCGTGTACTTGTTTTGTGACTAATACGCCAGCAAGTAATTTGGGTGAGCACTATTGTTTTTCCCGTAAAAGCCTTTTTATGCATTCACGAGATTGTCTGTTGGGAGCTCGTTCACTCTATTTGGTAAAACTCAAAAATACAACTGAAAAACCTAATGAAAGAGAACTTGGTCAGTTTGCTTTGTCAGAATTTTCATATCTCCCTCTTCGCTGTTCAGGTCTGTGCATCTTATTATGGAGCAACCCGATCATGAACCCTCGATTGAAACTGTGTAAATTGTGTTTATTATATGAAGAATACAGCCTATCTGTAAAAGAATTAATTCCAACTTCTGTTGTCACCTTTGTGGCCAAGAAGGTTTGCTGGATGTTAGATGAGGCAAGACAGCTTCCTCCCAAACTCTTAAACTTCAACATTTATGCTTGAGTTTGCTCTTTGTCAAGTTCTATATTTGTTTGGTCCAAACACTTACCAATTTTTGCAGTTCTTGTGTGGTGCATTCGAAGAGAGATCATAGCATTCACAATTATGAGTTTGTTTCTGGCTACACTTAAGGAAGATTGATAGTCAGCCTAGTTGAAAACATTTCATCATTTAGCACGAGACAAACAAAGATGAAGCAAGGAGTACACATGGACAAGTGCTATCTAACAGCTGGTTTACTTTTGAAAATAGTTCATCTGCTCAAGTAGCCAACATTAGATATTAGTTTGCTAGATGTGCATTTGACGTAGTCTGTTGCATGCACACACTGCTTAGAGGAACTGTAGTCGTGTGAATTGTCATATGCGTGAGTAATTTCGTTTTTCACAAGATCGCATAGATCATGTTGGCTACATGAGCAGATGTATTTTCAGAAATAAACCAGTTATGTTGTGCTTGTCCATGTGTGCTCCTTGCTTCATCCTTGTTCTCCTCGCAAAGCGGCGAAAAGATTATGCAACTTGCTTGGATTTTCCCATTAAACAGATATCCTTAACACAAGAATTTTCTTTCCTCAATTTTGTTACTTTATTACATGGCCTTCTGCCATATAACTACAACATTATGTCGTAATTCATTGAGTATGCTGGAAATTGTTCAATATTGTCACGTGCTAAGAGCTCGAAGGAACGTATAACAGAACGCGACTGTCAAAAATCTCAGAGACCAAGAAGGACGTCTCCGCTGGCACGGGTTGCTCGTCTTCGTCTTCCTCGTTCACCGGCACAGAACTGACCCACTGTTCACTGGCACAGAACACCAGGTGGCATTACTCCTCCTCCCAAGAGAGCATCGACCCGATGCTCAAACAAACGTGTGCACTGCCGTGGGTCGAAGTAGGTGATACAAAAAAAAACATTAAACAAATTAGTGCACGAGAGAAAATGCGTCCTGAGAGCCCGGCAATCGGAAATAAACGGCATTCACTGTTCACATGAAGAGTTCACTGGCACAAGAAGAAAATTCGCATCACCGCGTAAAGTATGGTTTTAGGCGGACTACGTGTACAGTCTCTGGACGTGGTAACCTGCGCTGGGATGATGGTGAGCCTCCGTCTGGAACCACTTCGTAGTTCACGTCGCTCACACGTCTGAGAACTTTGTAAGGTCCAAAGTACTTCCTCAAGAGTTTCTCACTGAGACCTCGCCGCCTAATGGGTGTCCAAACCCAAACTTGGTCACCAGGTTCATAATTAACTTCTCGATGGTGGATGTTGTACCGCCGTGCATCTGCGCACTGTTGAGTTCGGATGTGCACACGGGCCAGTTGACGTGCTTCCTCAGCGCGCTGAATGTACTCATTGATGTCGGGGGCTAATTGGTCGAGCTTGTCGATGTCCTCATATGGAATCATGGCGTCCAGCATAGTTCTAACATCTCGACCATAAACGAGTCGGAATGGCGTGAAGCGTGTGGTTTCCTGCGTTGCAGTGTTATACGCAAATGTTACGTACGGCAGGATGTCGTCCCACGTTTTGTGCTGCACATCCACGTACATAGAGATCATGTCGGCTAGCGTTTTGTTTAGCCTTTCGGTTAAACCATTAGTCTGAGGGTGATACGCAGTGGTCTTTCGATGGGTTGTGTAACTCAACCTGAAGATATCATCCAAAAGTTTCGCTGTGAACGATGTCCCTCGATCAGTGATGACATATGACGGGGCGCCATGCCGTAACACAATTTGATGCATAAAAAAACTGGCAACTTCAGATGCGGTCCCTCGTGGCAACGCTTTCGTCTCAGCGTAACGCGTCAAATAATCTGTTGCGACAATAATCCATTTGTTGCCAGAAGAAGACAAAGGAAACGGGCCTAGGAGGTCCATCCCCACTTGTTCAAACGGTGTACGTGGTGGATCGATCGGTTGTAGATGACCTGCCGGCTTTAAATGTGGTGTCTTGCGACGCTGGCATTCACGGCATCCCTTCACGTAGCGTTTGACACAGGCAGACATTTTAGGCCAGTAGTACAGTTGTCGCACCCGATCCATAGTTCTCGAGTAGCCCAGATGGCCGGATGTGGGCTCGTCGTGGCAAGCTAATAAGACGTCATCGCGGAGGGCTTTGGGCACGACGAGAAGATGAGATCTGTCACCAGCACCGGCGTTCCTTTTGTATAAGACGCCATTTCGTAGGCAAAATGATGGCAATGTTCGCGACATTGGACGAGGAATGGGCGCGGTGCCACCTTCTAAGTGATCTATAATCACTCTTAGATCGGCGTCATTTCGTTGATGAGACATCAGATCCGGTCCGCTGACAGTTGCCACGAAGGCGCCGTCCTCTTCTGCACTAGTACTGGCGGATTGAAGAGGTGCTCGTGATAGCGTGTCGGCGTCTTCGTGCTTTTTGCCTGACTTGTACACGATGGTGACATCAAATTCTTGTAGTCGCAGACTCCATCGTGCTAATCTTCCAGAAGGGTCTCGTAGATTGGTCAACCAGCACAAAGCATGATGGTCAGTCACCACTTTAAATGGTCTTCCATAGAGATATGGCCTAAACTTTGTTATTGCCCAAATGACCGCGAGACATTCTTTTTCTGACGTGGAATAGTTGGATTCCGCGCGAGACAGTGTGCGACTTGCGTAGGCTATTACCCGTTAAATTCCATCTTGTCTTTGTACCAAAACAGCTCCAAGGCCGATATTGCTGGCATCAGTGTGTACTTCAGTGTCAGCATCTTCATCGAAGTGGCCGAGCACGGGAGGGGAAGAGAGCCGGTGCTGTAGTTCCGCAAAGGCAGTCTGCTGGTCGTCAGCCCAGACAAATGGTGTATCATCACGCGTGAGGCGTAATAGTGGCTCCGCTATGTTAGAGAAATTTTCAATAAAGCGCCGGTAATACGCACACAGACCCAGAAACCGTCGAAGACTTTTCTTGTCTGTTGGAGGTGGAAAAGCGGTGACGGCATCAGTTTTGTCAGGATCAGGCCGAACACCAACGGCGCTCACGACGTGACCAAGAAACTTCAATTCTTCGTAGCCGAAATGACATTTCTCAGGCTTGAGTGTGAGATCGGCCGATCTAATGGCTTCGAGCACATTCCGAAGGCGACGAAGATGTTCGTCAAACGTTTCTGAAAACACAACGACATCATCGAGGTAGACGAGACAGCTTTTCCACTTGAGGTCTGCCAGGACGGTGTCCATCATTCGCTGGAATGTGGCTGGAGCGGAACAGAGGCCGAAAGGGAGCACTTTGAATTCATAAAGTCCGTCCGGCGTTACAAAAGCGGTCTTTTCCCGGTCACGTTCATCGACCTCTATTTGCCAATAACCGCTTTTCAAGTCGACGGACGAAAAATACTTCGCACGTCGCAGCTTGTCCAGAGAATCATCGACTCTGGGTAACGGGTACACGTCTTTCTTTGTGACATTGTTCAACTTTCTGTAGTCGACACAAAAGCGAAGCGTGCCATCTTTCTTTTTCACAAGAACGACTGGTGATGACCAAGGGCTGCTTGAAGGCTGTATCACGCCATCCTGAAGCATTTCCTTAACCTGCGTTTGAATCGCGTGCCGTTCGGTTGGCGAAACACGATAAGGCTGCTGCCGTAGGGGATGCGCGTCGTCGTAGGTGATAATACGGTGTTTCGTTATCGGTGTTTGACGTATCTTCGAAGAACGTGCAAAGCATGTGTGGAACTCCAGCAACAGCTCGCTCAAACGCTGCTTCTTCGCTTCAGAAAGCGTTGGATTGATGTCGACGCCGCGGAGAGGCGTTTCAGCAGTGCCGATGGCCTCGGAAGCAAAACACTCGGTAACATTGGCGACTGGGTCGGCGTAGGCGATGACAGTTCCAGGAAAAAGGTGCCGGTGCTCGTAGCTGAAGTTTGTGACAAAAACGTTGCAGTAATCATCACGAAGGTCAACAAGGCTTCTCGCTACGCAGACACCCTGAGACAGCAAAAGCAAGTGATTGCTTTCTACGACTGCTTCACCGTGCATCACTCCGTCCAACGCCACCTGAACCACAACAGTTGCACGGGGTGGTAACGTGACAGCGTCGTCGACGACGCGAAGAGACACTCGGGAGTGGCTGGGGTCGGCGTAAGCTGTTGTGGCGTTTGTGGTCGCGAAAGTGACTAGACGTCGTCGAATGTCAATTATAGCACCATGCTCCCTGAGAAAATCCATGCCGATGATCAGGTCTCGAGAACACTGCCGTAGAACGCTTAAACTAGCAACAAATGTACAACCGCGGACTTGCAGTCTTGCCGTGCACATACCGAGTGGAGTGACGATATGCCCGCCAGCTGTACGAATTGGCGTTCGATTCCAAGGCGTCGTTACTTTCTTGAGAAGGGCGGCCAGCTTTTCGCTAATGATGGAATAGTCCGCACCAGTGTCCACTAAAGCACTGACTTCGCGACCATCTAGCAGAACAGGAATATCTAAGGACACTCTTCCGCAATCAGCCGGTGGTGTCGTTGTCGATGCATCGTCGTTATCTTCAGTCCGCGTCGATAGGGGGCCTTGAGCATGACCAGTGTGAGCGGCCTTGCCCCTGAAGGTCGCTGAGGCTAGTTTTCCCGACGTGGGCTAGGTGACCGGCCCTGCGCCACGCCCGCATAGGTGCGATGATTCGGCGAGAACCGCCGCGGTGATGGAGAGCGTGAGTGGTGCCGAGATGTCGATCCGCGCTGCTGAGCAACGTAGTCAGCGATTTCCGGAGGCCGCTGGCCGAACCTAGGAGGTGGGGAGTTGGCCGAAAAACCACGAAGTCCCAGCTGTCGATAAGTGCACTGTCGGTAGATGTGCCCAGGTTCACCACAGTGATAGCAAAGCGGACGTCGATCGGGGGCCCGCCACACGTCTGATTTTCGCGGAATTGGTCGGCGGTCACTGAGGTACGGGCCCGCTTGGACTGCCTGAAGCATGGCTGGGGCTGCGGTATAAGGCGGAGTGAAATGTTGTGCAGGTTGGCGCAGAGTTTGGTCTGCCGGAAGCATAGCAGGGGCCACGGTGGGGAGCGGAGCCAAAGGTGGTGCTGGCTGGAGGAGAGTTTGCGCATACGACATGCGAGGGAAGTCATTTAGGGGCCGCGGTTCTGTCTGACAGGACGGTTCTCGTAGTGCCTGCTGAACTTCATCTCGGACGATGCCGGACAAAGAACTGACAGTGGGCGCTGAGGGTGTAGATAACTTCTGCAGTTCTTCGCGAATTACGGAACGTATGAGCTCTCGGAAGAAGTCGACGTGGGCCCCAAGACCACCCATGTAGTCCGTAGCAGAAGTAAAGTTCACTTGTCGCTCGTACGTCTGGGTCCGTTGCCGAAGCGTGCTTTCAATCAGGACGGCTTCAGCAAGAAACTCTGACGTAGTCTTGGGAGGGCTGCGTACAAGACCACCGAACAACTGCTCCTTCACTCCACGCATCAGGTAACGCACCTTCTTCTCTTCCGGCATGTGAGGGTCGGCTCGTCGAAAAAGACGTGTCATATCCTCAACATACATTGCTACGCCTTCATTTGGCATTTGCATACGGCACTGGAGCTCACGTTCAGCTCACTCTCGGCGATCGGGACTTGCATACGTTTCAAGAAGCCGGCGTTTGAAGTCCACCCATGACGTGAACACACCTGCCCGGTTTTCGTACCAAACCCGTGCCCCGTCAAACTGAAGTAGACATGTCGGAGCTTGTCTGTGTCATCCCACATGTTATGAGCGGCAACGAAGTCATAGTGGAGTAGCCAATCTTCGACATCCTCATGGACAGCACCATGAAAGGGATTCGGCGTTTTTGGTTTGAATAGTGTATATTGCGATGGCGTTGCGCCTTCCATACCGGCTTGGTTGGAGCCGCTTGGGACGGCGCTGCCTGGAATAGTTGGGGCCGTCATCTCTTCTGAGAGAAGTCCGAACTCAGGGTCCAGTCCACGGATCCTGCGGCTAGCACGGTGAACAGGCGTAACCACCGGTATGGGGCTGGAGCTTCTTGTACTAGGAGGGGTTCGGTGCATAGGGTACCCAGCGCCTCCACCAGTTGTCACGTGCTAAGAGCTCGAAGGAACGTATAACAGAACGCGACTGTCAAAAATCTCAGAGACCAAGAAGGACGTCTCCGCTGGCACGGGTTGCTCGTCTTCGTCTTCCTCGTTCACCGGCACAGAACTGACCCACTGTTCACTGGCACAGAACACCAGGTGGCAATATATTCTCGTTTGCTGTGGCTGGTAAAGTGTGCATCAAGTGCAGTGCAATGTTGAGCAGCATAGAATTTGTTCACAAAAGCCCCATTCCACTTTGCTAAAGTATGAGTCAAGGGCGGAATGATGTCTGCGTTGAAATGTTTATTCAGAAAGTATCGTTTCTAGTTTCAACAACAAATTTGGTTTTGAGTGCTCATAAATCATTTAATGATAAAAAGTTGGATGGTTGCCACACACACCTTGCTTTCCACTTTCACTTTCTAGTAGACTATGTTTGACAAGCAATGCAGAGAAGACATCCAGAGGAAGCCTTTGTAAGCAATATGCAGCATGACATTTAAAAAACTTTATTTGGTTATAGTAAACGATGTGGTTTTTCGTTCAAGTAATAATGAATTCCTTGCTCATTACGCATTTGCCTCCCCCCCCTTAATTACAAAATAGGTGCCTCATCGACTACGTTAAGGCTAAGGGTTTATACAAAGTGGGGCAACCCCATAGTGATTAATGGGGACAGAAGTCATATTTTGGTGTTTGCGTGCCTTCACTTGCTTTGGGAATGGCAAAAGCACTATGAGCAAGAAAAGCAGTTTGTGAACGAGACTTCTCGGTTGAAAAAGAACCTTCACAAACAAATTAGTAAAGATAAATGTGGGCTTGATATAAAAAAAGGTGCTCATAAGTCATTTGTTTTTTCCCCTCTAAGCCTAAATGAATTGTGGCAACATGAACATTGTACATATGCCTTGTCATATTAACTAAGTTTACCTGCATGGTAGATTTTTTTATTTGAGCCTTCGGGTAGCTGCCTTGACATTTGTGTGGTCTGTGTCTTGTTAGGTTTTTAACATTTTAACCACATTGCATGTTTCTCATGCGTTGCAGGAAAGCTGGGTCTGCCGTGCCTGAGTAACCATTGCATTGGAGGAAGTGTGCACTATCTTTGGAGGCCACTTTCGAAAATATGTGGTGAAAAATTTTTGATTGGTCGTTAGAATTGTTGAAGAAGGTTATGAAGCATTACTAATTGACAGTTTTAGTTACTGTTCATGTCTCATATTAGTTTGCGTTAAGTAGAATATAACTCTTGTAGCTGTAGCTGCAGAGACTGAACATAAGGAGAAAAAGTGGATGTGCATGTCTCGTCATATAATCAGGCATCTGAGGCTTATGAAGTTTCAATTGGTTATAGTTTAGCTTATTACGGTGTTGCTTGTACCCTGAGAATCCTACAGCTCACTTGGTGTGGCTTCGAGATTGGTACCAGGTTCCGGGTGGCAACTCTAGTTGCTGAAATTGTTCAGAGCGTATTGTAGTGCCACGTCGGCACCTAATTTCTACTTGTTCTAAATACTGTCCGCAAGCACGGGTGCAAAAGCTGCACCAACGGCGCCAATTTAATACAATTCTCTATTGTTGCGCTGAGCTGTGCCAAAACTGTGATATTTGCTGAAATTGCACCATGCTGCCCCGAAATGCCCAGACAGCCTCAAAATTTTCCCAGGTGTGCTGATTTCGACGAGAATAAAATGCAGGCCACGTTGGCCCCCTGCAGTTAGCACTATCAATCAAATTGCGCAGACCCTATCTATATAGCCTAGAATATACGTAAAATATTCTCGTTCGCTGATCGCAGCGAATACCTATCGGTGGGGCGATGAAACTTCAAGACAAAAACGCGTTCCTGCATTCAATAATGAATATAGAGAAGGAAAAAAGAACTGCCATATCCCTTGGCAACATAGCACTTTGCAATTAGCTGCTGACTTCTGACGAAGCTGGAGGCATCTATTTTGGCCCTACTTTGAAGAATGGTGGGTGCGTTGTTTATTCTATGAATACTGTGATGAATATCGCCACTCCAGTGCAGTGCCTTTAGGCTTGACTGTAATTGTTAGGGTGTTATGTTTTGAACGAATACAGAAGTTTTGAACAATCGTATGACACTGATACTCCTGTTGCTTTCAAGCAAATGCCACGTGGCAGTGCAAATACTTTCCTACAGTACATATGTCATTGTGGTGAATGATTGGCAAAACTTGCGTATTATCTTTTTATTATTTAGGTCAATATCTATAAGTTGTAGTGTGTGCCAATTTATGTCATACCTGTTTTTTTCAGAAATCATGAAAATTTCACATAGTTCGAGATACTCATAATCCAACTTGATGGTCGAAGTTTTAAATTAATCTTGCCTGGAGCGCATGCTTTTAGAACAGCAAAACACAGGCATTAAACGTGACAGGGAAGTTTTGAAATTCGAATGAAGGCCTACCATAGAGATATATGGTCAGAAAACTCTGCAAGCATTATGAAATATGCTAGCAGACAGCTCTATGTTTGCGTGCAATCGATGGTGCATATGCTTGGATTTCAGAGTGCAAAAGTTTTAGGGACCCGACACCAAATTTGGAAACTCGAGATGCTTGTGTTGTTTTAGAGTTGTGCGTTCATAGGGGGGGGGGCACTTCTGACCGATTATTAGTGACTGGTGTTGTTTATAGATATCTTAATTTGGTTTTACAGAAAGGGTGAATGCTCTCCCAAGTAGTCAGGTTGCAGCGACATTTTATGCTGTTTGATGCAGACAGAAGCCCCCACATGACGTTGCAGAGATCAAGAAAGTATTGTCAACGTCGGAAAACATTTGTGGGGCACAAATAACACCCCGACTGGTTCCCAGCGAGGACTATTGGTCATCACCCCTCTCACTTTGATGTTGGGCTGCTCTCAAGGTGGCTTTGGCTGCTTACGCCTGGAATGCTTTTCTTTTACAGCGAAAGCTGTTATGAAATCACCACTCGGGTCACGGGCCACCGTGTTTGTCCGCTGTTGCCGGTGTTCGTAACCACATCGCACGAAATTAGAAAAAAAAACGTAGCGCCAATGACACAGTGGGGCTCAAACCCAAGTCCGCTGGGTGCCAGCCCAGTATTCTACCACTGAGCCACTCCAGTGCTTTAAACTTGTTCGCAAACTTGCCTTAGGCAAGCTTGATGTCGGGAAAGCAATCACATTAATACAACTTATTTTAAAACACCGAAAGAACAAGCAGTCGTAGCACAATGCGAATAGCATAACGAGTTGGTCATCCAATGCTCGAACCCATTACAAAAGCTTGTTTTTGTTCAGCTAATAACTTTGGCACATACCCGATTCAGGCATGATTTCTCATTGTCGTCGGCCACTGTATGAACAATAAGCACAAAATTTCTCGCAAATGTTTAGCGGATACCACCCTTCATGGAAGAATGAAGAAAAATAGCATAGCGATTGCCGACCTACAATCAAAAAAATTTTATTGTAATGCTGTAGTGAGTATCAAGCAAGCGTGCTTGCAGCAGTTAACCAATGAGTGTTTAAGAAAGGCTCTGAAAGATTGCTCTTCTAGCTTTCGCTGTGACTGTGCTGCGCCTTGCGCGCAGGCCTGGCGTTTTGTTTTCTGAAGAGGACATGCTCAAAGCACCTACATTGATTCTTTCTTCCCTGCCCGCATTTCCCCTTACCTAAAAATCGCTTGTTCAGCATTGCCAAAGCTTGAGTGCATGTAGTCTCGGGTGCTGCCCCTCTTAGAGGTGTTAGTTTCTTATGGTGTTTATGCAGGTGTTTGGAAGTGATGCAAAATCATTTTGAAATAACAATGCTGAATAATAATACAATGCATTAGAACATTTATCATTAATATTGGCTTTACCAGATGAAAAGCTGCAAATTACTGCAAAAAAGTTCCAAACAAGACTTTTTCTGTCAGAGGTCCTTTAAAAAGGTCATTTCTTTTAAAACAACATTTGAGTAACACGCAGACATAGCCACAGGTGCTGACGATTTCTCGCACCTTGGATTGATATTTTAGCCACAACAGCAATCTATAACGCCAAGATAGCCCATAATCTAGCTGAAAACGAAATGCACAAAACTGGGCTTATTCATCCCATGCTGCTGCTGAATGATGTATGCTGCAGCATTAGGCACGCAGGTTATATTCCTGGTGACTTCTAACTATCCACTAAAAAAGTTTTAAAGTCTTGTGTTCAATGAGCTAGGCTGAAAACTGGCATTGTTTATTTTTTGTATTTTGTGAAAACCCAAATATTTTTCTCTTTGCAACATTTGAAAGCGATTTCTATGTAATCAGAGCACTTAGAATGGCAAATCTTGTTGCAGTACTAAGCTACATATGTATTGCCCCCAGGAGTAGGCGATTTTTTTTTATTTCAGCTTGAAAGTACTTTAATTGTAAATTTTTTAAACAACTAATTAGCCATACTTTGGAAAGGAATCTTTCATATTCACTGCGTGCAGCACGTTATTAACATTTTATATTAGCAATGTAATCATTCTGCTTTTAAATGCCATCACCAGTCAACTGGGGATTTCGGAAAGTCTGTTTGCGCATACCGCGGCTTCTTTTACTTTTCACGTATCCATATTAGCCCCGAGAACGAACACTGGCATCGCTGCGGTTGCGGCGATGTGACGTCACGGCATGGATTCGCTTGCTCTGTCGGCACTTGCCGCCTTTTTCTGTGCCTTCTGTGTACACGCTTCATAGGGATACGTTGATGAGTATTCCTTAATTTTGTTACGCAAATTTTTCAACATACAAGGTGCAAGGTTTGACAACAAGTGAAAGTTTATAAAGTTGTAAAACGTTTCCATGATTTGGCTTAAGATAGATAGATTTTGTCGCAACGAAAGATTTATTGTGAACAGGGTGGTGCAGGAGAAGACGTTCGTTGTTTTTATCGCGTACACCACAGAATGGGTGCTAAAAAAAGGCATGCTAAGTGGTACTCATGTTATTACAATTAGGCATAGACTCCGGGAGAACATGTCTGTGCCGAAGTATGAAAAATGAAATTAGGACGCTTTTCAATTCACTAAATACATTGCACTTTACAGTGGTACACCTGCATCTGCAAATGATCTAATTGATTTGACACAACTGCGCTTTCTCCAGCAAAAGACATTACATAAATATGACTGTCATAAGTACTCACGTAACATATTCATCAAACAAACAAAATCATACTGCCGCACAAGCAACAATTTCAAAAAAAATGAGACATTTCCGCTCACTGGGATAATAAGTACAGGTTTATTCTCAAAAGCTGCCAGTGATAATGTAGTCCTATATCCTAATTTGCTTGAAATGCTGGAGTGTTCTACCGCTGAGTTACAAATGCTTATAGGAGCTTCATGTGGGAGCACCGCCGATAGAAACCATTTCAACACAAATGTCAGAAAGTCGAAATGTACTCTTTCTATGGTGCACTCACTGACGTGGCCCAAACAGTGCTATAACCAGGGAATGGCTCACCCGGCCTGTCCCCTATGCCGCAAAATTTTCCTAGTGCATAGAGTAAAATGACCATTTCAAGTAAATGCTCTGCCACAAGACCGAAAAAAACATTTCAACTTATAGGCTTCTGAACCCATGAAATAACTAAACAACCTTCGTCTCGATGAGGCGACGACTGGTCTCGCACGTCTTGTCCACCAAAAGGTAATCAAATGCAAGGAAATTTAAAATTTGAGGTGGGTATCTAAACTGGTAGTTCGAAGTGCGACCGCACCGTTGCTACGATTCTGCACGAAGACAGAATCTGACCGCAATAGGAATTTCCACACCTAACCTTAACTGCACGTTACCTAAGTATTGCAGTCAATTAAAGCTTCAAAATTATTGCGAGAAAAACATTAAACTAAACAACGTGTTTAGTGAACAAGTACATAAGAAAAACATACAACAGCGGCGGCGGTTTTTTAGGGCGAATGCCTTCCAGTATATCTTGCGATACTCGATACTGAACACAAGCGTGGTGCTTGACGCACAGGCCTGCGTAAGCGCTGTCTGTAGATACGTGGAATCCTGTGGTACAAATTATTCTAGGAGAGGAGAAGCCCTAATATCCCCGAAAGAAATCACCCATGCACATCTCAACCTTATAATGCATTTGGTGTTTTAATTTCTTCTCAAAATCACATGGTTTAGCATCAGTGACTTTGTTGTATTAAAACAGAATAGTGTTCTTAATTTTCACACCTGTCGGGATGCGGCTGTTGCCACGAATGAAATCCATCATTGGGGTTTGCAGCACGACAGAGACCTTATCACTCCTCTCGCATTGATATACGACCTAGCGTGTTATTGTGCAGTAGCAACAGTACACTTCTTATTGCTTTACCTGAAATATTACTAAATCTGTTCTCTTTGTTCATCTGCAGCTTGAGACAAGCAAAAAGCTAATAGAAACATTAAAACAGCGCACAAAGCGAGCGCATCATTATGTGGGCGCGCCGTGGCTGGCATCGAAGAGTCCATGCCGTGACGTCATCCGCCAGGTGGCACCCCTCCAACTTTTCGGGGCTAATGAGCGATAAAACTTGCGAATGGCTTGTCATTTTTTTTTCACCATGGCGCCCTAACCCTTCATTTCCTCGTTTTTGGTGCTGTCACCATTGGCAACTCGGATGTGTATTTGAAAGAGGGCTTCTTTTAGAGGTGACGCGTAGTGGAGCTGGTGTGATACTTGTGGTCTCTGTAAGCATTCATATACCCTGGTATTCGCGCTGTCTCACCCTATACTCCGCTCCCCCCCCCCGCTTTTTGCAATGCTTTCCCCCTGCCTAGACACATAGATACACAGTAAAAACAGCACAAAAACAGTGCAAAAACAATGACGAGGCAGTTGAAATAAGACTAGGGTTGTTTTGTTTCGTCCTAGCTCATGTGGGCAAATGTGCCCACATGGGTGCCTTTACCTGAAATTGTCTGCGACGGTTCGCAGGTCCGCCCAGCACACTGTCTTGCCTACAGTCTCTGTCCCCTCAAACAGAGAGAGAAAAAAATTTGAAAGCACTGGTTCAGTAGGCCAGCAGAAGCCGGAAAGGCCATGTAATTATGGTCATGGCGACGCCTTTGCAAGTGCCCACGCGAGGATTCATCGAAGAAAATCCATGTCGCTCTGTTCTAGGGTTGAGATATGTCACCAGGCCTTTGTAATCGCTCAACCTTGGTTATGTGTTATGCATACTTTTTCAGTTTCTAATGCATCTGATGACATCAGGCTAATAGGGCGTTCATTCTTAACTCAATAAAACATCGAGATGCTTTTGCAACGTTGAGGCACTGCAGAAATGGAATTGAACTGCCTGGCTATTTTTGAAGTGAGAATAGGTCAAGTTTTCTTATTCTGAGGAATTGAAAGGAATGCAATTGCAGCAAGTTCCAATACCCCAAAACGGAATTGAAATGAAATGGAGGTGCTCATACTGCAGCACTGTTGTGCACTGGCCGTTTCTTTCTTTCTTAAAATTTTTTTATTTTTATTTTTGCAAAAAGATGTCGTAGATGTATTCTCTTTCATGCAATTTCTCCTCACATTGATCACTCATGCACTCCGGCCACTTGTCAATAGAAACAATCTCTAATGCCATACACACTCGCCGTACTCGGTGATAACTTATCTTGACAATAGAGCGAAGGTTACAGAGCCGAATCTTCCACATATTCGTGTTGCTCCGCATGTAGGACGGCAGCTTGTGGCTGATTTTTGTTCAGCCCGCTCGTATTGTTAACACATAGAAGATTATATACACAAAAACATGAGTGGGAGACACATTTCGATTGTTCAATGTAAATTTTAGTGCCATATTACAAGCCAGCCTACTTTGAAGCTGCTTGCTGCTCTCATTCGTGCCCACTTCTCATGATCCTCCTATTTTATTTCCTTTATTGGTGGGCTCATGAAAAAAAACAAAAATTGACGAGCCCGCCTACATCCGCAAGCCAGCGTACCCTCGGATGCCACTCCACTCTTCATTTTCCATATGTGGGTCTCACCTTCCAGCATGCTCCAGTCTAATTTTCATAGAAGGGCTTTAAATTTTTCACATGACGCTCTTTATAACTTTTTTCCATCTCGCCCACTACGTTATGAATGCTATGTTTCCATTGCAAAGTGGGCATTCGAAAATGGTGGTGCTGTCTAAGGAATGAAAAAAGAAAAAGGGCATTTTTGGCAAAGGGACAATAACTGCATCGTACTTACGACTTCTTGCAACTGAATTTGTCTCAAAAGCAACATTTATTTAAGCAAGTAAATTATCAGTAAACGCAAATACTATTTCTTGGTGTGGTGGCAAGCATGTGAAATTTGGTTTAGTAGCTTCCAGAGTGATGTTGAGAAAAGCTGTTGCTGAGTAAATCATTTGCTAACCGCCATATATATGCTTCTCGCAAGCCAGATGCTTTGGCAGACTTTGTGTGTAACTAATTGAAAGCGCTTTAAGATGAGCCATTTATGATCAAGCTTGAAACAGGCTTTTTTGTACTCAATCTAGATGACAAATCTTTTAAATAGCATTTGCAGTGTATAATTATCAGGTTTTCATGTTTCATGGCTGTTAGCTCCAGGTCGCAGTCAGAGCTGTGAAAGGGTGACTCACGATCACACTATCTGTGACTTTTTTCTCAATCTTGGTGAATTCCTAAAATTCTATATCAACTAGCCCCCATTACAGCCTTATTCGCATTGTGGATGCTGTTGGCAGAGCTTCTGAACAGTATTTTTTATACTAACATTTGTTTCATGACAGGCACTTGAGCTGCACTATACTGGCAAATGCGGACATATCTTTCCTAAATGCAGTCGAACCCACTTATAGTTATGCCTGATATCAATCTATTGGTTATAACTACCAAAGTTTAGTGCAGTTAGAAATTTTTTACACTAGTTGAAATTGCATCTACATCACTTATAGCGAACATTTTTCAAAACTTCCTGGTTTTAAACAAACACTTCTGATAACAGTCATTTGTAGATATCTGCGCAGAAACCACGCAGAGTGACGATAGTACAAGCACGTCATGCTGCCGTTCGAGAGTTCACTGCTGCTGCCTCGTGCAAAGCTGCTTGCACATTGCTTGGAAAATGCGTGTCTATTTAGTGTTGAACTAGCAGGCTATTCACAGCATGTGAGCCCGAACCAGAGTGAAGCATGCATGATGAATGCACAAGCACGTGCCTATATAAGACTGCGAATGGCCCAGCCTGCGATAGTGAGAGCCGAGTAAGCATGCATGCAGCACGTAACTAGCCAGGGATGATTGGTTGCACATGTCATTACTGCGCTTCATAGGACGACATGAGTTCATTGTAAACGTGATATTACTCACTTATGAGCACCAAGCAGGTGCTGCTAATTAATGCATGAAAAGGCCTAATTTGTTACGTGAGAGGGGTTGTTCGCAATTTCAAAGAAAAATGCACAGAAAAAATAAACGCCTTGATTTCTAAGGGCTGTTTTTTGAGTGGGAGTTCATATACAATTAACTATTGATATAGTGACCGCTTCACGGCACTTTTAAATTCTTTATGAGTTTGTCTATTGTTCTGACATTGTTGTGAAAAGCTTTCACAATCCTTTGTGGTTTTAGATACAGGGATGCTATAGTTCACTTGTGTAGTGAGAAAGGGGGAGATGTGAAAACGTCGTGAAGGCGGGAGACGGAGCCGTGGCAATGCCACCACTATTCGTAGGGCTAATGCGGAGCGGTGGCAGCTGCCAACGTCCGACACAACAGGTGCGTGAAGTTGTTCTGTTGCTCGCGCAGCTCGAGCCAAGCCCGAGCTGTGCGAGAGGGGCGGCACAGTGGCTAAGAAATGACGATAATGAATGACAATGATGATGACACTACAACTTGTGAGCTGGTTGTCATTTTCTCCCCGAGTGTTTGTAAAGTTCCCTGAAAAAGTTGATCAAAACTCGTAAAAATTATGGAAAAGTTTGCCAAAAGCTCAATATTCTTAGTGTATAACTAATCTATTCGTTGTGTTATCAGGCTGGACAATTAAAAATACCGGGTGTATGAGGCTTTGTGGCCTTTTTTCTACAAAAGTTATATCCTAGCAGAAAGAGAAAAAAACACAAAGGTAGACAGAATAATGTGAATGTTTGTGCTAGTTTCCGCATCTGCACTCTAGTTTCGTAGCATGTTCTTAACATTGTCAGTCCCTTCAATATGTTTTGGCGGCAATTGGTTCGAGCCATGCAGAACATACGTTTGTAGCTTAATAAATAGGATACTGTGAAGGATTTTTGCAGCACAATAGGTGTGTTGTGCTTTGCATGACTTAATCGTGCCAAGCTGTACATGGGAGTGGCCGTCATATTCTTGAAGGTGGAGGCTACAGTCCTGGCCTTGCAGTTTTCCTGCCTGGGCCTGGTGCTGAATCTTGCCAAGCTGTACACGGGAGTGGCCGTCATATTCTTGAAGATGGAGGCTACAGCCCTGGCCATGCAGTCTTCCTGCCTGGGCCTGGTGCTGAATCTTGCCAAGCTGTACATGGGAGTGGCTGTCATATTTTTGATGGTGAAGGCTACATTCTAGGCCATGCAGTTTTCCTGCCTGGGCCTGGTGCTGAATCTTGCCAAGCTGTACATGGGAGGGTCCGTTCTATTCTTGAAGGTGGAGGCTGCAGCCCTGGCCATGCAGTTTTCCTGCCTGGGCCTGGTGCTGAATCTTACCAAGCTCTACATTGGAGTAACCATCATATTCTTGAACGTGGAGGCTGCAGCCCTGGCCATGCAGTGATCTTGCCTGGGCCTGGCGCTGTGTTCAACCCCAAGGCCAACATTGCTGGCAGTGGTGCCAATGAAAGATATGGACCTGTAGTCTTCAGTAGGCCTAGCATTATTCGATACGTGTGGGCCTCTAACTTTGAGGAAGCATTCCAGGTCATCAGGCAAGTTGTCCAGCGGTATAACTATGTTGCCATGGACACAGAGTTTCCTGGAATCGTAGCACGTCCCATCGGGGTGTTTCGCAGTGCCGCGGACTAGCAGTATCAACTGCTGCGATGTAACGTAGACCTGCTCAAGATCATCCAGCTCGGTCTCACATTTCTTGACGAAGCTGGCAACCCAGCCCCAGACTGCTGCACCTGGCAGTTCAACTTCAAATTCAATGTGAAAGACATGTATGCAGAAGACTCGATTCAGCTGCTAATCAACTCGGGCATACAGTTTGCGAAGCACAGTGTAGAAGGCACTGACCCGTACGAATTTGGACAGCTTCTCACAACTTCTGGTGTCGTCTACTCTGAAAATGTCTGGTGGCTCACTTTTCATGATGGGTATGACTTTGGCTACCTGATGAAATTGTTAACAGGCATGGAGCTACCTGAAGGTGACGCTGAGTTTTTCGAACTGCTGCGGATTATGTTCCCAAACATATATGATCTCAAGTTTCTCATGAGGGGCTGCAAATCCCTTCGAGGAGGCTTACAGGAACTGGCTAATCAACTTCATGTAGAACGAGTTGGACAACAACATCAGGCAGACAGTGACAGCTTGCTTACAGGTGGAGCCTTTTTCAAAATGCGGCAAGTATTCTGCAGTGACCAGATTGACGATGCCAAGTACTGTGGAGAATTCTATGGCCTGGGTCCAGCATTCGACTCAACCGGTAGCTTTCGCACTACTGAGAGCAATCCCCTGCCTCCGCCTGTGATCAGAAAAATTTTGTTTTGATGGCCTTCCTTGGTGCTTCCCACCAGTGCACCTGCTTCTCCTCAAGAGAGCCCAGCTGTGCTTTGCTGACTCTGTATAATCAGGACTACCGGTGTGTGTGATGTGCCTTGCCATAAGGTCTGCTTTCACATTTGCTCCACAGACTCTGCTTGTGTCCCTTCACACTTTCTTACACACTGTACCACTTTCCCGGTGACCTAATCTCTGCTCTCTATATTTGACTCTCATCAGGAAAAAAATTTTTGTTCCTCGCACACTGCTTTCTTTTAATATGGTAGGAAAGTGAAGCATGGTCCTTAGTAGTGACAAATGTTTGCAGCAATAAATCTTGGAGGGCTTGTTAGAGCACTGTATTTGCCACAATTCTTTGCTCGAGCTTGGACAACCCTGCTGGTCATAAGTCTGGTGCTACCGAGGCCCACACTTAATACTTAACCAGACTGGCCTCTACAGATACGATGAGAGTAGTCATTAAGAGTGTTTTTAAAGGATACTGAAGAAAATTTTTCTTAAGATTTTCAACCTCAATGAAAAATTGAGTACTGAAATCAATAGATGCAACCTTCATTTCAGGCAGAAACTAAAGGAAAATAGTGAGTTTAGTATACAGTGTAAAACAGTCTAGAAGCTGCGCGATGAACTAGAGGAGGTGACGTTACTCACCGGAAATGACCAATCGAACAATGTCTGGTGTTCTCCCCCTCTTAGGGTTCCTAGAACCACAATGACAGCGAGCAGTGCTCCTCGTTGGGGTAAAGTGGGTAAGCACGAGGCATTTTGTGAACGGAAGGGTGGATTGATAGGTAAGGGGCAGAAAGGGAGGAGGAGGACAGACACACAAGCACGCTGCTTGTGCTGGCGCTTGTGACGTCATGGTTCAGCTGGTGCTCGTGAGCAGCCACCGTGAATCAACAAATCATCAAAAATATATCAACTGTTAAAAATACATAAAATCAACTCTTCTAGTTGGAACGGTGGTGCCTTCCAAGTCGAATTTAATGTATGTGCAAGTTTTTCCAATGTATTTGCCAAGATTTGTTCAGTATCCCATCAAACAGAATTTTTTATTTGTGGAACCTGTGCTCACTGTAGTAAAAAGTCACCATAGTATAAAACCACAATATGAGGGCAACTGAGTTTATAGAATTTCCTGTAACATGACAAAAAGTGAAATGACACCAGGGCTTCCCACCCATCAGAAAGGTTCCGAGCATACCATAATTCTCCGTCATCAGCCGGAGTATCAACCAAGCGCACATAATGTCTAACAGATATGTAATGGGTACTTTGTTTCTCCTCAGAATAATTGATAATGTCACAGTGGCTTTGTGCCTACTTCACAGAATTAAGATTTATGGAGTTGTGGGTACATCACAACTGTCTTTGTAGGTGTTTTGTACCAAGAGAGGTTAGAATGGGCTTGATAAATCTGCTCCTGCAGTTTTCACTGAAACTGAGCAACATGTTCCATGCAGGCATATGATGTTTATTTTGTGACACTTCTCATTTTTTTCATGACCCGAAAGCCTCAAGGAAGCGGGTGGGGGGTCACGTTGAAGAACATCAGATGGTTGAAGTTTCCGGAGCCCTCCTCTACAGTGTATAATAAAATCACATCACGATTTCGACATTTAAATACCAAGAAATTATTGTTCATTACTCCTTTGTGCCATACTGCCATGATTTGAAAAATTTCATCTTTACTGTAATGCTGTATAATAACTAGACAATTCGTAACTGTTAGAATCGTGATTAATCTTTACCGACAAATAAAAAAAGTGAATCGTGGCCACTTGGGAGTGCTGTCATGGAGTGATTACACTGCGAATTTATTTTTTTATGCCTTTCACAGCCCTTAGTCATCAGCATTGGTCAAAATATCTAAGCCATAGCGGTTGACCAACTGATAGGAGTGCAGCAGTTATTTCATACTGTTCCAAAAGCGAAATGCTGCTCGGAGCTGCAAGTTTTCTTGGTAGCTGCTCAGAATGTGCTCCATAAAGGGACTGGGAAAATTTGGACAAAGAGCTTTCAGCGTTCGACCAACACGCAAATTCTAAGAAAACTAAAAAAATCTGTGCTATCACTTTACTATGAAGGTATGCAGCGCTATGGGCTCTGATCTCATTTATGCAACAATAACTGGCATATGAAGCCCACAGGTCATTTAACAGGTTCCCCCTTCTCTTGTTTCTTCCAACCAGACATACAGGCTATTTTGGCGAATTGTGAAAATGATAGAGATCTCATACCTATTATCAACTAACTGCTGCTTTGGCCACGGGTATACAACTGTGGTTACCTTTATGATGCGGTACTCTGCTTTACTAGTGTGATCTCATTTCTGCAGCATGTACTTACATGTATTCAAGTATAAAGCTTGTTTCATGGCACATTTGGCAAGAAACCATCTTTTTAATTGTTTGTTTTTTACAATTTACATTGATAATCGTCTGGGATACACATTTCGTAGTAAATACTACTATTTATGAGATTATTCGGTTATGCTTTGGACTTCAGGAGTTGTGTGACATATTTTGCCTTGTGTTCTCAAAAATGCCAATCTCTAAAGTAGTATTTTTGGTGCTCCAGAAACGGTGGTGCACGAAAGTGGTACTTTTCTGGCTCTGAAATCTGCTCCCAAAAGTAAAAAGTCGCATCTATCACTGTTGATGGCAGATAGCTAATGGTGGCAAAAGGCATTAAAAAAGTCGGAATATTATTAGAATTGCTCTACTATAGCACCCCAGGCTCAGCTTCACCCATCTGGGTGAACTGTTTGGCGTGACTGTGACCCAGGTTGTAATAAGAAATATGAACATACCATTACTCTATGAACAATCACCCAACAATTACCTACTGAACTGAACTCTAGCAGGCATGGGGCAAACCCTCTACTCACCACTGGTCCACTAGAAATAAGAAAAAGCAAATGAATAAACTGATGAGAGTACAAAGACAAAAATAAATAAGTGAATATGTGTGTAAATAAGTCAACGAACATTTTTTAACCCCACATCGCTCAACATGTCAATAATGATAAATGAATTCAAACGTCCCTCTCATAGAAGAGATTGAAACTGAATCACTGAAGGCTGCTGTATAGCGCTCTAGACAAGTTGGAAGTGTTTTAATTTGAAGGTACTTTCAATTCTTACCATCAGAGGTCTGCGAGGTGAGTTGGAAGAATGGCGAGCGCCAGTAGCACACACGCCAGAATTATATTCTAGGCATTATACCGGAATACTAAGACAAAGTTTTTATTCCCCCCCAAAAAAGGTAAGCAATTGTTCATTTATGACAGAGAAAGTACCGATACTATTCTGTGTACGTTTCTGGATCTTTTGACGGTATTGTCTGGCCTACACTGTAGTTCCTTGCTGAGTGATGGTGTCGCAAATTGATGTGTATCATATATGATACAGTGGGCTTTTGTGAAGCATTCTTTTATGCCATGAGTTTCTTGCCCTGGTGACTCGTGTACGTTGATCGCGATATGCTATTTGGCTACCCTTTCATTTCGAACATAATATACTTCTCTGCACAAGGTGAACTAATACAACTTGATCGCACAGTTATATTAGTTGTATTTACATTTCATTGATGTTCTCAAATGCACAAACTGCGCTTTGCCACGGATGTTCACCATTGATGTCAGTTTGTTTTTGTTAGTTTTAGGCGGTGCCATGAATGATATCCTGGCACGTGTTATTCTAGGGGATGATGTAAGTCACATCAATCACATTTAAGAATGTGACGAAAAAGAATGGACCCCGCCAAGTACCGGTGCCCCTGATTACTCAAGTGAGGATGAAGGGGCGGATTACTTTTGTGGTGGTTCCATGGTTGCATTGTCTTCTTATTGCTCTGCGGAAAGACTAGAAAAGTATAATCCGCTAACCTCCCATCATCTGTCTCAAAGAAAAGGAAAGTAGCGCCGAAACAGCCCCAAAATAATGTCAGGACAAATAGTGTTACCACTTTCCCGTCGTATTAATAAAGAGGCTGCGATGCGAGGACTGTTCTCTGAAAAAAACAACAACAAAAAAACAAGAGTTTTGTTATTTGTTCAACATGCGAGGCGACACTTTGTCTGAACAAGTAATGTTGGGGCGAAATCGCTGGATACTCTCTCGTATAATCGAAATGCACTTGCTGTTTTTTGTTTTCCTTGTATTCATATTTGCGCCAATCAATTCTACTTCAGCTCAGCTATGGGACAACTAGCCTGACAGCAGTCACTACTAAAAAGTGCATAACTTATCGAAAACAAGGCCATTTGCTGATTTCAGTGTTGGTAGCTGCATTGTCGGTAGCTGCATTGTCGGGTGCGGTGACATGCCAACACTGTGCGCTACAGTGCTAGAGTTACAACATAGAAGAATTGTCTCACGAATTTATTCTAATAAGGGCCAACTCAGCGAAGAAGATGGAAACCGAGAGGGGGACGTTGGAGGAGTAGCTTGTACAAAATGTCAACTAGCTCACGTTATCTGTCATTTCAAAGCGACCTCCCACTGCTAAATGTCTCCCACTCCTGTCTCCCATGAAATTAGCGTGCTCCATACTCCTATGCTCCTATAGGAGACGGGACTGAGAGACAACTACCAGTTCATTGTGGCGCATGCGTGCAAAAACGCAAGCCCATCTTCAGTAGTACCAAAGTGTTAGGGCAAGCCACAGTTAGACAAGGGCCTGATAAGTGCCTTGGCGACTCATCTGTGTATCTTTCCAGCAGAGGGCGCGATTTTATTTTCAGTCAATAGCTGTCTTGCAACTTGTCCCCTGGTCTTGCCTGTCTTTGCGCATGCGTTTAGTATGTTGTAAAAAAGGGTGGTGCACATTTCAATAAACCAGTTGTTAGCCTGTAACCGTCCTGTCCACTTCAATCTTGTATCTCCTTTTTAGCACAGCTATAATTTTCCTAAATGGCTTACCAACTAGCCCCCCATCATACTCTTCTTGAATCCGTGTGAATGCATGAACCATTTCTCGAAATGAGACGTGACGCAGCTTATGGTCGAGCTGCTATCTCGCAGCAGAACTCTTGGACATGGTCGAGCCAGTGGCTTCTTGTGAAGTACTGTGTGCACACGTGGTTTCCAGGGAGGCAACAGCAGGAGAGCTAGTCCATGACATTTTCTCAATGACAATGTCCTCAACCTGTCTAGGTACCTCGGTTTTTTTAAAGGAGACATCCCTTGAGAACCCAGTATCTATGTGACTGAGCATCTGTGTCTTCGGAATGGTCTGAGGTGTCTGCAAATATGGCTGTAGTGGCAAAGAATACATACTCTTTGTCTAGCTTGCTCACAGAACACTCGGCCTTTTTCTTCTGTTTCATGCCTTTTCCCGAGTCTATATCAACCAGATGATGCTGATGCACTGCATGTAGCCACCATAACATGTTTACGGAAAATATCAAACCTGAAATCACGAGCTGCATCAGCAGAAAGCTAGAAACGATGACAGTATCGTAATAACTTACTGCGTTACTGAAGCCTGTGCCTCACAGCATCGAAAAGTAACATCGAAAGCTAAAAGCATGCTTGAAAACTCTGTCAAGTGTCACAAAACGAGCGCTCAAAAAGGGCGCGCCGCCAAATTCTCGCGACGAAGCGCCGGAAAGACGCCTCGAGGTCAACGATAAAAAAAAGAAAACAAGCATCCAAAGACACCCCGGGCGCGCGTCTCCCCTCGGAAGTGTGGGTTCGCCGACGATCCTCCTCTCATCAGCGGCCGAGCAAGCCCTAGAAAGTTCTCGATGGAAAGGCGCGTGGTGATGCAGGGTTGCGTCATCTTTCGCGGACGGCCCTCGTACCGTCTCGAGCTTTCCCCCAGCCTTTGCTGCGCATCGCGCCGACGAAACTATGAGAATTTTCTGGATTCTCGCGTGGAAGGTATTTAACCGAGCAGCCGAGATGGGAGATCAGGAGAAGAAGGAAATTAGCGCCAGTGTGCGTGGGGTTATTCCGCCGCGTTTGTCGGTGAAGGTTTTGTCCTTAGTGACAAAGCAGGAGAAGAATAAAATATGCGCCAGAGTGCGTAGGGTGTTCCGCCTTGTAGGCGAAGCCTTTTGTCTTCCGTGACAAAGGAAGAGAAGAAGAGGATTTTAACCTGAGGGGTGAAGACTCGAGCTACAGGCAAGAGTGTTTGTCTACCGCTATCGAGCGAAGACGCGTGGCAACAGCTGCGTGTGTGAAGCCGTCGTGTTTCTGGTGAACAAGTTTGGAGCCTGGAGAGCAGCCAATTGAAGACGCGAGGTTTCCTGGAAAAGAAACTTCGGGGGCAGCGGAACGACAACAACGCTGGACTTTGAGTGTGTGATTCTCGGAAGAGTATCATCCAGACTTTTGTTACAAGGACTTTGGACTGAATAAGTTTCCTAACTCTTTAGTCTTTAAGTGTCTTGGTTGTTCGATGCACGCGACTGCATTGTAGTGCGTATTGTTGTCTGTGTCCGTTGTTTCGAGTGTGGCTGATTGTACTGTGTAGTAGATTGTTTCATTCGTGACATATTGTATTCAACTATTGTCGAGTGTGCATTCGTGTGTATCGTTTTGATCAGCCATAACTGAGAATATAATTTTGTTTTGTTTATCAACTCTCGGCTCTGACTTGTTCTTTGGGCCACAGCTGGCGTCCGCTGGCGCACCAAATAGGACCACTTCTAAATTGTTCACGCTTTCGTGGTGCGGTTCAGGGCGCCGATACTTCGGCCCTTGGAATTAGCCCGGCGATCGCCTCCCTAACTAACGGGACCTGTGACATCAACAGAAGCAGAAATTATCACTTACTTGAGGCCTCTCATATAAGCTAAGCCTGACTGTGGGACACGTAACTATAGCTGCTGTTGTCACTGGATCGAGATTGGCGGTGCTACCAGAGCACAGTGTGTTGATAATGTCACGAAGGTGAGAGTATGAATGAAAGAAATATATTTACAAAATATACAGGGAGTCAGAGGCAGCTGCAGCTAAGATGGCAGAACAGCAACAATAACACGAGTGCGATCGCATTTGTCGTCTTTATCGTCTACATGATGCTCTCTCGTTCCCGATAACCGTTCCCGATAACCCTGCGCCGCTGGTGGCCCCGTATCGGCATCTGAAGGGAAGTATCATTACATGCAGAGATGTATGGTTTGAGACGGGATATGTGGACGATTAAAGTGGTGGTTGCAGATGGTGTCAAATGACTGTCCAACAGAGCGATTTCATATGTGACCTCAGTAAGCCGGCGTAAAAGCTTGTAAAGCCCGGAGCAGCTAGAGAGAAGCTTCGAAGACAGCCCAACATGGCGGCGTTGTGTCCACAGGAGGACCAATAAACCTGGAGAGTGGAAAACTACTCTGTGATGGCTATTGTAGCGGGCCTTTTGAGACCACTACGAGCCATAAAGACACTCCCGTGCAATTTTAGGGGCGAAGCGCCTTAGGGCGTGGGCTGTGCGTCCCCTGTATGTAGCCACCTCTAGTTTAGTTCTTGCAGTGTTCACTAGATGGCGGTACCGTCCCCTGTATGTAGCCACCTCTAGTTTAGTTCTTGCAGTGTTCACTAGATGGCTGTACCGTCTCCTGTATGTAGCCACCTCTCGTTTAGTTCTTGTAGTGTTTACTAGATGGTGGTACTTGTAGCTGATGATGAAAAGATGCAAGATGTTATAAACTAGAAAGCGGTACTTGTAGTTGATGAAAGATGCGAGATCTTATAAAATAGGAATGATGTCACATATGGCGCGTGTCATTGGTTGAAGGCAATCGTTCGATTTAGTGCGGCGACGTACGCTAGGGGGAGCGATGTAATAAAATCGAGTGGGCAAAATATACAGAGGATTCATGATTTACCAGGTTTACCTCCGGAGCTTCGCCCACTCATCATCATTCACTTCGTGGATATGGCGGCACTTTTTAACAGGCCACTTGTGCCCGAGCAGTGGCATCCCGGGTGTACTCGGTAATCATTTACGTTGTTGATGGGAGAAGAGTCTCAGAGGGTAAAACTGAACGGTAGCCTAACAATAAATAGGAGAAAAAGCCAGCTATGTCGTAGCGTCACGAATTGTATGCGAACATCACATAAGGCAAAGTATTATCCCAATAAAAGTGATTTTTGGAAACCTACATGGCGAGCATTGTTGTCAAGGTTAGACTGAGGTGCTTGGTAAGACCACTTGTGTGTGGGTGGTAGGCCATAGTGAGCTTGTGACGAGTCGAACACAAGTGAAGGATTTCGCTTATGACTTTTGAAAGAAATGAGCAACCACAATAGGTCAGCAGCTGTTGAGGAGCGCCATGGTGAAGAATGATGGCATGAAGCAAGAAGTCAGCGACGTCAGTAGCGCAGCTTGTTGGTAGCGCTCGCGTGATAGCGTATCATGTGGCGTGGTCAGTGGCTATGGCAATCCACTTGTTTCCAGTCAGAGACGTAGAAAATGGTCCTACGAGATCAAGGCTGATGTAGTAGAACGGGACAGTGGGGATGTCTATTGGTTGGAGTGGACCAGCTGGTGACAAGAAAGAACGCTTGGAGCACTGGCAGGACTAACAAGCAGCAACGTACTAGAATACATAATGGTAAAGGCCTGGCCAGAAGAATGGACTCTGCATGTGATCATTCGTGCATGTAACTCCGAGATATGCAACGGTTGGCGTGTTGTGCAGATGTTCAAAAACAGTGGAACGGAGAGCTGCAGGAACTACGAGTAGTAACTCCGGTCCGTCGACACTGGTGTTCTGTCGGTAAAGAATGCCACTGTGTAGAAGGAACAAGTGGAGCGACAGGTCTACGTGCGAGAAGCGTAGACGGTGCATGTAAAATCGCAAGTGGACATCACTGAACTGTTCCTGGTGTATGTCGGTGAAAGCAGATGTAGCGAAGACGCAGGGGTCAGAATCATGTGCTGAAAAGTTGGGTGGGTCCACGGGATGACGGTATAGACAGTCAGCACCTTGGTGCATTTGGCCACATTAGTATGTCACGTCTAAGCTTTATCCTTGAAGTTTCAAGGCCCAATGTCCGAGTCGTCCAGTGGAATCTTTAAGAGACGACAGCCTGCAGAGGGCATGGTAATCTGCAAGTTTTCCACACTCAGTGATGAGAAACTTGCTCTCCGAAGAAGAAAGGAGGCGACTGGAATAAGCGATGACACGATTTTGTGCTCGTTGCTGCTGGGCGAGAACAGCACCAATTCCGTGTCCGCTGGCTTTGGTACGAATGGGCTGATGGATTGGAATGGGCGAAGATGGGTGGGGAGGTAAGTAATGTAGTAAGGGTGCTGAACGCAGTTGCTTGGTCAGTACCCCAAGAAAAAGGCATGCTCTTCTTCTGTGGGTTCATAAGTGATAGGGCAATGTCGATGAAATTAGTCATAAAACTTTGAAAGTAAGAACATGAGCCGATCAAGCTCCGATGACATTTCTTGTGGAACATGGCTAGGGAAAATCTTTGACAACTCGAATTTTGCCTAAGTCAGGTTGTACGCCTCGAGCACTGACAAGCTGGTCCAGCACAGTGGTTTCCCGGCACCAAAATGACACTTGGAAGAGTGTAGTTGAAGGCCTGCTGCCCGCAAAGACTTAAGGACAGCTGACAGGCAGCTAAGGTAGCCTTCAAATGTGGGTGAAAATACGATGACGTCATCGAGATAGCACAGGCACATGGATCATTTGTATCCACGTAGGAGACAGTCTATCATCCTTTCAAATGTAGCTGGGGCATTACACAATTCAAATGGCATAACCTTGAACTGGAAAAACCTATACAGTGTAATGAATGTGGTTTTCTCACGATCTTGGTGATCGACATAAATCTTCCAGTATCCTAATCATAATTCGATGGGTGAAAAGCAGACATACCTATGTAGGCAGTCGAGAGCATCGTCAATCCATGGCAGTAGATACACTTCTGTCACAATTGTCAATATCTAAAAGGCAGCACAGCGCCTACACACGGCGCTGTTCTTGTCTGTACTGTTTGTCATGTCTACGATTTGGGGTATGGGATGTTAAAATAATGAAGTCTCAGTTTCGTCCAGGGCTTCTTTCGTAGTGCCATGTCATTCTTAGCTATTCATTTTTTGTTGACGCCCTACTACTGGTAGTCTGGCGGCTATTCTTACTTGTATCAACTGGCAACGACGATGAAACCAAGTCTTTCGTGAGTCTACCACACGAGCATCCATCCCGATGCCAAATTTTGGCAATATCTAGCCCTTTGAGGGAAGAGGGGATGACTGGCCTTGCTACATGGACCAGCTCAAGACATTCTTCACGGCGAACGACATCACTGCCAACTAGTAAACAGCAGCATTCATCAACTGCTGTGAAAAAAAGACTTATACGTTGCTTCGCAATTTGGTGAAGCCGGACCAGCCAAGTGACAAGACGCTGGACGAGATTCTCTTGCTGCTTGGCAACCACTACTGCCCAAAACCGTCTGCTGTAGAGCAGCGTTTCCGCTTCAACTAGCGGGTTCGTACAGAAGGAGAGTCCGTCAGCAACTTCATCACGGCACTGAAAAGCCTTTCTGAATATTGTGATTTTGGAAAAGAACTTGAAAACACGCTCCACCACCGCGTGGTGTGCAGCACCAACCAAGCCGATTTCCTAGGAAGATTGCTGGAAAAATCTAACTTAACTTTTGAAGACGCTGTCCAGACTGCTCTATAAATGGAAGCAGCAGAGAGAGACAGGTGAGATAGTGCAAGCTAGCTTTTACACCACTTTCTCTACCCTCCACGTCTCGGCAGCGTCGACGAGTGTCTCCTGCTACCGCTGCAGGGATGCACATCTAGCGTCTGCTTGCAAGCACATCCAGACCATTTGCAACTATTGCTGGAAATGAGGCCACTTGGCGAAAGTATGCAATAGAAAACAAAAAAAGAGCAATCACGGGTTGATTCCACTAGGTATCGTTCGTTCTTGGGATAAAGTTCGCTGGCACCTAGCAACCGGTATCGTGTGAATACAATTCAGGGCGAAGCCACCACTACCATTTCGCCTATCGAAGTTTTCGAGATGTAGCAAATTGACTACGCCCCACCGCCTTGCGGGAAGCCGCTCTGCATGGAAGTGAATACAGGGGCCAGCATCTCGCTCGTTGCCCTTGGTGCCTGTGCAGCTGTTGCAAGTGTTTTTGCGAAGCTATTCCAAAGATTTGAATAATGTAGAAGGCAAAGCTGATGTCTGTGTATATTTTCATGGCAATGAGGCTGACTTACCGATTTTTTCTGGCCGGAGACAAATCAGCCACATTGCTTGAACGCCACTGGATGCGAGAATCGGGCATCGGCATCTCCGATGTTTAAGTGGACATTCATGCACTTTCTGATGTGAAATACTTAGTCCATGGTTACGCTGAAGTGTTAGAAGAGGGCTTAGGTACATTCAAGGGAGCCGCGGCTTCACTACATGTACTTTCAGATGCTCAACTACCGTTCTTCAAGCCACGCCCGCTGTCGTATGCCTTAATACAGGGAGTCACGCAAGAAATTCAGCAGTTAATAAGAGATTTCATCATTGTCCCAGTGAAAACATCGTGATAGGCTGGCCCGATTATCCAGTGACAAGAAAGGATGAACGCATCAGAATCTGCGGGAATTTCGATGTCACCATTAACCCAGTCGCAGTGGTGGAACGCTACCCCTTACCTAGGATCCAGGACTTGTGGATTCTGCTGGCTGGAGGTGAGAAATTTACAAAGCTGGACTTGTGAGACGAATACCAGCAAGTAGTTCTAGATGAGGTCTCTAGAGAGTATGTTACGATTTCGACGCACATGGGTTTGTTTCAATACACCCGTTTGCTTTTTGGGGTCTCCTCTACCCCAGCTATTTTTCAATGGGAGATGGAGAACTTGCTCAGGGGTCTGCCACAGGTAGCAATATATTTTGACGACACGCTTATAACAGGTGCAAATGATGGTGAGCATTGTCGCAACCTCCGTGGAATACTAGGTAAACTGAAAGAATCCGGCCTCTAGTTGAAACTCGAGAAGTGCCGCTTCTTCATGGCTCGCGTTGAGTATCTTGGGCACATAATCAGTACAGAAGGCCTCTCCTCTAACATGGACAGAGTGTTCCCATTCTGCATGCTCCTGTGCCAGAAGACATCAAGGAACTTCAAAGCTTCTTGGGACTAGTCAATTTCTAATAGCGATATTTGCCCAAACTTTTTGTACTTCTTTGTCCATTGCACTTGCTTCTTGGCAACAGAAAGATGTGGAAGGGGTGAAAGAATCAGCAAGATGCCTTCACTGCCTGTAAGCACCTGGTGACTTCTCTCCAGTTCTTGTACATTTCCGCCCGGACAGGCCTGCGTGCCTCAGCTGTGACGCATAACCTTACGGAATATGTGTAGTTTTGGCACACAAAGAGGCTGATCGCAGAGAACATCCCATGGCTTAAATTGCTTAAAGAAGTTTATTGAAAGCAGAGCAAAACTATAGCCAACTTGACAAGCAGGCATTGACCTTGATATTTGGCATGAATCAGTTTCACCAATACTTGTGGGGCATACCGTTCGAAGCCTATACAGTAGTGCAATTTTATACACATTTAAAATCCAGATGCAGGGATTTCGTTCATCGAATCGCTCGTGATTGGTCCATTTGAGCCTTGGGAAATGCCGTGACGTTCTATGTCTCGTGAGTCGAATTTAGACGGAGGCGTTCGGCTCCATCGAGTCGCACGTGATTGGTTCATTTGAGCCAGGACGAATGTCGTGGCGTTCTATGTCACGTGAGCCAAGGTGTCACGTGTCTGTTTTCGTCCGTTTTTCAAACGGAAGTGAAGGAACAGTCGAAGAGACCGTCCGAAACGAAACGGATGGATTTAAATGGCTGCGAGGTGGCATGAATTGGATTGAAATATAAGAAATTTGTGCCTTTTCAGTTACATGATACTTTGAGAACATGACGTTGCAGCGGGCCTCATGCACTTAGCTGGGGCTTAATCCCCCCTCCATTGTCCTATAGCCACCCTATCTGTCTGTCCGTGTCCGTTGTCGTAGACAGACAGACAAACAGACAGACAAGCAGACAGACGAACAGTCAGGCAAACAGACAAAGAGACAACCAGCCAGCCATAAAGACAGAGGATGGATAGAGGAATCATGGTATACCGTTGAAACCCTTTCAAGCTTCGCCCCATTCATCATTCACTTCGTGATAACTCGATGGTACATTTTCTGTGATAAAATTCTTTCTACCACCATAACCACCGTCATGTTACGAGCGTCCTGGCGTTCCTTGCAGAGACACTGAGTGCATCCATCGCAGACACCGGGCACGTCCCACAGAGATGCTGGCTGCATCTAACGGCAGTAGTGGTCTCTCCTCCTCAAGTGTCTCAGCGCCTTTCCACTGCTTGGGTGCTCACTGCCCGGCATTGGCCTTCGCTACACGCTACCGAATAGACCATTGGGGCTTTTCTCGTAACAGTGAATATGCTATGATTTTTTGTGGGCAGGCACTTCATGCTTATCGCCTCCACTTCCCACATTGGCTGTTCGCTTCCCCTTGTCCTCGCGACTGATGCGGACCGCCCACTTTTTGAAGCAACGAACGGAAGGCTTCCGTCTGGATTTGGAACGCGCATTAAATTGCATCACAGATCACAAGCCACTTCTTAGGCTTCTGGGTGCCAACAAGACTGTTCCTGTGCAAGCTTCGACAACAGTAGTCCGATGTGCTCTGAAGCTCGCTGCTTACAATTACAACCTTGTCTACAAACCAGGGAAAGAGCTAGGTCATTCCGATGCTCTTAGTAGACTGCCACAGCCCAACGATAGCACTGCTTTCTGTTGTCCTGCTCTGCTTTCTGTTCTCCTGTTCATGCTGGAGGGCTCGTATCCACGACTTCTAATACCGAAAATGATAGAACGTGCCTCAAAAGACGATCCAGTTCAGAGTCTTATTGTCATGTCTCTGTTGAAAGGCGACATGCTTCCAGCGGGACCAGAATGGAACCCCTACAATGCTAGAAATGGTGAACTTAGTCTTCATAAATGCTGTCTACTATAAAGATCAAGAGTTGTGATTCCGAGGATACTTCAGGCCCAGGTACTTGGCGTGCTAAATGCCAGCCACCCCAGTATCGAGAAGAGCAAGATGATCACCAGAAGCCACATCTGGTGGCCAGGCATAGAAAATGACATTGCAAATAATATGAAGAGTGACGCTACGTGCCAGGCTCAACATCGAGCTGCGCAGCCGGTGCAGCAAACACTATGGCCTTTTCCGCAGTGACCTTGGTCTAGGCTTTACATTGACTTCGGAAGACCATTTCTAGGATGTACATTTTTGGTTATAATGGACGCATATTCGAAGTTTACAGAAGTCCTTGCTGTACCTACTACATCTGCAGACGCGGCCATTTCTGCCTTGAGATCGGCATTTGCACACCATGGATTTCCAGACATGATAGTTTCAGATAATGGTCCGCCTTTTGCCAGTGCATAGTACCTTGAGCTTCTGACTTGAAAAGAAATTCGCCATATGCTTGTGTTGCCCTGTCATCCTGCATCCAACAATGCCGCGGAGCAAGTGGTACATACCGTAAAAAACAAGCTCAAGAAATTTGGGTCTGGCAATTTTCAAACACAGCTATCTCAATCCTTGTTCCACTATACAACTACGCCTCATGAAATAACAGGTCACGCACTATGCGAACTCTTGACAGGCAGAAAATTTAGGACACCATAGGTGGCTTTATTGTTTACCAATAATTCATCATAAAACAAACACACGTACCTTTTATTGAAGAAGCGAGAGCCGTCACACGTAAAATTTATTTACACAAAAGTCATATGTGTTCCTCCTTTTGCCTATTCGGAGTAGGAGTCAAAGAGTACCCATTCATCCCCACCGAGCAAGGATTGGTTTTCACTGTCTAAATCATCCGCACCACACAACATATTATCCTAACTCGCATCCATTGTGTTCGAGATACTCGTCTTTCTGAAGCTTTTTCTGAGGACTTCGTTGGAGATCGCCTGCCACACTTCCACAATCCAAGTGCACAGCCTTTCCACTGGCGACCTCTTACCACCTGGAGTCAGCTGATGTCCTCCAGCCATCCAGGTGGTGTACAGCCTCTGAACATTGTCCTTGAAAGGCTTATTCAAGGCATGTCCAAAGGCTGCAGTATCGATGTGAGACCACCCGGAATCACTGCCACATCTGTGCGCAGTTTTTTTAGCTCATCTCGTATGCGTTATACTAGGTGCCCAATAAAACTGTCCAGGACAAGCATGAAAAGAAACAACAGACCACCCGGCCACTGACCCCAGACTTTTTTCACCCAATCCACAATTTCGCGCTCATCCAGCCTTTTTCGTGGACTCTTTTTCGTAAATTCTTTAAGGTAAACTTGACTTTGGGAGCGTCTTACGTTTAAAATAACTTAACGCAGTAGCTTGTGCCCATCCGCTGTCACCGCCAGCATTATGATGCATCGTTGTTTATCAGCGCCAGACGTTCTGACGATGACACTCCGTGCACCTTTCTCCTTCACTCTCGTGTTTCGCGGCATCTCAAAGCAAAGGGGGTCTGATCAGCGTTGCCGATGTGGGACATAATGAAGTCTTTCTGCTGTCGGAGCTTTACAACGAAACGGGGGAAGCCCACCACTTTGTCCTCATATGCTGATGGCAAGCGCTGGCCCCAAGTGGTCCGCTTTCGCAGTGCAAGGCCATGGCGCCGCATGAAACGAGTTGTTCATCTGGAGCAGACTTTGAACTCTTTTACTTCGACGCACTGCGCTTGGGCTATTCTGCGCGCCTCAATCTGCACAATATTCAAAGACACAGCACACCCATCTTGTCGTAGCTTCAGTATATGCCGGACCAGTTGCTCTTCAACGTTTGGATACCTGCCTGTCTTGGCACTGTGGAACGCCCGTCGTGTCTCCTTTGTCGCCTTAAGTTTTGTTCTTGATTTCTTCTGTACCGAATACTGGTTTGTCCAACACCGAAATGCCTGCTTGCAGCCCGGTTGCCGTGCTCCAGCGCGTACTGCACTGCCTTTAGTTTGAATCCAGCCATGTAGTTTGCGTACTCTCCCATGATGAAGCCAAAGTTGAATACACGACCAAAACATATGCACACCACTTGGAAAATGGCGTTTCTTTCTTTTTCTCTGATGGTAGTCATGGCGATCGAGTTCCCGACGTTGTACACATGACCTCCAAAGAGCGCGGCATTTTGGGGGGTATCAGTATTTGATGGAACAGCTATTTCTTCTTTTTTTCGCTCATAGACGCTTTTTTTAAAGTTTTATTTCGACAACACGTTAGTTAGGTCGTTGCACTTCGAATTTTTTGTTTGCTCATTGATTTGCTTTCTTTTTTTTCAAGGTATGGAACCGCGTTCCAACTGTACCACTGGGGGTAGAATCGTTTCTGATCACAACCAAGTTCAAGGTGCACCCATTATGCGCGGAATTAAAAAAAGTCAAATTTTTCATGATCAAACTAGGGGAGTGCGCCTATTATGCGAGTAAATATCATATATGGCACCGACATGGCGACCACTTGTGCACAGCCCACACAGAACCACCAGCGGCTGACACAGTGACACAGACGGGGTGCACCGCGCTAACTCTAAGGCATGAGCAGCTTGCTTCCTCTGCATCCACTGTTTTTGACATGCCAGAGAAAGAGACTCGTAAGCCACCTGGAAGTTCTCCTGAAAGTTCCTTAGATGGCAACATCGCTGCAAGTGACAGTGGTGCACCTGGCACACCAATAAGGTGACACAGCAACCAACCGAGAAAAGCAGTGCTTAGATACTCCCCTTAGTTATTCGTCTTTAGAAGAGAACAGTGTCACAATGGTTTATAGCTAAAATACAGTGCCCTCATGCGGCACTGTTCTTGTGTGTATTGTTTGTCATGTCTTAGAGTTTGGGTATGAGACATGAAAATAATAGTCACAGTTTGTTCTAGGCTCTCGTAGTGCCATGTCGTTCATGGCTATTTAACTGTGGTTGACACTCTACTACTGCTAGTCCGGCGGCTATCCTTACTTGTATCAACGTCCTTCCACGTTACTTTGTTTAAGTGATGGTAGTTTATGCAAAAGCGCCAGCTGCCGTCCTTCTTGACAAACACGACCGGCAATGCCCATGAACTGCAGGATGGTTCGATGACATCTTTTGTGAGCAGTTTTTCAACATCGAGCTGGATACCCTGTCACTCCGCATGAGACACATGATAATACATTGTCGGATGGGGCTGACATCTCCAGTGTTAATCCTATGAGTCACGAAGAATGTCCGACCCAAAGGGTGGTCATCAAAGTCAAAGATGTCATGGCTGGATTGCAGTAGGCGCCGAATGTCGGCTATCTGTGCTAGAAGGAAGGTCGGGGGCGATCATCTTGTTGACATTGGCATATGCTGCATTCTGCGAAGAGGAGAATGTAGCAGAGGGCGAAGACGAGTCAGCAATGAACACAGAAATGGCAGAATTGATAAAAGATACTGGAATTGTTACCCCGCACCTCCACCAAATATCATGGGGGTGAGAGTGTAAATGAAAGAAATATATTTAAAAATATACAGGAAGTCAGCGGCAGCTGCTGCCAAGATGGCGGAACAGCAACAACAACACGAGTGCCATCGCATTCGTCGTCTTCATTGTTTACCTGATGCTTTCTCGTTCCTGATGTCATGTAACAATATTGAGGAGCTTTAGATGTACAATAAAAGTGCTCCACAGGCACACCTATAAGAAACGCCACCCTTAAGACAACGGGTGAAAAAGATATCTGTAGCGACTTTAGTCAATGAACTTTCCCCATTAAATACTAATAAAAAAGAGAGGAGACCTTGTTAAGTTCAAGCTAAAAAATACAAAAATAAGGACACTTGCAAGGGTACTTCAAGCCTACAAAGCTGCTGATTGCTGTGTTTATCGCGCAAGTTTTAGCAAAGGCAGGTTTTGCCACCCAACCAGTACAAAACTTGATCTGCTCAAGGTGAACAAATGACACTGTGGAAGGTAATCAGTGAAACTACAATGCTGCATTGGCTTACACCTAAAAAGTGCCTTTTTTATAAGAGGAAAGGCCAAGGGATTATGCATATAGAGCTGATGTCAACTAGAACAGCAGTTATTTAGTGTTGTTCATTGCTTTCTATATTTTTCTGTTGAGGCACACTTTATTTTAAACACTAATTTTTGTACATTTGTTCACTTTTTGTGAATAAGCATAGAGAGTTTAGTGCTTAAAACTTGCTACCAACTGCTGCGACAAAGTGGCAGTATTGTCCGCTATGTTCTAAGTGCAGATTGAAAAAAGACTTCTAGTGCCTGTGCCGCAAACAGTAAGAAATAATATGTAGCATCGTGGGCTACAAAGTATGCTTGACATTTTCCCCAAAAAATGTCAAGCTTTATACTGACAGATATACTACTTCGGTCAGCATGGTGACAAGGTTTCACTACTTACGTGCATTGTTGCTCGGTGCATGGCATGCCTCAGTGTATGGAAACGTCAAATGCTTCAAATTGTTAAGCTGAGGTTGCATGCTCTATGGGTATATTTGAGTGCATTTTCGAACTTAGCAAGCAACAGCAATAAACGCTGAAGTGTATAACAGTACATGTGTCAAGGTTAATAAATTTAATCAAAGATCAGAGACTATTCATCACTGAATATTGTGCTCACGACTATCAATGCACTGTCATTGTTACTTGCTCCGTCGTGCTACAAATAGGCGGTTGTCAATCCCCTTTTCTTAATCTTTCGTTCACCTTGCAAGATTCCGCAATGCTGATTTTATAGCCATGACTTCCAGGAAGTCTGAAAGACCATTAAAATTACAATGGGCAAAACTGTATTTGATGCTTCTTTACAAAGCAATTGTGATAGGTAATAAGCCAATACAACGGTAGCAGGTCAACATAGAGTAACTGTGTTTTTGAACATCTCATGGCAGCAAGAAAAATTGCAACATACAAGAGATAAATTGTTTTACACGAAAGAAAAGGTAAGGTAAAGGCACTGGCAGCAAAAAGTTTGTGTCGATTAGCGTATACACGAGAAAGCCTACCATAAGCTCAGTCTGTCTCACAATCATCAGCACCATGCATTCGTTGTCATTGTATGAATTACTGCGTAGAGTGATTACACGAGAGATCGAACATGCGTGTCTGGACGACATTTTTGTGTTGTCTGGTTTTTATATGTTATGTGGCTATATTTGAGGCGCAGAGAACCGAAAATTTTATTTCCAAGAAACTGATCCCAGAACGTCAAAAAAAAATGTTTGAAGGTGGCGGCGTGTGCGTCTCTTTATTTCTTGCCACAACATTTCCCAATTTTGCAGGCAAATAAATTCGCACTGTAAACGTGTAATTTTTTCATTTTTGTTTTAATATGCATCACAGTGAATTACATCTATGCTCCTTAAGCTGTCTGCAGAATCAAAACATTTGGCAGAAAATGAAAAACTCAGCGAAAATAAAAAAAAATTTGGTAAGCTTGACGGATTTCTTAATTCAAGCAAAAATTTCAGAAAAAGTGCCCATGCAGAGCAACATCTTTTCAACTGTCCTGTAAGAGATTGTTTTGCTTGATGCAGCGTGATGGAAGGAAATAATAGTGAAAGGAGCGAGTTTTTTTGAAACAGCTCACTTTTTGAAAAAGAAAATAGAAAACCATGGTGCAAAGTTTAACAAACTTTTTTTATTGAAGTCCGCTTATGTCGCTCAATACATGGTTTCAATATTATATGGCCTCATTTCCTTTGATCATAAAATACAATGGGTCAAAACAGCCTTGCTGAATGCACTGCCTTCATTGCTGTGGTATGGTGGCTAGAAAGAGAGGTGTCTGCATCGGCGCACCGGAGAGCAAGCACGAATTTATCCAGTTGTGGTGGCGCTGCGGTCGACTCCGTGGTGCCCCTCCCTGCGTGCATGCGTCATAGAGTAACATATGCGCGCGTAACAGTCGCTTTTCGTTCCAACAGTATAACAAACCCTACCTGGCGTAATTCTGGTGGTTTGCTGCAGATCATGTGTTGGCACTGCAAACTAATGTTTTCAATTCACTTCCTTGTAAATCAGCTACTTTTGCCACTCACACCCAGAAGCTTGGAAGAAGAAAATCAAATGACTTAATTTCCGTGAGCTTGACAATAAAACCCTGTCTGTGCCGTTTTCATTTTGATGCCACAGTGTTCTTTGCGACGTCTCAGTGCAGGTAAAGGTGTCATCAAACATACTTGAAAGCGTTATTTTTATGACCTGGGCCTAGAAAACTAAGCTCTATTTGTACAAGCAAGACATTTTTTCACAGGCTCTTATATATGAATGCAAAAAAAATTAACACAACAAATGCATTAAGGTCAGAGAGAACTGCAATTCATACATAACTCCGCTTAAACAAGTGAATAAGCTATCTAAAAGAACAGTAAACATAAAATGTCACTATGGGCATATATATACAGATGATATTCAGATTTCCTTGGCAAAAATAGATACAACCACAAACCAGTTCACAAAAAATTGATTTTCAGATGCCTGCAAAGCAACACTTACATACTTGGCTTATTATTGCACCGCCTCTACACAACGGCACGTGGCTACATGTGCCCGCTCTGAAGCGTACCGGCGACCCTGGCACACTTGCTTATGGAATGCCAGTGCCAAGCAAACCACGATGTGCAACTGAAGCGGAACCAAGCCCCAAGGATAAACGACAACCACCTGAAACGTGGGAGGCTAAGTTCGCCCTCGAGGACCTAGCAGACCAGCGACAACTAGTCGCCAGGGCCAAGAGGGCAGTCGAAGCCAGAGGATTCCTGGACTAAAAATAGGGAACCCTCCCACCTTAGGGTGATACCGGGCCTCGCGCGAAGCACCGTTTTTAAACAAACATTTATATCTCTTTCTCTCTTCATATGTGAAACACAGCCAGACAGTGATATCTAATTTGTTAGTGGGAGGTTTGTAACAATGTGAACAAGATAATACTAAAACCACGAGAGACAACACAGTGTAAGTAATGTACAATAACATTAAATAAAACATTGTTTGTTGTAGGTGTTAATGTTATGACAGTTAAGCTGTGTACGTCTCAACTTCAAGAGCTTAATATTTTCTCTCTCTCTCTCTCTCTCTCTCTTTGTTTGGTTGGAAGCATTTTCTTCAGCAACGAGAAAATGCATTCTTGTCAGTGTAAAGAATCAAATGATCCAACTTGTCACTTCCAGTTTTTGGTGCTTGCAGCTGACCATTATTAACCTATTCACAGACAGGAAAGAGATAAGGTTCGTTATGCTATCTCTTTTCAACTTCTTGAAACTGAAGCATGCGAATGCATCTTCCATAGCTTTCACCAAGTCTGTTAAGGACTCGGACGGGTATAGGAGGCACCCTCTGCCCATCTAACGTGTGAGGCATCATTCTGCCGGAAGCAAGCTTGAATCGTCTGAGTGAAGCAACAGCCTGCTATATTTGTCGCACTTCGTCTTTTTAAACATCTTCCAGGCCACATAACCACTGATGTAATAAGTGATGTGGGAGTCGCTTCTGTGTCCAGCGAGATCTGTGTAGTCAGGGGGGGCTTCACAAGCAACAATAATTTCATGGGCCTCATTGAGGTGTCCCCCCCATCTAGGTGCTATTACAGTTTATTCTGCAGTTTTATTGAATTATTGTGGGCGCCCGGACATCAAAGGCTGCTCCAAACTACAGATGGTATGTTTCCACTGGAGAGTGACTGTGACAACCTGGAAAAACTGAGGCAATTCACAGAGAAAAAAACTATGCTGGCGTAGGATGGTTATTCGAGGCGTAAATTTGCCTGAGAATATCAAAAACATTTTTAAGCGCGTCTTGGAAGTAGCCAAATATCACCAAGAAGTTATAGCCCAAGGTTTTTGTGAAATAGTGCAGGATGTAAAGTGTGCTAGTAAGAGTAGCGTGGAGTTCTTTTGTAGTAGATTCACGCAGGAACCCACCCTGCTTAGATACAGCTTTTTATCAAGTTTCTAAGAACTCTAAAAAGCATTTTATGCTCGCTGCTCTTTACTTTCTGGTGTTAAACGAGGTCTCTTATTAGAGTGACAAATGCAGAAGTAGCATTAGTAGAGCCCGTATCATAGCAGTGTTCCACGTGGCTATTGTCGCTATGGATGATGAATATTTCATCAAAATGATCCTCTCATACAACGCAGTTATTTTCCAGTGGCTGGTCAGCGCGAAAAATCTATGCTCCTAGGCCTTGCGCCATTCATTGTCAACAAGAGCAGCAAATATGGACTTTCTTCTCTTGTTTGTGGGCCGCAACACACCCCACACTGCATCCAAGTGCAAAGCAGTGTCTTTGCTGTTTACACATCCCCGTGGCATAGTCACATTGGTACATATTGACCCGAACAAGTTCAAATAAGCAGACTGCAGACGTTGCGAAAACATGAGCAAGCGACTAAAGCTGCTGCACTATTGGCTGGCGGGTGCCCTCGATCGATCTGGATGAATAGATGGATTGATATGGCTGTACGTTTTAGATTGGGCGGCGGCTAACGCCACCTAGCAGTAATACTTAATGAACCAACAACAAGATTTAATTTTTTCACATTTAATTAGTGAAGTTGAGGACTGATACTTTGCAGTGAAAGACTTAATTGTCACTCGTGCCTTGATTATCGCCACCAATCAGATAATCTCCTTCTGGTTTTTCTACCAGCTTGAAGTCTATTTTGCCCTCGCTGGCCCTGAACCCCCGTGCTTTGAAAAACTCTGTGCCATCAACCTGAACTATAGGGTGATGTCCTTCACAGAACATTATCAGATGTTGAGCAGTTTCCTCCTCCTCTCCGCACGCATTGCATACCGTGTCTACCCTTTCGTATTTAGCCTGATAAGTATTGGTTCGCAATACTCCCGTCCTGGCCTCCAACAGTAAAGAACTACACTGAGTATTATCATAGATCCTTTCAGTAAAAATCAACATTCTACCCACTCCCTCTGTTCCCTTGAGCAGAGCTCTCGCAGATGCGTAGCGGCTGTTGCTACAGAAGGGAGTGGAAGGTTGGTTGCTTCTCGGTGTCCGTCTTGTGTTGTCGTGGCTGCTGCTGATTGTTCGGGAATGGAAACCAGCACATTTCAAACGTTACAACAACTTGACTTTATATAGAGAAACTTATGTACATATTTACAAGACTTCACCGTCGGAACCGTCGCATGTTGCCTCGGCAGAGCTGATAGTGCAGAGCACTCTTTGTTGCGATCAGCTCTCTGCGAGGACTCGGAAACCAGCTTTTAATACCTCGGTTGCCCCTCCCGATTCTCCTCATGGCCAACCAAAGCAACTTAGCCCGTTTATTGGACAGACAACACACTTGTTGCCGTCCCCTCCTCTCGCTCTCTTCTTCCCGCACTCGACTGCTCGGTCGGAAAGAGAGAGACGAAAAGACCGACCTGCACCCAACGTTCCGCGAACTGTGCGAAGGCACACAATGGTGGCGCCTTTCGGCTGCGGGCCTCCTGCATTACCGCGAGATGACTACGCTGTCCAGCATGACAGCCATCCCGCGGACTCTACTCCTAACGGATGGGTGGCTATGCACTGTCCTCCCGTCACCCACCGGCAATCTGCCTTCCGGGGACCATTTAGCTGGCTGCTAGAAGCAGTGACTGACCGCAGTATTCTTGCCAGAAGGGGCGCACTTACTCCGAGATTATCGTCTTCCGAGAATAGGCTTTTTGGGAAGCGCGCTTTTTTGAGACCGAGAAGACTCGCTCCCAGGCCTGCGACGCCAGACCTTACACTTTCCTTGGCAATTTCTTGTTTAAAAGTTCGACAGATCTCTTGTGCGGACTTTTTAATCATGAAAATTCTCCACATGTCGGTCTCCATTTCCTTCACCTTCTTTTTAACCGAGAATTCTTTTTGGTTTGGTCCTTTGATCTTTTCTAAGTATTTACCCGTCAATTTTCTGGTTTGCTTCCCCCGTTTTGTATCGACACTCCTCATGTACAATTAGCTGAAAACCTTCCTAGCCTAACACTCATCCCCCATTTCTCTCAACCGCTTCTCAAATTTTTTCTTACTGCTAGTTTCTTTGCCCTCAAATGATGTCCGTTCCATATCACCTTGTACTCCCTGATTTGGTGTATTCCCGTGAGCTCCTAAAGCAAGCCTACCTAATCCACGTTGCTTAATTTCTAATCTTGCTTGAACCTCTGATCTCATGCACAAGACCGCATTGCCGAAAGTCAGACCAGAAACCATGACCCCTTTCCTTATTTCTCTAACAACATCATACCTATTGTTTTTCCATAGTACCCTATTTTTCATCACCACTTCAGTCCTGTTACCTTTAGGCGTTACGTATATTTCGTGTACCCTTAGGTACTCGGCCCCATTGGTTATCCATATACCCAGATATTTGTATTTATCTGTTATCTCTAGTGCGACCAACTATCACTTAAGATCACTACGTTCATTATCAATAAAAATCATGACTGCTGATTTTTCCTTAGTGAATCTGAAATCTAACTTATCTCCCTCATTACTGCAGATGTCCATCAATCTTTGCAAATCTTCCTTGCTGTCGGCCATTAGCACTATTTCATCTGTGTACATCAATACTGGTACTGCCTGTTCATTGAGTTTTCCTTGTTTGACGAAAGAGAGGTTGAAGCCAAGTCCGCTTCCCTCTAATTTGGCGTCTGATCTTTGTAGGTACATCATGAATAAAAAGAGTGACAGAGGACACCCCTGCCTAAGCCCCCGTTTTACCTCTGTGGGCTTGTATACCTGTTTTCCCCACTTTATAACTACCTTGTTACTTTTATAGATATTCTTTAAAAGATTATTGACTCCATCTTCTACGCCTAGTGTTTCTAGTATGCCCCACAAGTTCTCTTGAGCCACCCTATCGTACGCTCCCTTGATATAAAAAAATGCTAGCCACAGGGGCCTGTGTTCCTTTTTTGCTCTTTCGATACACTGCATCAGTGAGAATGGATTGTCTTCCAACCTCCTGTGTTTCCGAAACCCATTCTGGAGTTCCCCCAGCACTCCCTCATCCTTTATCCATGCCTGCAATCTTTCCTTTAAAATCTGCATTGTCAGCCTGTAGACCACTGATGTCACTTTTATAGGACGGTAGTTGTTTATGTCAGTTTTGTCCCCTTTCCTTTAGAGATCATGCTCATCCTGCTAAGCTTCATCCATTGGAGACTTCATCATCGATTATTGTTTAGCTTGCTGCACTCTCAAAGACGGCTTAGACTTGGGACTCAATGTGTTTATCAGCATAATTGGGATGCCATCCGGGTCTGTTAATTTACTACTTTAAACACTCTTCTCAGCCCTTTCTGACTCTCGTCGTGAAAACGGAACCACTGCGCCACTTGATTCATTCTTGTCTATTAAGGTGCATAGGGCACTTCTTTGTTGAAATTTTTCTGTCACCCTTGTTCTTATATATTCAATAGCTTCGTCCCCTTCTAGCCTAACACCTTGAGCTGTAGTTATAAACCTCTGCTCTAGGCTTGTCTTATTTCTTAGGGAGTTTAGATGGTTCCAAAATTTTGCTGCTGCCTTTCTATCCTTTTTATGTACTTTTGCCGGTCGTTGAGCCCCCTTTCCTCTAATTTTTTTATTGATCAGAATGAATGCTTCCTTTCCACAGCTTAGAAAGATGTCCCATTTTCTTTCAACATCATCTGTTGGTTCACCCCGTTGCTTAGCACGTCTGTGTTCCCTAGAAGCTTCCGGACGTTTTGCCATGTGGCTCTCTTAGCTTCCTCATTCCACCAACTCTTGGGTTTGTGTCTCCTTTTCCGTGGTGACTTGAACAGACGTGCGTGCCGCCCTGTGGCGGAATGACATGCCAGCGCGCCTCCTTTCAAGGCGTGGCCGAGACAATGCTGACACCTCTCCTTTTAGCCGCCATAGCTATGGTGACACCTTTCAGCTTGTAAACACTTACGCTATAGTGACTTGAAGGTTTTCCTATTGTCGTGAACGAAGCGGCGAGGCTGAAACAGTTTATGATACAGCCTCCAGAAGGCGCAGCCGCTTGCTGGCGTGCTTCGTTCATGCGTGTCAGGCCGTGCCCTGATTAGCTGCTACTCCAGCTTATCCACGCCTTCGTCATATCTCGTCTTACGTACGCATTACCATACCTGCGCCTACTGGGATACAAGAGAGACAAACTGGATCGATTTATTCACGAATTATACAAGACGGCTCTTGGTCGCGTTTGTACGCCCTCTACGTCGCATCTTTTCAGCCTCGACATCTGCAAAGCTACCGACGAACTCATCGAAGTGCACTGCACAGCACAGATTCAGGGACTTCGCGGTAGTAAGACCGGCCGCTGGATACTCACTCCCATAGGACTCCCCGCTTCACCATCGGGCGCAGACCCAGCCTCTATACCTCTGACTTTACGTCGACGTTTTTTTCATCAAACCACTGCCAAAAAACAAGCTTGTAGGTCATCTAGACGGCAGACGGTGAGCACGCGTCCAAGCCTTACTACGCCACGTGACCTGGTGTGGCCTACGTAGACTCGGCCCGCTGCCTTCTCAGCCAAGTGCGTATGCATTCAATTAGCAGAATAACTTGCACCCCCCTTAACACTATTGCTATCTTGCGAGTAGCTGGCTCCATCCGTGTCCTCCACCCCGTCGAAGACGATAAAGCGGCCATAGCTCTCGCGCTGTCTTCTGGGTTCACTACGATCTTCCACGACTCGAAAACCGCTATCTCCCATTTCGTTCATGGTAGTGTTGCTCCCAGTATCTTACGGCTGCTTCAGTCCCTAGCCCACCCCGAAGACGAGAATGCGCCTCCCATATCTCTCGTCTGGGTCTCGGCCACGGAGTAAGAAAGACAGAAGAGGAAACTCTGGGCCGGCGACAGCGCGAGCGTGCGCCCCGATAATGTCCCTCTGGGAGAGGAGGTTGGCGAACGTGCGCGCAGCGATATTTGCGGCGACACACAGAACTATTCGTTTTTCGTCGCGGAAGGAGAGCGCGCGCCCATGGCGCCAGCGGTCTCCAACGGCGCCCGAGTGTCGTCTGCTACATATGCTTCTCGCGGACTCTACAGTGCTACTGGATGCAGCTATGAAGTTTTTCCCCGGCGCGGTTTGCCAAAACAAAATGAAGCAAGTGGAACGTCTTAGTGCCAGCATTTTAAATTATATATATTGGATCAGATGCTTTGTGGGCAACGAAAGAAATGAAGTGGTAGAATTAATAAAAACAAAAACAAAAAAACAGACGATCTGTATGTGTAGTTAGGCGTATGCTTAAAATCACCCATTGTGTAGCTTGAGGAAAAATTTTGCATATTCTTAGATATAACAGTGCAAACAAAACTACTGCTCACGAAAGAAAGACATTGACGAAGCACGTTTGAGCAGATGACAATTAACTTGAACGGAAGAGCGGAGACTGCCTCGAGCTGTGAATCAGTTCTGCGTAGCAAAAGTTTGACCTTTCAACACTCCGTCTGTCCAAGAACAGTAGCGAAAATGGGCGAGGGCTATATGAAGAATAGATAGACAATGAGAGGGAAGCGACTGCGTCTAGGAAAATTACTTTCGCAGCGGAACTGTCTGAAGCCTCGACCTTGTGCTAGGCTTAAATTTACAGACATCCCTGACTAGCCAAAAATCTTGTGATTCGCTGAAGCGGCACCTTAGGTTTTTTTGAGCGGACGTTTTACTTACTCGCACCCAGAAATGAAGCCAAGAATTGGCCACAATATAGCTAAAATTACCAATAAAAGCAACGCCAAATGAGCAAAGGTAGAGGATACTCGTTACGAGTCAGAAGCGTTCCGCGTATATTTTACCAACCTCCAAACTTCCAGATAAGCTACATCGCGAAAAATCCGTGGTTCTCAGTTTTACATGTTTGGTTGTTTTAGGTTGGCATGAACGATTGGTTCTCAGGAAATTGGAACATAAAACAAGCTTCAGAGGAGTTTTTTGTTTCTACTTTTTACTTTTTCTTTAATATAAAAAGCTTCCCTTGTATGTTTTTTTATTGCCGCATATCGTATTCCATGTTCCCACAACTATTTCTACCGTCATATGCGAGGGTGAAAGAGTGAAAGCGAACCTATTTAGCACTTGTGGACAGGTTCGCGAGACTATCGCGGTATGGTCTCTCTCGTAAGGCAATCTGGCTATCTTCGCGGAAACTCGCCCTAACGATTCGCCATTTCGTTTAGCGAGTGTATATGAGCTTTGCACTAATACACTGAGCAGCGAGCACAAGCGTGCAAGCAGACAACGCTTCTCGTATCTGCTGCTCTGGCGCGGCAGTGCGGCCGCAGTTCTGTAGGTGGTGCTGTCACGACGTTTGCGGCCGCTCCGGGGGGTGACACAATCGGGGCGCACAAAGGAGCCGAGTTTACCCTCCTGTCTATTCTTCCTCATTGGTCTCGGCACATGCAAAAAACCTGGAGAACGAGGCCGCCCACCAACAAGCTCGAGAATTCGTCAACCGAGCGGTGGGCCCCGCCCCGAACCCAGAAAACAACATCGGCCAGCCCCTCATATCATATCACAAAATTACTCAGGACTATCGCCTCGCGCGTCGAACAAAACCACCACCGCATCCCAAACTCATGAAACCAGAAGAAATCACATGGTGCTGCCTCCACACAAAGTCGTTCCCGTGCTCTCGGCTATACGCACACATTTACCCCGATCTGTTCAGTCCACATTGCTCAATATGTGGCTCCGTCGCCTCCCTCTCTCATATACTAGGGGGACTGCAGTGATGATCCACCCCTGCCTGATCTCCTGAACACTCCCTTGTCCGAGGCGTGTGAAAGTGTACTTCGCGATACGAGCCTAGAAGTACAGCTCCGGGTCGTACAGCAAGCTGAGGAGGTGGCGGCCAGGCACGGCTTGATCGCAATTCCTGTGTGAATTGTTTTTCACTTAAATAAAGTTGTTTTTCTCTCCCTCTATTCGCATTCAAACCAAGTATTGTGATTATGGTATAAGTGCGTTGTGTTCACCACTTATGTAGCTGATAGTATTTAAAAGAGAAAAAAAAGAGGTCTGGGGACTATACAGACATGTTAGCATCTTCAGGGTGCCCATGCTGGCAGGATATACTAGTAGAGCGTGCAGAAGCAGAACAGAGATGTAGGATGTTCGGAGTTCCAGTTCAATAAGAATTATTTTCACACGGTCATGTTTGAGTACAATATTCGAAATACTCACACGCAATTATAGTGGTTAGATCAAGAAGATAAAATATAAAACAGTGAAAAAACACACAAGGACAGACACAAGCTGTGAGTAAATAGGGCAAGAAAGATGCATATCAATGAAATGAAAAATAAATAATTAAAGTAAGAATATTGAAAAATTGAAATGAAATTTTTGTACACATAGGAATCTCTTTTGATGTGTTGTGCCAACTCTCGCTACTGTACTGGTTCCACGGGAGCTCCGAATTGAGAAATACCTTTTGTTCGCAAGACTTGCTTCGCATAACGGCACAAAACAAGTTCTTTCTTTCTTTATAGACGTTGAACGTAGAAGCGGTTAGAAGTATTTTCAGTTGTACACGGCCATAATGTGAACTTCTCAAGGCTCAGCTCGAAATAAAATTGCAATAGCGACTAAAATATCAGTGTCGAATACAAGTTCAATAGGAAAAGGTGCCCCTAACTGAGCGCCTCCTTCTTTTAATTTTCGCTAGCAAAAAAAATGCAGGCATGAGATTTTTCTCCTTTCTTTCTACCGCTCGTATTTACTTGTTAATCGTATGAGCTTGCCATGAAGAACTTTGTCGCTGCATAGAGCTTTCTGTGTACGCAGCAGGAAGTAGTAGAGCATGGTAATGGTGCTCCGCTGCTGACCCGATAAATGGGGGTTCGATCCCCACCACGGCGGCAGCATTTTGATGGAGGCGAAATTCTGGGCTCTCTAGTACGGCGTTTATATATTGTGGTTTTCGGAGATGTAAAACCTCCGATATTATCAGGGATACAATAAGGGGGTTCCCTTTCCAAGTAAGCAAATATAGTAGAGGCAGCCTTGAAGTAGCAAAAGAAGGGTGAGGCGTGTTTCTTTTATCTACTCATTTTTTTCGTTTCCATATTGCTCTATGGGATAATTCCAGTGCTTACCTATTGAGCATTCCAACCCTTAATTACCAAATGAAACGTCCACCTTCATATGACCTTGTGTGTGCGGGGGCAAGGTGGAAGGTAAGGTTCGATGATAGGAGACAAAAAAAAAAACAAACAAATTAGTGGATCTCGCACATAGCCTGAATCAAGTTTATATGACACTATATTTTGTGCTTTGAGCTAAGTGTTATGTTATACATATAATGCCTTTGAGTTGAGTAGTTTATTAAATCTTGAGCCCTCAATTTCAAGGGCATGAAATTCACTGGCGCCTGAAGGCTATAATGCACGATCTTGTCTCTTAATGTCTGTACAGGCTAAAGCACATATATGTATACACAGGTTTTATCGAATAAACTGCATGCTATGGTAGTTGCAAGGTTTAAATATGTGTATGTGTAGTGTATGTGTAACACTGCACAGCCGACATTGCCCAGACGTCACTACCGAAACCGTTTTCTGTAGAGTCTTCAATCATCGGTGGGGCTCTGTGATAGGTTACTTTGGAGGTATACATAATTTTTATTCTTTGTGTCAAATAAACTTCTTCAAGAAACAGGCACCTGATGCTATTCTTCGAATGTGTGTGTGGCGCACATATCCAGCATTCTGTGGCTTATGGTACACAAGTAGGTACCACACGTAGACTGACGGAAAAATATTACGATGTACACAACAAGAGTATTATGTTATACATTTCGTGATCTGCCACTCGAGTTTGTAATTCTCTCACGTACTCACTTGATAATTTTGGTTTCTACCAGATTACGGAGAAGACAACTACAGCACTTATATGTAGGCGATTAGATAATAAAAACACCCAAATTGCATTTGTTTGTAATTTGAGTGCTTCGAAAAAACGCTGCACATTTAAAACTGCATCGTGAAGAGAATGGCATGTCAAAACAGCTAGAATTACGTGCACAGTGAAAAATAGTTTGGTCTGCGTGCGCTTTCACAAGCGGATCTGTACGAGATATTTCATACGGCCCGCAAAACTAAAACTTTCACTGTCTCCCTCGTTGAACAGTCTCGGGGACAACAGTGAGCATCCTAATCTCCTGCTAATATAAATGTATTGTGTAAGATTTCCATGACAATGACGCTGTTGCGCTGCCACGCCGGCTGCACCCAGCCGTTAACCTGCACTCCCCAACCCTTCAACAACAGCGCTGCTACACGGTGCATAGAATCCATTTTTTTCACCGCCGCAGGAGAAAGCGCACGTTCACGAAACTAGGAAAGCCTTTCTAGTTCTTGTACTTACGCTGTTTCTTAAAAAAAAGAAGAAAATAGCAAGCAATGCTTCATACAAACTAAGAATTATTTACTTGCGTCTCTTATTATGGCAATGACAGAGAACGTGTTTTGTGCTTTAGAGTTGTCACTCAGAAAGGTTTGATTTCATCGCACTTTTTGCTGGATGAAGAGAGGATTTACTTGAGGCATGTAAAACAGTGCTTGCGAACGTTGTTGGTGCCACAAAGAGCCTCAGCCTCTGGCAGTAGCTTTTATAACAGTGATGCCAACCTGAGACAACGTTTTATTGTTAGATTGACCGTCTAAAATTCCCGAGATTACAAAAAAACTTTTGGAATACATTTTTCATTCCAATATTTAGGCTAATTGACTGTTGACTGAATATTACAATAGTATGCTCTGTGGCCAAGCTCTTCTGCATCATATTAGAAGTAGAAAAAAAACATATTATTAACCTCTTAGGTCTTTTTTTTCTATATGATCTATGGAATTCCATATAAGTTGCTTGCAGATGACCCTGCAGTATTGCCACAGACATATTTGTCTGTAAACTTCGCTTTAAGCACACATTGAAGACATAGATGTGATCATATGGGTCAACTATAAGTCTGTAGCACCTTTTTTGTACCGGCCGCTTCTGTGGTGGCAGTCCGTACTTAATTTTCAGGTTGCGGGATCAAATACCAGCTGCGGTGGCTACATTTTCGATGAAGGCGAAAATTCTGTAGGCCTGTGTGCTCAGATTTGGGCTCACGCTGAAGAACACTAGGTGGTTGAAATTTCTGGAGTCCTCCACTATAGCGTCCCTCATAATCATATGATAGTTTTGGGACGTTAAACCCCACATATCAATCAATCAAGTCCATACCTAAATTTCTGCATTTATAACTATTATTGCATTATTTTCAGTATAATGTAGTACATTGGCCCTTTTTTAGTGGATAGTATAGCTATGCTTTTCCTCTGTACTTTCAATCAGGTCCCCATTTGATCAAATATTTTCGTCGCTTTTATGCTCTCGTGTAAAGAGCACGAGGAAAAGACTGAAAACACCCGATTAAGTCTCGTCTCGCCTCATCACATTGTTTCGGCAATATTGAACCCATACCACTTTACACAATTTTCCAGACTACTTTTGCGCTGTTCGCCTCTAAGCCTCCTGATTATTTCTCATGGAGACATTGCTCAACGAAGTCACGCAGTCAGCGTAAACCTGCCGTCCTCTTCACTCGGGCCAGCAGAACACCAAGACTGTCTTAAAAGAAGTAACATGAGAAAGACAAAATAATCTTTTTTTACAGCTTGTTAGTTTAAACAGTATAATTACTAAGTATTGCCTTTAATCAGGCTGTGTAATTTGACTTTACGGAGCATTAAAAGAATTTCTAGATTTAACAACAAAGACGACCAGTCCTTAAAAGAGAGTGAAAATCCCTAGATCAAGAGATATATCCCTAATATTGGCATCACTGTTTCATTGAGACCAAACATCCGAAACGTTTATGCAATGAAAGTTTTTAAACGTGAAGCATTCTTTAGTAAACTTTGGCGACTTTGACCGCATCTGTCTCTCTAGCTACCTACGAGTTTTAGCTCTCCTGGCCGTTTCGATAATAGGATCTATACCAAAATTGGTATGGCATAACATAACTGTATGACGAGCATAAATGACTAGTCATAACATGACATGTTTATCATACTTTACATGTCATGGTCTTGCTGGTCTTGCGGTGGTTTCATTCAGATGATATATTGCAAAACTGGTATGGTATGCTATGACTGCATGTGGAACATAAGTGACAGGCTTTAACATGGAAATCATGACATGCATGACACGTGTTATGACCATCACCATTATTGAAGTCTTTCAGCCTTTGTGAACTGGATGAAAATATTTTGACACGTTCCAAGCAAAGATGTGCCATGAAGACAGGTTGATTTCCTGTCAGCAAAACGTTAACAAGGGGTCCAGGACCAGTTCGCGCAAAGAAAACGTACGAGCCAAGAAAGACAATTGTGAGCTCCACTCTATGCAAGGCTTTCGAGGCAAACAAGAAAGCAGCTGGGCCATTTTCGAGGGTCACCATGGATCTAGAGAGAACAGAACCAGCGTGGAATTCGCAGTGAGCTGAAAGCTAAAACCTAAACCGGTTGTGGCTGCACCTTGCTAGGAGAAGCGAAGCCCCGGAAATTCGCAGCTACACCGCCACCTCTAGCAAACGAGGAGGGATGGAATGTGTGGTTGAAGGAAATGAAAAAGGCACTATCTGCTGCAGCTCTGGCGGCAGCCTGCCTCAGCGCTTCAACGACGAGGGATTAGTTAACCACTCCTCCTTTCCCATTTCTCCATAGGATCGGCTGAATGAAGTGGCATGTTTTGACGACAAGCTGGTGGACCACTACATTATTCTACCCGAACGCAGTCAAGCAAGTTTGGCATGTGTACCGAAAGCCGGTTTTTCGAACCTCACCTTCCTTGGTTTCCAGTTCTGGAAACCTTGGTTTACCAAGGTTTCCAGAACTGGAAACCAAGGTAAACCATGTCTGATGATGTCTGATGATCTTAGATTACCTTGGTTTCCAGTTCTGGAAACCAAGGTAATCTAAGATCATCAGACATGTGCGAAATCTTGGATACGTAAGCGAAACGTCTGTGAAGTGCGTTTGTGACCATATTTGGGCATCGTGTAGACTGTGCCCTCTCCACATGCATTGTGTGGTATCTTTCCCCGCCTACATGGGTGGAGCACCTAGACCATCGAGTGCCATATTGACTGAAGCCGCGGACAATGCGCCCAGGGTTGGCAACGGGGTGCTATATAAGCGGAAGACGTTTGTATATTTGAAATTCTACAGTTCATCAGTTCTCCTGTACAGTTCTTGACTTCTCGTACTTGATCACTTGATCACCTTCTTTCAAATTCTCAGTTACTAACTAACCATGCAAATAAATTGTTGACGTTCTTACAAGCACCTTATCTGACTTGTTCAACAATGGGTCCTAGGACGGGGGACCACTACCAAACTGAGACCTGCAGGACGAAGAGTCCCAACACACGTAAGTCACGACTACATGCCACGCTCATGGTGCGTTCGCGACCATTCCGCTAGCTTCACGTGTACCAACTTTAGTATTACCTGACGTGAAGAGATGATGAGGGTAAATGACACGTCCAAACATGATAATCATGACATGCATGTCATGTAAAACATGACTACAAGCTACGCTCATAGCACACTCATGGCCATTTCGCTAGCTTCACATATACCAAATTTGGTATTGCATGACGTGAATGAACAAGGACCACAAATGCCAGGTACAGAATGACAAACATGACATGCAAGTCATGAATGGCATAATTTACGTCTGCCTTGTAACATTGTGCTGATTTTAAAGTGACATATGAACCTTTCCCATTCATGCTTCGCATATTATCGATTCCCACTGAATGTGAAACCTGCCAATTTTTTTCCTAGCAATATTCTTGTGAACATGTAAATAATTGGCACAGAATACTCGGTCTGAGTTATGAGCTCCATGCATCGTGTATAGTCGAGATATTTATACTAAGCAGCACCGCACTTGTTCTGTCGCTTCTCCTATGGCACTGCTGTGACTCAAGAACGCCTTGCAGTTTCAAGTTTTAATAAGAGGACAGTCCGTCTAAAGCTTTTACTTTGATAACATGTGGCCCACCCAGCGTGTCTAAGGACAAAATCTGTTTGGCACGACTGGTGCCTCTGTGCAGTTCTCTATCCCAGCTGTGAAGGTCGCATCTAAGGTCACAGGGACTTCGAATATAGGTGCACGTTAATGAACAACTGGTGGTCAAAATTTCTGGAGCCCTCCACTACAGTCTCTCATAATGATTTGGTGGTTTTGCAATGTAAATGTAACTTTCACGTTTTCAAACAGCTGAAACGCTGGGTTTGAGGTAATACAGGAAGAATTTATCTGAGAGCGACATGGAAGTGGTGATAATGAGAAACAAAATGAATGGCTTGGTAGATGGTTGAGGTAATGTGTACTACAAAAGCTTATTTACGTACATTGTGCGTTGCACTACATGTTTGAAGGTCTTCGTATCTACTGCACGGGGTGTACGGGAAACAGGCAGTGAGAAGGCACCTCCACAACGGCACACCTGCTCATTATGGAAGCTCAGTTACGGATAAGGCTTCTTGGCACAGATTACCTAAGCTGTACTGTGTGCATCTGGCTTGTTTTCGCAAGGTCATCCAAAACGTCCTTTCGCGGTGCTTTGCATGGTCTTGACAACAAAATAATGTTAGCGTAGTTTCATGTTGTGGGCTGCAAACTGGGCATGCATTATCACTTTAGATAGCAGCTGTCCTCCGGTCTGGCACAAAGGCGGCGCCCTACATCGTATAAAATCTTGATGTAATTTTTTCAACGCAAGCTATCAGAATGAAGTTATTATGCTACTGCAAGTAATTAGAATTGGAGGTTTTAGTAGAATGCAGGCTCATGGACAACCAGTAAGGGCCATGAACCAAGCACCCTCCGCAAGGGCCGCTTTGACCCGCTGTATCTCATGAACAAAGAAAATGAGGACATATATTATGAAAACCATGAACTGAGTGACATAAACAGACTTCGATAAAAAGTTTGGTTCAAATAGGGCCCGGGTTTTTTTAGTTTTCTTTTTTGAAAATGGGTCTTTTAGGGACAAAGCTTTTTAAGGCGTCGTCCAATCGTCCTCTGTAGTAACCACATTTCTTGGGGATGTGCCACAGGCTGTTTATTTCTTGAAGTATATTCTAGATGGCGGTACTTGTATATAATCAATATACAATGAAAAGATGCGAGATGGTGGCGTAGAGCTTCGTAATATACACTAGAGGGAACTCTGCCCAATATACGATGAAAAGATGCGAGATGATGGCATAGAGTTTCCTAATATACACTAGAGGGAACTCTGCCGCTAGTGTCTATGGGAGCTGCAATGCACGGCACTATAGCGAGCATGGGAATGATTGGTCAGACACAAATTTGTCTAATATTCATACTCCTGGCCTGCTTCTGGCTCTGTGTGTGTTCGTGTGGCTTGGTGCTCTTTTCTCACAAAACAAAAAACAAAAAATGTTCAGCGGTTGCATTTGACCACCTTATTTTTTTAGGCTTACCATTTCGAATCAGGTCACGAAATCTAAAATGGTTTGTTTTTTCCTTCAAAACGAAACCAAAACGAGCAATAAATGAAGCCTTAAGTACAATTCGCCGCCCGCAAGTAAGAAGAATAGACAAATCTGTGTACTACCCATCATTCCCATGGTCGCTGAACGTTTGCTGCGCAAGAGTACCCTCTAGTTAATTTTAGGAAACCCTATGCATGGTGGTACTTGGAGTGTTCACTAGACGGATAAACATGCAGACAAACGGGCAGATGCACGGACGATTGACCTACGGTTGAATCGGCAAAGAAATGTACAAATGAACGGACAGATGCTTCGCTCCACTCGTCATCATTCAGTCCGTGGATATGGTGTGAGTTTTTGAAGAACTCACTTCTTTAACTATTGTTTTGTTTTATCATGCTGTATCATAGAAAATAATTTTATGCAGGAATTTTGAAAAGAAATTGCTATACATTGGCTTTTTTTGAAAATTTTGTGTTAAAAATAAGAAGTGTGCCAAGGCGCATCACAGATACCAATCTCTCTTTTTTTTAATTTGAATGAGTTTGCCATTTTACAGAATTTCTTGGTTCTTCAGACAGCTTAAGGAAAACATGGTTCTAATTCACTGTGATGTGTATTAATGCAAGAAAAAAAAATCGACAAATTTTAGAATGCACCTTTAATTCGCCTGCGAAATCTGGAAATGTTGCGGCAAGTAATAGCGAGATGTGCGTGCCGCCACTTTCAAGCATTCTTTTTGGTGCGCTGAGATCAGTTTTTTGGAACTAAAATTTTCAGTTACCTGCACCTAAAATATAGCCACATAACATATAAAAAACCAGAAAAAACAAAAATATTGTCTGGACACGCATGGTCAATCTCTCATGGAATCACCCAGTACTCAAACTATTTTGAGAAACTCAAAGCTGCCTAAAACAAGCCGAGGAGCCATAAGCTGCAGTTGAAAACATAGCGAAATGTGCATGTGAGCTTGTCTTTGACAAGATCTTTCTGAACACCAGAAGTCTGGGATTGGGGCCGTTGTGTTGATGAAAGAGAATGGTTTTTCGCATTCTTGTGTTCAATGCTTGAAGGCACTTGTTGAAATACATATAGGCAAAATGTTGTCATGTCATAATAATTGAAAATGAGTAAAAGTCCCAGATTCTGGCACAAACAGTGCTGAGGGCAGCAGCTGATCAATGCAGAAAGCTTAAGGAACCAACTTACAAATACCTGTATAAACAGGGATGTCAGACTTTGAGGCGAATGCTGCGACGCTGCTACTACCAGTAAAAACCAAGCAGTGCTGATGCCTGTAGCGGTAGCAGCGAACTTCAGCGCTTATGTTGTTGATGCTAGCTAGCGGCCGGTTCTGGCGGTTGTAGATTAACTACTAATGTATTGGTGTTCTCAAGAATAGCAGAGCAACGGGGCAGCATCACGAAATGATTGCCAAGAAACAGTGCGGCGACGCTGCGAAAGCAGAGATGAATGGTTATTGAAAATGTTAATGAACATGTGGGAGCCACTATACATTCCAGCAAAATATTCTTTATAGCAAACTAGCATGAAAAAAATTTTTTCCATTGAACTGCTTTTACTTTCTACCTAATTCTTACTCCTTCTCTCACTGTAAACTGGAAAGCTTACTCAGTGAACAGTTCCCTGGTCGTCATGTGTGGCATAGAGAGCAACTATAGAACACGACATTCCAGCCGATTTCTGGGAAGCCCTGTTGCTTGTCCACCTTTCCTGACATGTAGAGGGGCACGCACTTAGAAGGAGAAAAGCAGGCCTGCTGTCAACGAGAATGTTTAGTTTTTGATAATACTCTTGCAGAAAGCCTGCTAACAGATTTACGTTTAGACTAAAAACTTGGAAGGATTTGCAGAACAATTTTGTTAGGAGAAAGTATGCGGAAATATTATGTCTTGAAAAAGTAGCCTTGCAGGAAAGCCTGCCTAAAGCATTGTCAAGCAATTTATTCAGATGCAAGTGTGGCTCCTGCAATTCTGCTACTGCCAGTGCTGTTCTTTGCTGCTGCTACCATCCGATATTCGATCGGGAATAGGCTTGTATTCAAACAAAACATGCACTTTAATATATTGTCAGTAGTTCTGTAATTTCATGAATAATGTACTTTGTTTCAACGTTACTAGAACCAGATTCGCAGCTCTGCGCACGCGCTGGCACGAGCAACTGTTGCGTGCACTAAAGGCGCTGCTGTTACATCTTGCTTCACATATCCCGTCGCGCATTGCGATATGCGTGTTGCCGCTCAGATACGACATGTTTTTGATGCTCGGTTGTTTCTTTGTGCAATTTTTTAGTGAACTGTCGTCTCTTACAAAAAAGTTCTAACATGTGACAAGGGATGCCAATAAACAATGACTTATTGTTGGGCCCCAGGCCGCAAAAGTGGCTACGGAAATGACACCGATCATCATTTCTTTGAACCACCCCGATATCCCGATGAGTTTAAATAAGCCGCCCGCATATTCCCGCGGGGAAAGTCTGTGTCCGCGTGAATGCTGTGTAATTGGGTATTGTAATATCGTCTTTATTATTCTTATTTACTGAATGATGAAAAAGCGCGTCCTTCAACGAGTGTTGGGACGCTGATGTTTGGTTGTGCCCCACTACTAATTGAAGATACCGTTGCTTCCAGTGCATCTACTCGAGTCAAGCAAAGCATAGCCAGAAATTTCTTTCGAGGGGGGAATTGGGCAGGGGACACCTGCTTCATTTCGGGCAAGGTTCCCCATTGAAATGATCATTTGTGGCTCTCTATGCAATCGCGAAAAAAAAATGCGAGGAGAGGAGGCACGGGCCCAGTGTGCCACCCTTGGCTATGCCCTGCATGGACGCAAACTGCACTTTGTGTAACGAACCGTAAACGGTTGAACATGCTGTGAGTGAGTACTGGGATCCAACATTCTTTTTGTATGTGATACAAAGGACCCTGAAGAAATATCTGCTGATAATACTTCATAGAATACGTTTTATTTCAATACAGAATGAAAGTGGTGTTCCATATAATATACTATTACTGGGACTTTACAGTCTATGGCTAAAACACATGGCCGTGAAGCACATGGATTCTAAAGCAAAATCGGCATCATTCAATGTGTAATATGTGCGCAAGATATATCCAATGCTGAATTAACCTCCAGAGTGTATGGAGGTGTTTGATGAACTGGTGAAAATGAAGCGTTTTTAAACCATCAAGGCGGTGTGAGTAGACCTATGTGGTTTTAATGAATATGCATTTCTTTATATCTGAATACAAAGCTTCTAAAAAGCAGACGTGTGGCTGTGCAGTAGAACACCAGCATGCTCTGTGAACTCCCCGGGTTCGACTCTCACTCAGACCCAGAATTTTTAATTCCTATTTTATTTGCATCTTTCTAAATTTTTCGATAACGCCCAAAATGATTATTTTTTGCTCACAATCAACAAAACCGACCCATTTGCCAGAATTTCTGCGAAACGAACTTTTTATCGCTGTCTTGTTAAAAATTAGCACAAAAGCTGTGTCCATGGATAGGTGGCTGACTCACAAATCCAAGATATGGGAGTGACATGTTGAAGTGGACGATAATGTCAAATATCATAAGCACATTATTAATGGAAATGAAATACTTCCACCTCGAGAAAATGGGCGCTGGTGCCTGGGACATTACCCCTCCTTTTTGCCGTTCTTCCAGAGCGCATCTCGAAGGCACATGCGCCAACAAGAACAAAGAGGTCACAAAAAAAACGTGCTAGGGATGAGCTCATGCCAGGAAATGAAATAGGGCTGTCATGGTCATGGAGTCGGTCGAGTGATTCTAGCGACGACGCATCTCCGGGCAGATCAGACGTCTCGTCAGCTACACCGTTCGCGCTCAATGAAGCGATGAACGTCTCGTTGCCTTCCGCGTGCCGGAGCCAAGAATTAATTGATGATGCCGTGTCAGGGATCACAAGCGGTGCTTTCTACTGCAGAAATCTTGTACAAAGAGCTGCTACTACAAAAAAACTTATTGTTGAACGAAATGGCAGTTCAAGATTGTGTCCACAATCATTAGTGTTTATCGTAAACACTGTAGAGTGTTTACAAAGCGGCCCACTAGCTTTCTTTGCCTGTGCCTGCAGAGGCCACTGTGAGCCAGAAAGCCTGCTAAGGTGCTGAAACCCAGAAAACAAAAGATTCGCAATCTCCCAAAGCGGTCTGCTCGTGCGGCTGCCGCAAAAAGGAAGAAACATGAGGAGATCCCGGCTCTTGAGCAAAAGCTTTCCACAGTTTCGAATGAGGGAATCAAAAATACCCTTGCTGAGCTTCCTCATTTGCTAAGGCTTTTATTCATGACATCGTTGAAGTAATGAGTGTTCAGCAATAACCAAGCGAAAGTATTCGAGAAAGATGGCTAACACTTTAGCCATCTTTCGTGCGAGAGTTGGCACGATAACTACGGCTTTTTAATACTTTCATGAGATGATTTTTTCACGAGAAAGGTGAGTATTAACTACGCATTATAAAAAATATTGCCACATCAAGCAAACTGCATTTCTAAAAAGTGTTTCCATCATAGCACATCGGCCATTCGGCTCGGAAATTTTACAGGCTGACGAACACTGGAATTTACATGAAGAATGACCTGCTGATTACAAAAATAAACCAGAAAAGAAGGACGATCACATACTAACAACTCGTCCTGTGTACTTCTATTCTGGCGTCTTGTGTTTCGTGCAGTTTATTTTTCTCATGTATTACGAACTGGTACCCAACACAAGCTTCTTGGACCCGGCCAATTCCTCCCGAAAACAGCGTTCCGGGGACTGTCGCGAAATAAATAAGTAAAGAAATAAATAATAATTATTTTCTCAATTGGAAAGGCTCCTGAAGTTTAGTGGTGATGATAGGGCAAATGTTTTACAAATTTTTGTTTTTGAAGTAGTTGAGTTTACCGTGCAAGTGTCAATGACGAATCTTCGTTCTGACGATTGGCGAGAGCTGCAATGACAACGGGGATCACTCGCGCTGCAGCAGATGACGCGCGCGGCTTGGCACAGCAGCGCCACTAGTTTTTGCGTTGGCCACCACGGCACTTCGGAGAGCGCACTCCTATGGGGAGCTTCGAAACTGACCTGGTTCTAGTAACGTCGCTTTGTATATTATACTCTGCAGCAGTCAGTGTAGTTGAGCAATATACCAACGAGAGTTGAACTGACTCATTTTGACAAGAAGCCCTGCTTAGAGCAGGTGAATTGCAGTTCTGGAGCTGGTAAACTACTTTTTCAGAAGGGTGGGGTTAGGAGAATATCAGAATTCATTTTGCATCAGAGCCGCATGAGTCATATTTTAAAATGTTGTACCTGACAACACTTTTACAAAAAGAGGCCCATATCATCTCGCTGCATAAGGAACACTGGTGTGCTAGGAATAAGTACACGCAAAAAGTGAAGCACGTGTAAGAGGGACTCGGAACTGATGTATGTCACTAGCTGGCGAAATATGCATCCAGAAATGGTAAACAAAAACAGTAATCCACAATGGTTGACGTATATAATTCCTCGTACATCATTGCATGCAAATGGCTCCGGTCAAAACACATAAGCCCAACTGGTGCCACGGCATCCCATACAAGCTACACCGACTCATTGGGAAGGCGGCACAAGCTTTGATGTGCACGCCTTCTGCTGTTATTCAATGCTTACATTTGCTTCACGTGTGCACTGTCAGTGCCTCCTTAGTGCATGTGAGAAAAAGATACATTGGAGTGCATTACACAATGGAATTTTATTTCTGCACTTACTGGCCTGAGTACTCATCCTAGTCATGGTCAATGTAATCTAATCTTCTTTTACACAACTATTTAGCGTGTTGCTAGTAAGGCCTGAATGTGTAGTTAGGCGACATACACCACAAGCTCTGGAAACCATGAAGACATTGGCCCACAAAATCCTCTGTGCTCAGTGTCGTGTGAAAAATTCTTCATGCTGCAATTCTTCATGCTTTATGCTTCACTTTCACAATTGATTGACACATAACCAAGAGCCGTGCTCGCCGAATATGAACTATATAGCTTACACAGCAATTATAACCAAAATAATCTTCCAGAGAAAGGGTAGAACAACCATGTGCTATGGGTAGCAGTGGATGAGCTGACGTAATATTGTAACTATTTCACAGTGTCTCCGTTTTCTTGCTTGTCTAGCCATTTCTGGAACTGCAACATGTTTTGCCTTCCATTGTAGATCAACCCTTGAACTTCAAGTTTTCAAGTTTTAATGTTGCTCTACAATCGTGCAATTGGCGATGGTACTTTGTGATAGCAACACAGTTTGTAACAAAGGTGTGCAAGCGTGGAGAAAATGTGAAAGGTCTACTACCCGTTTCCAACTGCTCTCATCCTGGCATGACTATACAAGGTAGCTGGTGCACTCATTCTGCTCAGCAGGCTCTGCAGTGGTCGAAGAATAGTGCGTTTGGCTATTTCTCATTCCTTAAGCGTCCTGGTGCACAATAACAGTCAGTTCCAACTTCACCACCACTGTGAAAAGAAAATAAAAGGCTATTATTAAACTGTAGCCACAATAAGTGAGTTAGTCAAACAGAATATGAGATTGTGCATATCTAAAGGAAACAGAACCTTTAGCCCAAGCATCCTTATTATTAGCCCAAATTCTTGGGTTGCACAGTACAGCACAGGGTTTTATTAATGGTGGAGATGGCAGGCGATGGAGTAGGGTGGTGCTATACAGCTTAAATGAAGTACAACAGAACAAGTGGAGCAGGAGCTTTAACCCTGGTTATTGAGAGTGATTTATGTTACTGTTGGGAGAACTTAATGAATGGTGTGGCAACTGTGTGTGTACTAATCTAGAATAAAACAGTAGTTTTTCTATTTCCAGCTCAACAGGGATAGTTACAGCATTCCAGATTCAATATGAAGCTTTCATGAAGCAGCAACAACAGTGGCATTAACTACAAGATTAGGAGAATGACCACTGAACTTAACGCTATGCCAATTAACCTACGAATATTGTGACAGCAACCAGCACACACTTCCCACCATCGAAAATTGCACCAACAGCATTATTCTCACCCCCATATCAGTTTGACCCTGCTTTGGAAACTTGGACAAACTACAAGGAGAAGCAGGAAGCATACTTCTACGCTAGCTTCATATTAGGAATTTCTCAGAGACTCTCCATTCTTATCACGTCTAACTCCAGAGTTGTATGGGCACCTGGGAGGCCTGCTGGCACCAATGGGAGTAGAGCTGTGCGAATATTAAAAAATTTCCAATAACAAGTCGAATAATGTTCTGATAGAATCGCTACTCCAAATAAATAGTATATACTAGAAGTATCAAGCATTTTTAAATATATTTCAAACAATAAGCACCAAATAAAAGATCTCAGAGGAACAAAATGTTGATACAGTGAAGGGAAACCTTTCTTGTCTTAACCATCGAATAACCAAGATGCATTGGAAGGTTTTACAAGAATAAACAAATAAATTCCAAAAAGCTGGAATATTTGTTTCACGATTTAACCATCACCTTCATACTTATCAGCGCAAACCATCTGATAGCAGAGGCAAGCTCCTAGCAGAAATGCTCCTAACTTTCAGAATTGGAGTATGTCTGGACTTTTTGCTGCATAAGGCAGAATATCTTGTACCGGCAACAGACAAGACCCCAAAGAGAAAATGGACACCAGCAAAGGTCGTTCTTGCTTTTGGCAAGGGATTATGGTGGATCATGGTGATCAGTGGCACCGTCAAAGAGATTAATGACCATATAATGATCACAGGATGAAGGCATTTCTGCTTGAAGCTCTAGTGTTGTCAAAGTGGCAGTTATCTATCCAATATCTTCATCATGACAATCACTGTGATGTTGACTGTAGGGAATTGTTTAATATTTAGATAGTAGCTGATGACAAAGTGTCACTTTAAAATACAGCAAACTTTCTTTAAGATGAACTCAAAGGGAAAAAAATTATTTGTTTTATGAGGAAATCGGCTTATCATACGCGCCCCCCCCAAAAAAAAAACCAAATGCTAAAATGCCAAGTGCAGAGAAACATGTTGCTTTAAAACACTGAATGGAGTATACTTTAAATGGGGAGAAGAAACAAGAAAGGCGTTTATGTAGCTTAGCTTGATAAAAACTATGTTTTCAAGTAGAGTATACTAACCTAACGAGTACTCGATTTAGCATGTTCATAATAAATATGCTTATGAGTAAATGGCTACTATATTTTAACAATCAAGCTTAAGCACAACCATATTTTCACAATTAGAAAAAGATAAAAAGGGAGAGACAAGCACAATTTTTTTTTCAAAGAATGGAAAATTTATTCTTCTGGCTGTTCACTTTTTGAGAGGCTGGTTTACTGACTTTGCTATCACTTTCGAATATGCCTCTATTCCATGCAGTTACCTTGATAAAGCCAATATATGCCAAGTTGTTTACGAAAGTCTGCAAGCTTTTCTTTGAGGTTCGGATATTTTCTTATTTTGTGCAGCTTAAGAATTCTGTTTAGGTTACTCATGATCACAAGCCTCGGGCACACAAGGCACGTCGCAATTAGCTTTCAATTTGCTTTGAGTCTGCACCGGAAAGCTTTTTTTTCAGTTTGCCATCTCTTGTTCGTCTGAATGCTCCCACCAAGACTATAATGTTCGTTGTGCAGAATCCTCATCGCTGTCTGTCACTGAGAGAGTTCAGCTTACCAGAAGAGGCCTGTCACATTATTCGTTTTAAGCAAAATCTTTTTTTCATTCAGTCTATCGGAAACCAAACATTTCTGTGTAGTTCGTCTTAAGCAAGAATTCATCTTAAACGAGTCCGTCTTAACAGGAGTTTACTGTACAGTCATTGCTGTATTTCAACTCTAGTTGCTGATGTATATGAGCTTGTCTCAGTTTACATAATTGTGGCATGCTTTTTTTGTTGGTTAAAATTAGGCAAAATGTTCGTGTGCTAAAGCTGGTGAATACAAGTTTCAAGCAAAATGTCGAATTCTTCAGCTCTTTCAAACTGCTTACATTGTCACTCTAGGACTGTTTTCAAAATGATCACATTACAATTCGAAAATTATTTCAATTGTTTTCACTTTGTATTTGTGCATGACTTGGTGTCTTTGCACCGTCTTTGTATTGGACTTGGTTCTAAATTTCACTATTCACAAACCATTAGCAGAAATTGCGCGATGTGCCATATGATGCCATTATCACCTTGCTGACCCCGCACTCGAGTGGGGCACCCTTAAAAATCTAGAAAATGTTTCGATTACGTACTTTGGTGCAAATTTCAGGAGAGGAAGTGTCGGACTATTTAGCTCCAAGTTGAAAAAGGTGATGCACGACTGTGGATTCAGCCCTGCTCTAGACTGCAACATAAGGAACGTGCGTAATTGGCCTGTATGAAAACATGGCCAAATGTACAATTTTGGCAAAGCCCAAGTGATTTGGACAAGAGGTCCTGGATATGGCTAAATCAGCAGAACTTGCAATTCTGAATGAGGAGTGACTGCTAAGTGCAAACACTGCAGCACCTGTCACTACAGATGTCACTGCCATGTGCGCAAGGAAAAAGGGCTTGATAAGTCAAAGCATTGAAGCGTGAAAATTATGACCATGTATCAAGTTCAGTGCATGCTTATACAAACTTCCGAACTGCCAGCACAGAAACTTTACATGTTTCCAGTACTAGACAAGAGGACACCGAAGATGCCTAAGAAAACAGGGCAAACCATGGAACCTTCAGGCACATGCACAAACCGTGACTGACAAGGTGAGAGCAGCTGCAGAAGTCATTGACATATTCACATGTATAGCAAATCCACTGAAGTTGTATTCACACAACTTGAGTCCAGTGATAGTAGTGTGCCATGTCAACCAATCCCGCTGTCCCTCTTCAGTCCGCACAGAGTGATTCATTAAACGGTGGAGGACTAAATCACAGTTGGAAGCCTCTAGACGGAATGTTGAAATCCTCTCATGTAGTGAAAATGCTCTTCTTTCGTGTGAAAGCCGGCTTCAGAGCAATCTAAATCGCGTCACATGGCCCGTGAATGATTCCTTACAGAGGACATTTGTCGTGTGAATACAGCTTGTGAAGTCAGTTTACAAAACACTAAGCGGGGGTGACAAACCTCTTTATATGCAAATTGACTCCGGGTATCCTGTTTGCATAGTAATTTCAACACATTTCGCAGTCGTGCTAACCAGTGACCCGAGTTCAAAAAAATAAGGAAGATAACTCTTTTATCAAAATAAAAAAAAGTTATCTTCCTTATTTTTTTGTCTTCCTTAAAACTTTTTTATCAAAATAAAAAGTAATAATGAAGAAGTTGTTACCATATCTTGGCGAGGGCTACTGCTTTCTACTTTGTTGTTAGGACACAAAAGGGACTACCCTATGCAGAGGACCGCTGTGTGGGGCGATAAACATGGCAGTGAAGCACCAAAGTGAAAAAATGGCAGCTGACCTATTCGTCGTGAAATTTCCTAGAGCAACATTTTGTGGCTGGGATATGATTCTGGGACTGTAGATACTTTGCACAATATTCAGGTGGGAGCCATCCTAGGCTGAAGTGAAGATACCTCTGTGACCACAACGTAGTTCAAGCGAAAATTCAAAGATATATTCCAACCACGCACAGGTCTGATGAGATGGTCAGCAGTCCACATTGATCTGAGGAAAGATGCTAGCGCTATGTTTCTGAAAGCTCGATCATTTCTGCATGTACTCTACAAATGGGTGCAACTGAATCGAAATGTACGAGCCTACCAAACACCCTGACCCTCGGCAGCACCTATTGTCTGAATTTTGAAGTCGGATGTGGCTCCGAGAATCTGTGGAGGCTTTAATAACACCGCCTTGGATGTCAATTAAAAACCTCTTCCCAAGGTGGAAGACATCTTTCAGTCACTGAAAGGAGGCTACTGGTTCTCCAAGTCGGATCTTAGAGAAGCCTACTGTCACATACCACTTAGTAAGGAGGCAAAAGTTGCCAGGCTGATTAGTCATAGAGGTCTTATTTACATAAAATAGGCTGCCATGCAACATCACTTCAGCTTGTGCAATCTTTCATAGAAGGTTGGAAGTACTTCAAGACACCCAACGTAATCACGTCTTTTTGGGTGATGTCCTTATCTTAGGACCTGATCATGGCAATGAGAAAACGATGAAAAGAGCAGTTCAAATTTTTTGTAAATTGAAAATCTAGATGGGAGCCGACAGATGGAAACACGCAGTGGGTTAGTCAGGGTTGAACAGTGCAGCTGCCTCAGACAGGCTGACCAATGTTTCGATAGGAGGACCAATCTTCGTCAAAGGCACCTTGTCATCCTTGGCGTGTTAGTTTTAAGTGGGTTAATAGTGACATATTCTGGTGGTGGTGCGTGTCCCTGTTGGCAATCGCCGTCTGGAAAGAGAAAAACTATACAGCAAAGAAGTGTAGTCCTCGCTTCATTTCAAGTTAAAATGTTCTCGGAGGATGGGGGAGAAAAGAGAAAAAAAGGAAGGGAAGAAAAAAGAAAAAGAAGGAAGAAGAAACACGCAAACTAGGAAGGGTATGCTGCAAAGTGGTGTTTGCTACAGACACGAAAAAAGGAAAGAGCTTCAAAGTTCGAAGCCTGCAGATGGTAGTCGCGTCCGGCCACTACAAAGGGTTGCCGACGATAGCGGCTTAGGCCTGTTCCCGAACAACTATGAGTGGTAGGCATAACAAGAAAGGGCTTACAAAAAACGGGGGGGGGGAGAAGCAAGCGGCATACTTTTAAATGCCAAAATGTCGAATGCAAGCGATATGGGATAGGGTCGGAAGAGCACGTGTTTAAAGCAGGATTCACACGAGGGAGAAATCCCCGAAGGAGAGGCGAGGCTGGCGCATTACGTGACAATGACGTCACGGGTTAGTATGTCGACGCGACCTCCTCGCGGCTTCTCGGGGGAGGCAGAGATTGTTTCTCCGGCTGGTCAAACGATCTTTGTGCAGCGGGGGATGTAGCTGAATTTTGGGTGGGTCTCTGGCCACACTGTAGCCCTCTCCTTCAGTGCCTGAAGAACCCCGCTGCGGCGGCTGTTCCAAATTACGCTCTGAACTTGCATGCACCGTGTTGGCGAAAATTAACGATGAAGCCACTTTTTTCTTTTCTCTCATGAAAAAATATCATCGCTTGTGGGACTTCTCTTCCGATGACTATAGTAAAACTAACCTAGAGAATGGTTTGTAAGAGACGATAGTCAAGCAGGTGATGGAGCGCTATCATATGATAAAAATTGTGACAACACCCACTTTTGTTGTTGTTACTGCTGCTGCTACTTCTCTGCTTGTTCAACCTGGTGGAGATTTCTCACAGTATATTAAATTTTTTTTAACAGGCCTCATTATTCAAGATTAGACGCTTAAAACATAGGTAGCCGTAGAACCCGGGGGCCGCTTTTTATTTTCAAAAACTTGACACACTTCACATTTTACTTTAAGGGCTGCACTGATACAGCGAAATCCTAGGCTGAGTTCGCATAGCGAAGACAGAAGTGGTTTTCTATTACCTTGTGTTTCGAGATTATAAAAAAAATGCTTGTACAGATAATTGTGAAATAATAATAGGCTAGATCTCTTCCATTCTCAGTTGTTCTCATGAGAGAAATGCTATAATTCCTTCTTTCACAGAAAGCCAACCGATATCGAAAGATACTGAAATGCCTACCTACCATCTCAATAGTAGTATTTGACGAGTCAGAGAGGCTGTGAGCAATGTCGTAGTCCAAAAAAAAGCTGTTTTTAATGACGCTGCCTGGAATGTCACTGTGGGCGAGATCGTTTTTGCGAAAAAGCTTGTGTGGCAAGTCAAACCAAGAGCAACACTGTATCTGCATTCCGCACAAAGAAGACATGAACAAGAAAGTTTCTAAAAGAAGCAAAGCGGAAGGGGGTTGCAAAACAGGCACTTCTCCAAACCACACAAGCACATTCCTCACCTAAGAACCCCCAGTGCTTTCCTCCTTCTCCAGTCAAGGCAAAACGTGGCTTTGAACCCACCACCACCCTCCAAGACGAAAGCTTGCCGATATCTATGGCTGCAGGTCAAAGAATTCTTCACTGCTCTCACTCCATTATATGGTGGAGGCTCTGGCCACACTGATCAGTCCCACCGTTCACCTCGTTCGTGTGAGTGAGGGACATTTTGGGGGACTTATACTTGCCTGTTGGTGTCACTAGTCTCCGTCTTTATCTCCCGTGCATTTCTCCCTCGTGTGAATCCCACCTAATGGGGAAGGTCATTGGCAAAAGTATGCTTTCGGTATCCTCGTAGGTGGCCCGCTCAGTGGAATTGCCTAAAGAATTCGGCAACATGTTGGCTGAGAAAAAGGAAAATTGAGAATGCAATGGAAATGAGCAATGATGAGAGAAGGAAAAAAAAGGGAAATGAAAAGACGGAGTGGGGGTAGGTGGGACATTAGGGCTAAGACTGGAAAAAAACAACTTCTGGGTTGGCAATGACCTTAACGATGCCCGGCAGGAGTGGTTTTAGCAGTGAGGAAATAGGAAAGAAAGTAGTGGTGGAAATGTTCTAGAAAATAATAACTTCGTAGTTGTATATAGAGACAAGCATATATATATTTAAAATTGAAAAATCAAAGGGTCGCACATCCAAATCAAAGGGTAAGACATGCGGTTGAACGGCGTCTTTCACAAAACCAAGTATTCGTCAAGGTAGACTACTAGAGAATAAAAAGTGTGAATTGTCACTGCTAATGTAACATGCAGTGTTTCATACCAGATACACAGAACTCTGAACACATGCGGCATTACTCTTTAACAAGCAAAAGATCTCGATGTTTGTTCTAACATTCCCCAACATATCCACTGAACACCGTGGAAATCGCAGGGCGAATGGGCGACCATAAGTGACCAAAGCGCACCTGCAACCAGCCATAGTCGTTGCAGAGCCGGTAGCGTTCAGTCTAGACATTGTCAGGACCTCCTCCCTGTCTGCTGCTGCTGTGGCGTGACGGGAGGTAGTTGGAAAGCGAAACTGAGGAAGTATCGTGGGCGAGTGCGACGCGTTGTATGTTTAGAGAGCGTGGCTTTCGTGCCAGACTTGACGGCGTTGGCACATTACGAGGAAAGAGCAAGACAGTTGCTATTGCTGAGCGCTGAGTTTGATTGGCTCAGCGACCGTTCCTCTCTGGTGGCTGTTATTTCTTTGTAACGCGCTCATGCTAAGGGGTTTGCGTGGTTACCTTACATGCATGCGTCGCTAGCATTCTGCATAGAGGAGAGAAAACTTTGGAGTGGAAGTCAAAACGAGTGTTTGATTTAACAGCAGTGATTTATTAATTAGGTTGCTGACTGGTTACAGTTTATAAAATTGATGGAATGTCAATGCTGTAGTTTTCCGTGTTAGAGAATGTCACGTCAGGTCTTGTTTCTTCCATTTAATTTCAGGAATATGCCATACTGCTACGTGCCCTGCTTCAAGTCAGATAGGGAAAAAATAAACTTTGGCACGACACGCCAGAATGCATAGTGGTGGTGTCAATGACACTGCTGACGCCAAATTCGCGAGTACGTGTGACTATAAAATGCTCCACATTGAATAAAAACTGACTGCCCAATCCACAAGTTTAATAGGAATGCCGCATTTTGCCCTTATGAGTTACACGTAAATAAATGGGTCACTTTCTTGTTTTATTTGCAGAACTAGCCCCGATTTTAATTGTAATGCTGTTTAGAGATTTATTACGGGCACGCTGATATAATTACAGCTGTGGCGCGTACACGACATAATTTTATTGCTTTTAGGAGCGAAGTTTTATATAGCATCACTTGGTCGGTCGTCGTTCTATGCAGCATAGCCAGCATATCCATGGAGTGAATGACATGAGAAGTGGGGCGAAGCGTCCGTCCATCCAATGCGTGCTGTAGTGTGATAGGGGTCGACGGACGCTTCTCCCCACTAATAATTCACTCTGTGCATATGCCGTGATTTTGTTTATTTATCCCTCGCGCGACGAACAGCGTTTTGCTCCTCGTTGAGAAGTCCCACTGAACGTGCCTCATGAATAGTGGGAGACAAGTTGTGGTGAGAACGGCTGGATGGAAGGTGTGCCAGCCTATGTGAAGAACGCGTGTAAGAAGCAATAAAAACTTATTGCCGTGCAGCTGTGATTACACTAGGGGGTATGCGAAAATTCTCGAAACAGCGTTACAATGAAAAGCAGTGCTAGTTCAATGAAAGCTAGAAGAATTCATTCAATCGAGTGAAAAAAGTAATTCATAGATGTAGAACGCGGCACTTTTCTGCCCTTGCTTGTGGATCAGGTTGCCATTTTTCTTTCTTTTTCGCCAGTGTTCTCCCCTCCCCCCCCTCTACAATACAGCATGCAAACTTAAAAGTATGGTTTCGAGCACGTGTGTACCTCTTGAAGAGGCATTGAAATTTTAACTGCTTTAATATAAGTGGTGCCAATCTACAGCAAAATAAAAACCCCATTTGAAAAGAAAACACCCCAGCATTGAATTTGCCTCTCGTACTCTTTTACCCGACATTTCCAAATGAACGGAAAGGTATATAAAAGCGCAAACTATTTTTTTTCTCATAACATAGAAGCTTCGCCATGAGCGCGGCAGCCTTTTCAACTGAAAGAGGGCCGTGGTGGGAAGGAAAGAGCGGGCCACGCCGACCTCTGAAAACGCGCGCTCTCCATACGATTGGGACGGCCGGTGAGGAACCGCAGCGTTCCCGCCATCTCGGAGGCTATTGTATAATTAAAAACTCTGCTTTCTTTGTGTTCACTAAGGAACAAGAAGAGAGCAGAGTGTATCAGGGAACAAACAAATCTTAAGGACAATATAGTCGAAATCAAGAGTGTAGGAAACAATGTTAGACGACGACGAAGCAGCAAGCAAGACAAATCACAACGTTGGTTATCTACACGCGTGACCCGAGCTTGCACTTGCTTGGATTTTGGCCTGCTGACGTTCCTCAGTATGCTGATGTTCCTGGGACTTCCAGTTCATCTGTACGGGAATAAATAACGTGACATCTGGTGAAGGTGTGTGGACTCCCATACGAACCTGGAAGCTTCCCCTTCTTCGTGACACCAACATGGCCACTGAGACACCTCTCCAGGTGGAACCATTGGCCATCCATGTCACTTGCGATGCCGTGTATTCTCAATGAATACCCCCTATCTTCACCGGCTCCGCTGAATCGAATGTTGAAGATTGGTTGGCGGGGTACGAGAAAGTTGGCTCAAGTAACAAAAGGGACGACCCAAGTAAGCTGGGATATGTCATGTTCTACCTCGCGGACATAGCGTAACTGTGGTTTAATAACCATGAAGCTGACATTCCAACGTGGTATGCATTGAATACTGCTATTACGGATGTCTTTGGACGACCTGCGTTGCGCAAGATTCAAGCCGAGCAGCGTTTACGTCAACGGGCGCAGCAATCAGACGAAAACAACACGGGTACATTGAAGATGTGTTGCATTAACTCTGCCATGCCTGAGGAAGATCTGGCACATTTTAAAGGTATCGATGACGGCGCTTTTCAGATGTTGCTTACGAGGAACCCCTTACTACCGCTTTGCTCGTCTCCCTCTGTCAGAGTTTCGATGGGTTGCGTAGACTGCGTGCAATCGCTCGTCAAGCCCTCACGATGCCAGACACACTCGCAAGTTTGCACCTACCTGCCCGGCCTGCCGATGAGCAGCCGCTACTTTCGACAATCAAGGAGTTCGTCCGCGAAGAGGTAGCATGCCAGCTGTCACTGCTGCAATTGACACATGAGCCCGCGCATATGCTTTGGCTCCAGACCTCCAACACGTCATTCGGACCCAAGTCGCTGAGGCCCTCCCATCGATGCATCAGCAACCACCTGTCACTGCGCCTCTCATGTACGCTGCCATCGTTGCTCGACCTATACAACAACGTATGCCTTATGCTCAACCTGCCATGCCACCCCATGTTGTGCCTACAACCCTGATTGCTGCGCCGTATCCCTTCGTGCGACCTTCAGCTCCGTTTTATCGTCGCTCAGACACTTGGAGGACGCCAGACTATAGGTCCATCTGTTTCGCCTGTGCTATCGCGGGACATATCCCTCGCCACTGTCACCAAGCTTCTCTATTTGACAACTTTGGCAGGCCGGTTGCGTCATCGTCAAGGACGCCATCAAAGTACACCCCTGATGTTCAGCAACCCTACGCAAACCATCGGCCACCATCTCCCCGATGACGCTCGCCGGCATCTATGCGTCGCGGACCTCCTACAAAAGGGGGAAACTGATCGCTGCTGCTCCAGAGGCAACAGCTGCATACAAGTCGAACTGCTCAAGGCCTTCATCTCTTTCGCCGCAAAACGTTATTGGCGTCAATGTTGAGGGGACCGTCGCACAAGTGCTTATTAACACGGGGGCTGCCATTTACATAATCTGCGTCACATTATGCCACAAGCTGAAAAAGGTGACGACGTGTCTCTCAGGCCTGATGTTCCGCAAGGCCAACTCGCAGTGCATTGAACCTTCAGCTGTGCGCACTGCCTGTGTCATTGTCCAAGGTGAACTGTATTTCATTGAATTTTTTGTGCTGGAGTCATGATCCCACAAAGTCATTCTTGAATGGGACTTTCTTTCACATCATCTGGCCGTCATATATTGCTCACGTGCAGAAATTGCCCTTACACCGCTGCCAACTTCTCGTTCGGTGCATTCCCTTTCCGAAGCTTGCAAACTTGTCGTTACCGCCGACACGGACATAGCACCGAACACATCCACCATTGTAGCCCTAACCTGTACGACAGCCCCTACCGGAACTGTTTTGTTTATTCCGTCTGACGTATTTCTCTGCCGCTGTAGCCTACTCCTGCCCTTTGCCGTACTCACCGTAGAATCCGGTGCTACCAGCATGCTTATTGCGAATTCGCTATTGTCGCCAGTCACCTTACTTCGCGGAGAATGTTTGGGCAGCATACAAGACGTTGACCTCCTCTGCCTTCTGGAATTTGCCCAAAGCCAACCGCATCTCCAGCTCAATGCCATGGCGCCACCTGTGGCCACACTACCCACGCCAGACTCATTCCACCCTTCTGTCCCCGCTGAGCTATCGCCAACACAACGATGCGAACTCTTGTCCCTTCGAGAGTTCCGCTCTTCTTTCGATTGCACTCAACCATATTTGGGTCGCACAGCAAACATCATGCACCACAATGGCACCGGTTCTCATGCTCCCTTACACTAATGACCATATCAAGTTGAAGCAGAAGGGTCACGTATTGTGAACGAACAAGTCGATGATATGCTCAAGCACGGTGTCATCCAGCCATCGAAGAGCCCTTGGTCGTCCCCTTTTGTGCTTGTGCTAAAAAATGGGTCTACCTGATTCTATGTCGACTACTGCCAGCTCAACAAGATAACACAGAAGGACATGTACCCGTTGCCACGCATCGACGATGCTCTCGACGGCTTGCAAGAAGCAGAATATTTCTCCTCTTCGAATTTACGCTCAGGTTATTCGCAAGTTCCAATGGCTGACCCTGACTGATCGAAGACGGCATATGTCACACCTGATGGTTTTTACGTGTTTAACGTCATGCCGTTTGGACTCTGCAACGCCCCAGCTATCTTCAAACGGATGATGGACACCATTCTTCGCGACTATAAGTGCAACACGTGCCTCAGCTACCTTGATGACATCGTCGTTTTTTCTTGCGACTTTTTGACTCACCTTGTTTGTCTTCGTGCTATTTACACGTGTATCACCTCTGCTGGCCTTCAAGTGCACATCAAGAAGTGCCATTTTACCGCACGCCAGCTCACTATACTGGGTCATGTTGTTTGCGAGGAGGGTATTCTCCCGGATCCAGCACAACTCAGTGCCATAGCCGACTATCCGTAGTCCAATTCCACGAAGACACTTCGAATTTTCATTGACTGTGCTCTTACTTACGTCGATTTGTGTACGACTTCTCTTCCGTCATGGCGCCTCTTACAAACCTACTAAGAACTTCCAAAGGCATTTCTTCTTGGTCGAAAGAGTGCGACAAATCCTTTACCACACTTCAGTGGTTATTATTATCACCTCCAATACTACGTAATTTTGACCCTGATGTACCTACGGAGGTCCACACCGACGCCAAAGGCGTCGGTCTTGGCACAGTAGTGGCTCAACGAAAACCAGGATACCAAGAATTCGTGGTCGCTTACGTGAGTAGAACCCTCAAGAAAGCGGAGTGTAATTAGTCCGTCACTGAGAAAGAGTGTCTCGCAATGATCTGGACTTTCGCGAAGTTCCGCCCATACCTTTATGGCCGTTCTTTTGAAGTCGTCACGGACCATCACACTATATGTTGGCTACCATCACTCAAAGATTCGTTGGGACGCCTTGGTCGTTGGGCTCTTCGCCTACAGGAATACGACATTCGTGTTGTATACCAATCCGGCCGCAAGCACTCTGACATTGATGCGCTATCCCGCTCAACGCTACCGGCGGACCGAACCTCTTCGTCACCTTCTTCAGCTGTCATGACACCAATTGACTTCGCAGATATGGCATTGGAGCAACACAAAGATGCGTGGGTTTTCCAACTCCTCGCCTTTTTGACTGATCTCTTGGTTCAGCCGGTCTCAAGAATTATTCGCCGTCAAGCCACACATTTCGCTCTTCGAGACGACCTCTTCTATCGGCGGAATCACACGTCTGAAGGTCAGAGGTAGCTGTTAGTGATACCCAACCACATGCGCTCGAAAATCTGTAATGCGTTCTACAACATTCGATGCGTTCGCTCAACGCTACCGGCGGACCAAACCTCTTCGTCACCTTCTTCAGCTGTCATGACACCAATTTACTTCGCAGACATGGCATTGGAGCAGCACAAAGATGCGTGGGTTTTCAAACTCCTCGCCTTTCTGACTGATCTGTTGGTTCAGCCGGTCTCAAGAATTATTCGCCGTCAAGCCACACATTTCGCTCTTCGAGACGACCTCTTCTATCGGTGGAATTGCACGTCTGAAGGTCGGAGGTAGCTGTTAGTGATACCCAACCACATGCGCTCGAAAATGTGTAATGCGTTCCACAACAACCCTCAAAGCGCTGACGCCGGCGCTCTCAAAACGTACAACTGTCTGCGTCAGCAGTACTAATGGCGCAGCATGCACCCACAATTGTTCGCAAGTACGTACGTGCTTGTACTGCATGCCAGCGACGTAAAGTCCCACCTCAATGCCCGGCTGGTACACTTCAGCCTCTGCCTCGTTTATCGTGCTCATTTGACCACGTCGATATCGACCTACACTGACCACTTCCCTCATCATCTTCTGGATAGGTGGATAACTGTCGACGTGGGCCACCTCACGCGTTGCGCGGAGATGGCAGCACTACCCGCAGCAGCAGCAAGAGAAGTTGCGTTTTTCATCTTGTGCAACTTGGTTCTTCGCCAAGGTGCTCCCTGCGAACTTTTGAGTGACAGGGGGCGTATTTTCCTGTCTGGTGCCATTCAAGCTTTGCTCGCTCAGTGCAACATGGTTCATCGCATGACGACAGCGTATCACCCGCAGACAAATGACCTCACAGAATTATTAAATCGCACTCTCGTTTATATGTTGACAATGTACACAGCTTCACACAAGACCAATTGGGAATCTATCTTCCCATTCGTCACATAAGCGTATAATACCATTACGAATGCGGCCACAGGATTTTCCCCTTTCTTTTAGTTGTACGGACGTGAACCATCGTGGACGCTCGATACTATCCTCACTTACACGCCTGACTCATCTGAGTACATCGCGACTTCTGATGTTGTCAGATACGCCAAAAATTGCAGAAAATTGGCCCGTTCACTAACAATTGAGGACCAAGGCCATTAGAAGCTACGGCACCACACTGACCAACCTCTCCCTACATTCAAGATTGGTGCCCTCATTTGGCTCTGGATTCCGCGGAGTACTCTTGGCATTTCGTCGAAATTAGTGGCCCGATACAATGAGCCCTACTGCATTTTCACCCGTATGTCACCAGTCAATTATGAGATTGAGCCTTTGACACCGTCTGATGACTTTTGTCGTCGTGGCAGAGAAATTGTACATGTTAGTCGCCTGAAGCCCTATCATGACCCCACTATAGCGACTACCCTTTAAGTCGCCAGGATGGCTACGCTCTTCATCAGGGGCCAATATAGGGAACATTGCAATACGACAACGAAGTAAGGAAGCAACGCAAGCCACAGCGTTGGTGATCTACACGCGTGAGTCGAGCTTGCGCTTGCTTAGATTTCGGCCTGCTGACATTCCTGGGCCTTCCAGTTTGTCAGTACGTGAATAAATCACGTGACAAGTAGAAATAGTCATAGGCAGGGCATGTAGACCGAAGGCAAAATAACCGCTGGTCCTCAAGGATCACAGACTGAATTCCAAGAAAAGGCAACTGGATGAAGGGGACACAAAAAGTTAGGTGGGCAGATGAGCTTAGGAAGTTAGTTGGTATAAAGTAGCAGGAGCAAGCACAGGACTGAGTTGACTGAAGGAACATGGGAGAGGCCTTTGTGCTGCAGTGGGTGTAGTGATCTTGATGATGATTAAAAATGATATACATATAAACAAAAGTTTACTGCAGATATATGACATGCTAACTCAGACACATCAGCTCTGCGACACTAGCAAAAGCAGTTTTAGTTCAAATGAATGCCCTGTGAAAGTTAGTGCATACTTCAGAAAGTTTTCAAACAGCAAAAATAGAAAAAAAACACCCAAGAACAATCAAATGTATCTTCTTTGGTAAGGAGTCTAAAATATCAGGCAACAAGCAATTCTCATGACTGTATGTCTGGGGTCTCAACACGCAGCACACAGGTCGAACCACTCGCTTCTGGCCTGCAGATAACCGTATTCATGGCATATTTTTAATACATTTTTTAGTAGGTATGTTCGTAAACCACAGGGGCATGACTTGTCTGAAGCATTATTTTTGTGAGACAACTCATGTAGTGACCAAGCGTTAAAACTTAACTGTGAAAGAAAAACTACATCTTGGAATCTGCATCCAGATTTTGGTTGTTTCAATAATTGGTATCAACAAGTTACAATCGTGTGGGCCAAATCTCATAAACGACCCACATATTAGACAAGGCAATTAAATTTTTTTTTCATATAATAATGTTTCCTGACAATTTATATGAACTACACCCTGCCCCCCCCTCTCATTTTTTATCTGGGCTTGTGCGAGTATTCGAATGCTTCGAATATTCGAATGAATAGTTGAGTATTTGAACTTGCTTTGATTCGAATTTAAATAATCGAATATTTTCGAAGTATTCAAGTGAACGAATAGGTGTATAATAATTCGCATGTCATCGCCAGTAAAATCGATTTCACTTCAATGTGAGAGTGCTAAGGCATTAATGCACCTATCCAGAGAAAATTCACTTTGCAGAGAAGCCCCCCTTTAAATTTATTGGGGCTCTGCAACACTTATTGACATGGTCAGCAAACACTGCTGAGCGGTAGTCGAGGCTACTCAAGATACGCGAGGCAAAAATAATTGCGCAGGAAGTGGCCTGTAATTCACAATAAATTTTCAAAGTTAAAAATTGCTTTCTGCCCTCGTCAAATGACACTACAAGCTGAAAAATCACTTGTCACAGCCATTGGCTGATTTGAGCATGACGCGCTCGTCGTTGTCGGGGCCGCCGCGGAAAGCCGCCACTTGTCCACGAGTACGTGTGTGATTACACTGTAAAGCAACATATTCGAAGAAAAAAAAAGAGGTGCTCAGGGTCACGAGGTACGTGTGACGTATTTTCTTTCGCCGTGACATTCCTCTCTGCTTAAATTCCAGCTATTTCGTCGGGACGAGAAGGTGCGACAATGTTTCGGAACTGCGCTCGTACTGGACTAAGTCTAGAAATTTCGCGGTGGTATATTTGTGAGGCAATAAGCATGTTTACTGGCTCTATGGCTACTTGAAAAAGTGTTGCATGGCCCCTTTAAAGGAACATGTTACCCTCAAATCAATGCTTCATTTTATCAAGCTTGTTATGACGGCTTATTATGCTCCAAGTATAATAAATTTTAAAACATTAAGTATCTTACAGGTTATCACTCGCATAATACCAAAACTACTACTAAAAGTTGTTTCGACTACCTTTGAATGAAATAAAAAATGACATTTGTATAGAGGTCCTACTTTAATCCTACTTTAATTCAAAAGAAATATTGTGCAGGTTAGTTAGGTCATGATGAATATTACTTGTTTATTATATGTCATCTATACCATTCGAATTCGATTTTATTCAATCAAAATCACCATTCACTTCGAATTCGCTTCGAACTTAAAATTCACTTTTTTCACAAGCCTACTTTTATACCAAGTCTTGGCACTTTCAAGATTAAATTGCACGACTGCAGCCCTCTGGCTATGGAGAGTTTGAGACCCCCTGCTTTATATTATAAAGGACAGAAACGCAAACTTGATGAAGCCTATCAGGATCATACTGCAATACAATGCAAGGACCGATGAGAGCATGAGCCTGGGTGGATGAAGGAATTCTGGCAGAAGAGCCAATGGAGCAGAACAGAAGGTGGAGGGTCGACAAACAATAGCACTACGGCTATACTTTGTGAAAATAAATCTGTCGATCTTCGTTACCTGTGTGAAAACTTTATATTTATTTAAAAGGAATAAAAATAATACTGAGCAATTACATGGTTTTTGCAACCACACTCTAATTATTCCATAAAAGAAAGATGCGAGTAAAAAAACTTAAGTTAGTTTTTTCAAAATTACATACTTTTGTTTCTTATTTGCTTTCATAAGTGTAGCATTTCTACTTTCGCTATAAAAAACTAAAAATTGCAATGACTACTAAAACTAGAAGAGCTCATTTTCTAGAGTCCCTTGAAAATTGTCACCTAGTTGCTTGCCATTGCATTTCACATGAGGAGTTCGCTAAAGCCAAATACTCAAAATAATCATAGTTGCCAAGCTCTCACAATTGAAAAAATCTTAAAAACATATATTTTTCCGTATCGATGAGCTGCCACTTTAACCTTTAAAATGCACTTTTCTCAAGATACATTTCAGGGCTGCTTTTTCAGCTTAGAAGTCATGTTTTTGATACCTTGAATAACCTAATCAGAATGAAATTTTTCCCACACACTCCTTCACCTATCACCTGTATAATTATTACACGCCTTAATTAAGGAAATATATGGGTTGAGGAATCTAAGTATTTTCAGATTACAATTTTCCTTGCCCATTGAAATGTCCTATACACACTTCTTTGATAGTTGTTTATACTCTACAGTTAATGTAGAGCAATATAGGCCATATATATACCAGAAATGTAAAATTAGTGGCAGAAAAAGTATGTCCAAAAAGAGTTATTCTTTAGACATTATCATGGCATAAAACGAAAATTGTGCAGCTTACTGTAAAACTAATTACGTATTTGAAATAAGCATAAAAGCATAAATAACAGCAAAAATTTTATTGTCCTAGGCGACAATTTAACACTACTTTTTTGTATTTGCAACTGCCTTTAAAACCTTGGTCTTAATTCACAGCAGCTGGCAAGTGCTTTGTGTAACAGCACGAACAATTAATAATGTCATTGCATGAGCAAACATAACTGTACAATCTTAGTTATGGCCAGTTAAGACTACTTGTCAGCAAACATGCTTATTCTACTATATACTAGACCAGGATTCTTCTTTGCATGTACCAGGGTTCTTTTTTGCATACATGCAACTCATTTAATGTTGCCAGTATATTTTCTTTAAGTGCATCAAATGGCAGCAAAAAGTTCACCGGTTGCCAGGTTTCACAGAAGAAAAAAAAGAAGAAGGTTGTGATACCCATGCCAGAACACTTGAATAATAATACTGTTTTTGGCGTAGGTGTAGGACAGTTAAAATGAAAGGTCATCCTTGAAAGAAAATGATAATGTACATTGACTTAGAAAAAGTAAAGTAGTCATAGTTTTTGCATACTCACAGAGAGAAAAAGTGTTAATGAACAACATTACCATCAATTTATATGACCCACTTCAATTTGGTACATCAATAATGTGTCTAGGGACACCGGTGTTGTAAAAAAGCTTTTTGGTGATATGCTATTTTATGCTTGCAAACACAGCTTTCTTTAGTTCACATTTAGCCTATATTTATTACTCACGTCTAACAAACAAACTACTTGATTATTTTTCACTCACTTTAGTGGATACTAACCTAAATTGCAAAAACACTCTCATGAAAGTATGAGTTACATCCGACAAAACTTGGTGGGTAAGTTGAAAGTGTGTGATGGTGTGTTAGTAAATAACTGGGGACACTATAAAGTGTGTTTCAGACAATATATTTTAATGTTTTACTTTCTTTCTCCTTTCCACCTACCTTTCCTTCTTTTAATCTAAGACTGTGCCATTTCTATTTACCTCCTACTCACTATCACATCCCTTTGCCACCCATGGCTATGTTATGCTTCCGCATTACTTTGCACAGCTGCACAGAGATTTGACCAGTTGCCGGCCACAGACAGAACTCGAACTTAAAAAGCTCCGCTGTTAAACAGTTCCCGGTATTTCTGAAGATGCGATTTTGCACTTCCTTGTCAGATGCCAAGTGGTATCTGCCAGTTTGTTAAAAGCACACACAGACTCAAGTCATTTGGTAAATGCAATAATTGCTGCATTTACCAAACAGGCACAAGCAAGCACTGTGATCATACACACACACTTTTCAAACCTGCTTAGCATTGCTGTACTAAGGAATCAAGAAGGTGGCCCCTCTTTGTGTATCACGGCCATCTTATTGGCGCCGCTCAGCAGTTTTTTTGTCGGAGGCCATTGATTCGCAACGTCAGCAAATGAATACGTTAGCACTGCACGCAGTGTCCATCAGCTCGTACAATGATGACCTGAAATAGATAATAAAAAATAACTGGGAAATATAATACAGAATTAAGTGCCGAAAGAATGAGCACTAGGCGGTTATGCAAAAATGGCACTTGTACATTGATAACCAAAAACAACTGAGAATGTTGTATATAGATAAGCAAAAATAACTGAGAATGATAACACTGAATTAAGTGAAGAAAGAATGAGCATAAGGCAGTCATGCTGAAATGGCACTTGTAATGACTAGGAAAGGTGACATCTGGAGGCACTTGATTTCATCAGTTTCATGTATTCTGATTAGCTTTCGTTAAAGGAGGAAAGCAAACACCACAGAAGTCTTCAGCATATAAGGTACCTTCCAAAAGTTACGAATACATTCGCTATAAAAACATGCTGTTCAATATATATTCCTCCAATTTCACCGTCCATTTGGCTCCTTATAGCATCTGACTATCTTTCCTAATGACCCAAAACAAGCAAAGGTGGAGGAAGGAAGTTGTTTAGAAACTGTGACCAATGGCTCTTCTGGGGCCTGCCACTCGCCTTACTATTAATGAATGTATACATCGCCATTTCACTGCTGTGATAATGCAGGTTAATCCTTCCTTTGCCTCCCTCTTTTGTGGCAGTCAGACTGTCAGAATAAGGATGCTTGAATCTGCGTATTTATGTAGAGCCATAAAAAAACTTGGCCCATTGAAATAAAACCAGAGGGAGAGAGGGGGGTCCTGACACTTTTGTTTTCAGTCATTACTATGATCACAAGAACCCTATAACAGTGTGAATACTACAAATTTGTGCTCGAGTAGGTCCCACTCATTTGTCCTAATCGGTGAAAAGAGTTGGATGACACACACTGAAGAGAAGGGTTGGGATGTTGACACAGCTTTTGTGAGGGGGGGGGGAGTTGCAAACGTCCTACCGCCCCCTATGAATCCGCCACTGTGCGTATACCTTGGGATTCAATGTTATGCGAAGCATTGGGAGGGCAGGTGACCGACTTGTATTTTTTGTGTAGCGAAACATTATGAAACAGCTCTATAAAGAAAAGATATGTACAAATGTTGTAAACACAGACATATGTTGAATAGTTGTATATGTTATAACGAGTTCTTCACAGTTGCATAATGATGGCAACAGTAACATGAATATTAGCAACACCAGAAGTGGTAAGGTGATTTGTAGCACTTGGGCTTGTGAGGATGATAGCCCTGACACTGCTGCATAAATCAACTTCAGTGGATATGGTGCTTAACATCAATGTTAAGGCAATGGGACAGTTGTATCATAGGAGTAAATATGTATTGTTTATAAAATTGAATAGCCAGCACTTCGACCACAATTGACGTTTAGAGAACATTACGGCCTATTTGAAAAGCAGTTCCGAGACCTGGCGTGGCTCTAGGGTAGAGCACTTGATTGCCACACAGAATGCTTAGGTTCAATTCCTGCTGGAACCATAACATATATTTCTTCCATTTGTAAGGTCAACGTTGCCCGTTCATGGGTAGATACAAACTGTCAATCACCAGTGGCACATAGCTGCATATCTGCGGAACATGCTCACCTGTTGTATGTGGGTATGTGCCACATGTGTCTGCTAGTAAGGGTTTGACAAGGTATCATGATGGCATTGTCACGGTATTCATGTAATTACTTGCGAGTCATATTCATCAAACCATTTTACCCTACCATTCTAATTTTGGTTTACTCCCGAGCATTAAGGGTAAACCAAAGACCACGAGAGCAGCCCAACGTACCCAGCTAGATAAATAAATACGTAGACAGATGTGCACAATGTGTCTGTAACATGCCATGAAATGCTTCACATTTAAAACGCAAGTTATACAAGTCCTTTAGCATACAAGCACACTGACTGAAGTTTTCCTAGCAAAGCAGAGGCACCAAACTTGTATTTCAAAAATGCAAAAGGCATGAAATTCATGAAATCATTCACTGCAAGGCATGCTGAGAAATCTGTACATGGCAGAATAAAAGTAAAACTAGAAAAGCAGGTGAACCAGCTCTGAAATATTTGATTGAAACACATTCGTTGAAATAAATATTTCTGCAAGTAGTTTTTCACCATGCACATAGCTCGATATCCCAAGTCTTGTTCATATTTCTTGTTTAATATGTTACAAAAGGTTAGGGCTTGGAAGGCACGAAGCTGGAGTATGATTACAGCAGTATTGTTGGTTACACAGGAGTAGGCAAGAATTTTTCTCGGGAATGAGAGGATAAACATACTTTGTGTTTACACAAGTGAAAATTACCAGGATGTATGATCTTCCCTCACCCAAACAAAGCCCCACCCCCACTCCCAAAAACACATAGGGTCAAGTGAGGAAGTTCTCTAGATGCACGAAAATTTCCCTGGTATCCTAGGTGACCTGAGCACTTTCCACACTCCCTCTCGCGTGCAAAGAAGCGCTTTTTGAGTAGGGCCAGTAGGGCCAAAGAAGAATGGGTGAATATTTTACGATAGGAGAAGCACCTGTGTGTGTATGTGTGAGCCTTTTTTCTTTCGCATTTTTCGTGCGATTTTAGTTTTCTTCACGATTACGATGCGATTCGCTGCCGCACAGCAGACACTTCTCCCTAAACATTGTCATACCGTGTCATTGCTAAGAAACAAACTAAACAAGTATGTTGACACATGCGCTAGAGTGTTTTAACTCGCGCACTCGTCATCCAGCAGCATTTGCTTTTTTCTTTCACCATCGCTCCGTTATGATCTGTTGGCTCTGCACCACCGGATGTCATCGGCCGACCTTTGATCTTTCAGCCTGAGTCCGAGCACCCGCTTCGCTGCCTGCCAGGGTGCAATTTTATGGTGCGCAACGGGACAAAAAAAAGGGAGCATTTTCACCAGCTATGCTTTCTGTCGGCTCCTATTTTGTGAAAACGCGCATGGTATACTTGGACACTTTTGCAGTTTTTTTTGCTTGAGTGCTAGGTTATTTTGGTGGGCATGCGAATTTCACCATTGCAATTACACGCACATTTCGCCTGAGTGCTAGCCTAGTTAACTAAGTCGACCTGCAATGTTCAAGAAAGAGGAGCCCCTCCAAATAATTACCTGATGCATCGAGGAAAGCACTTCGCACACTGAGCGCAAGCCACTGAGTGATCTTTGTAGTATGTCATGGGTTGCTGCACTAGTTCACCCAATTATGATACGGCTAGCCACTTCCCATGGTAAGAGGAGAATGGTATTAGACTTAAACCTATGACATGTATCCTATGAAGACCGGGAGTTCCTTCCTTCATGACCGGGAATGAGGCCAGTTCCAAAGTCACACTACAGGACACCTACACCAGGCCCCGGAAACTCTCAAGTTCCCGCGATGGCCGTAGAAGGCGAAAAAAATCAAACGCGGCGAGTTTCGTCATTTGCGCGCATAGTGGAACTACTAACTCCTCTTTTAGTGGTCGGATAAGTTAGTGGGCATTTTCCCTGTTAGGGACGCTCAACGCAGCTGAAATTTTTATTTGCGGTTGTATCAAAACACCGTTAAAAGAGTAGCTTTTCATAACAAAATAATAAAACATTTTTGTTTTACCTTTTCTATTATTACAAGAGCGGTGATTGTTTTAGTTCAAGTACTGCGATTATCCTGACGCACGAAAAGCAGCAGCCCATTAGCATCGATTGTGTTTCTGTCAATTAATTTGTTCAAAGTGTCCGTTGTCAGTCGCGGTACTTTTTGTCGATTGGCACTGCGAAGCTCCATTTCAATTCAGCTTTGATATATCAATACAAGCTTGTGAGTCAGACTTTATGGGCCGCTACGACGAAGCGAACGTGTCTGAACCATGTCAATTGCTGTGCTTCACCGACGTCCGGCTGCGCAGCCTCCAGCGTGAAAATTCAATGCCGGCAAATGGCTCGGAGACTGCCTACGAAGACGGAATAATCTTGCAATATGTGGGTGTGTTCCCCGGTGAGTGAAAAATATGCTGCTTTACATCTGAATATGGCCCTTTTTTACATATGCTACAGTTTTTGTAACTTCATAAGGCTTTTTGACTTGTACAGCTAATGATGCACACCTTGTGAATGTTTGAGATTGTTTACTTCGTTGTTACATTCGCTGAAATTATCTTTACTGCTAAAATTTGTAGCACAGATCACAGCATAAGTTCTACCTGTTTCTACTCAAAATGAGTCTGCTGTAATATATGCTCATAAATTTAATAAATAGTTGAGCCAAGTGAACCTTTAGTACAGATATGCATTTGTACATTTTTCGTAAGTTTGCAATGAATCATATTACATTTGCATGAACCATATAGTCCATCCAATTTGGGAATCACCTAGCTTTGTCCTCTAAAGAATTTCACTAAAATAAATTCATTATAATGCCATCCACAAGACAAATTCACAAAAAACAGCAATGTTATGTGCACACTATCTTTCTTATATGTAGTGTTCTCATATATATTCTTCTTAGTCATGCATCACAAATCCATTCCCACTTCTACCAGAGTAACCATGACTTTTTTTTCAACTCAACCGCAGCCTCCAAGGAACGCTTGGATGCCTCATCACTCTGAACCTACCTCAAGTCAGAGTAAATATGTCATTACCTAAAGCAAGGTCATGGGCCAAAATCATCGCAAGGTATGGTTGAAGACACTTTATTTATTGAACAGAATTTGTTCAACCATTTTTGTCTTACCCTGCTCATGAGTCTGTTTCTTTTCTTCTCAGAAAACTGGACTAAAGAGAGACCATTGAATTCCAAGCTGCCCACATCCAGTCGTAAGAAACTCTATAGTTGCCGTAGTGACAACCCCATGCGCCACCAATATGCCAGGCAGACAAATGGAAGCCTTATATTGAAAAGCAGTGATAGCGTATGGTATGTTCAAGCTGTACGAAATTGGGTGCACAGATTGTTTTCTTGCTTTATGAATTACTCAGTTTACAGGAAATGTGCAGGCTTCAAAATTCTTGGACAGTGCATGTCATGAGGTGCACATACTGTACTTCACTGTACGTGTCAAGCTTTGCATAGAGTATCAGGTATAGCTAGTTAACAAATGCGCTTGTAGTAGTGTACATTTTGCATCATTTATTTTTCACAATGTGCATAGATTGCTGTGAATGTAAAGACTATTGCGAGGCAGTGGTAGGTTCAGCTATAGCAGTGTTTAAACAGTTACTGATAACACGTGCATGTTGGGAGTCACATTATCAAAGTAATAAAAAAATTGTTAAAGAACTCGTGCCTTCATTAAGCAGGACATGTCCTGTAGAGGTAGCAATCGCGGAGCCGAACCATGAGAGTAAAATAACTAGAAGAATAAGAAAGGGTGGATCACATTCGGCAAGCATCCTAAAACTATGAATCATAGTTTGTCACTAACCCTCAAGAGGAAGGTATATAACAGCTGCGTCTTGCCCATACTTACTTACGAAGCAGAAACCTGGAGACTTACAGAGAAGGTTCAGCTTAAATTGAGGACGATGCAGGGAGCGATGGAAAGGAAAATGATAGGTGTAACCTTAAGACATAAGAAGAGGGCAAAGTAGGTCAGAGAACAAATTGGTGTTAAGGATATCGTAGTTTAAGGGGATATGCTGGTGGAAAAATGCGAGTTTTTTTCAAACTAACCAATTTTTTATTTTAGCCTGTTTTGATAAGATTAGTACCTCTACTGCTATGAAAAAAAATAATACAGGTCGAGACTTAAGTGGAAATGCTTTAAAATTGCATCTAAAGAGCACAAGGTGCCTGTTAAAAGGTCCAAAGTGTACAGTCTTCAAGCACCTTGCCGCCGATAATGCGCCGACGCTCGCAATCGTTGATCGCATGAGTCGAAGAGTCGAGCCTCACTCTTCAAATACTAACAGTTTCTCTCGCTGATGCATAGCAAGAAATAATAAAAATAAGCACTTTTCTGCTCGTTTTTCGAGCGCCGTGACTGGCTTATCACATGGTTCGAGTCGGGGACCACCATTGGCCGCTGCGCGCCTGTATGTTCTGTGAAACCTATTTGCCGGGTCTATGTCTTGTCGAGCAGTGCAGCTGAACAATGCTTTCCTCTTGTAATTATCTCCATTATGAATTAAAGAAAGGCGTTCCTCGCAAGTGAAAGCCGTTGTGCGGCATGCTCTGTAGAAATAGGCTATGAGCAGCTGGTCCGATTTGCGGCAGTTGTTGGCCTGCTGAAGCCAATGCATCGAAAGTCATTCACACCCGTCAGCCGGAAAGTTTGTGATGCGGCAATGGATGACATCAGCGCCAATCTTGAGAGGTCGAAAGAGCTCGCAGTGAGAGAACTTAGCAGGGACGACATTGCCATTATCTACGATGGTATGTGGCACAAGCATGGCTGCAAAATGTCATGACACTGGACTTAGTTTGGGTTTCGCAGTCCTGTCGAACCTCTTCCTAGCTTGTAGTTGGCGCAAGGTTTTGCCAGATGGAGCGGAAGTTTGGCAAGCAATTCATGGCCCTGTCTGTGGGCGAAATGTCTGTGAGGAGTCGGCTCGAAAAAGCCGAGAGGGACAAACTCATGGTGCTGGCGTATTTTAGTCGCAGTGGCCACTACAAGAAGGATTGTTCTTTCTGGTGTGCGAATTTTACCTGATTTAATGATATTTTTCATAAATAAAAACTCAATTTTAACTTTAAAACTCGTTTTTTTCATAACGCGAATTTTGCCATTTTTCCAATGTACCCCTCCTTTTTCAGGCACTTCTAGTGCTCGGATCTGCATGAAATTTTTTTTTCAAATTTTTTTCCAATGTATGACAAATGCAATTATCTAGTTTAAAATTCAATATTTTATTGTATAATAACAATTGTATGTATACCTTTACTAGGGTAGGTGAAATATGGACTTTTTATGGCTAATATTTTTCAAGCATATTACATAGTTTGTTTGTGCTTCCTAATTAGTTATTTGCACTCTACACTTTATTTTAAGCATTTCAAGCTATGAATGGTGAAAAATTACGGAAGTTTGGGGATGAAAAGAAAGGGGGCAAAAGGGTCAAGGTTTTCACTTTGTCATGTTGCAGAGCTAAAAGTGTGTAACTTGAAAGAAAACTAATTATATATTTGAAATCAGCATAAAAAGTTCCATAAACACCTCAAGTTTTATTGCTCTAGGGTGAATACTAAAAAAAGTGTCTTCGAGTAGCATCTCCCCTAAATCAAAAAGAATACATGGACATGGGCTGAACACGTAGTACGAAGGCAGAATAACCGTTGGTCATTAGGGGAACTGACTGGATTCGCAGAGAAGGAAAACGCATGAAGTGAAGACAGAAGGTTAGGTAGGCCAACGATATGAAAAAGTTTGTACGTATAACGTGGCAGCAGAAAGCACAATACCAAGTTGATTGGCCGATCGTGGGAGAGGCCTTTGTCTAGCAGTGGGTATAATCAGGCTGATTATATTGTTACGCACAAGGAGGACCAGGACGTATACGGCTGAAGGGGGCCGTTTATTTTGGTCGCGAAGAGAAGCGCCGGAGCGGCCAACAGGTTGATGATCGCAGTCTCGTCGTCTTCTTTCTTCCTCCAGCTTGGGGCGGTCAGCATGTTCACCCATCTTCGTTTTCTTCCAAGGCATGCGTAACATTCCTCCCGTCGCAGACGAAGCCCGCCGGGCGAGGTAACCGATTCACCTTGGTATGTACAACTTCAGTCGAGCGACATGGACTGCTTGGGTTTTAGCGGCTCTTCTATCACTTCTCGTGAGGCGAGCTATTGTGTATGTGACTTCCGTGATTTTGTCGAGAACGACAAACGGTCCGTCGTATGTGGCCAAGAACTTTTGGCATAACCCGCGTCTTCGTACCGGAGTCCACAGCCACACTAAGTTGCCTGGGTGGTAAGTTACAGGCCGGTGGCGGACGTGATAGCGTACCTTCGATTTTTCCTGTGATGCCGAAGTGCGTAGACGAGCAACACGACGCGCTTCTTCTGCAAGGCAGAGGATTTAGGTGACTGAGAGGTTCTCGTGCGCCGAGAATGGCAAAACTGTGTCGAGTGTGTGCCGTGGCGGTCGTGCGTACATCAAGAAAAAGGGGCTATAGCCTGTTGTCTCGTGCTTAGCGGTGTTGAACGCGTACGTTATAAATGGTAGCACGTCATCCCAGTTCGTGTGGTCGGATGCCACATACATAGAGAGCGTGTTTACAATTGTTCGGTTGGTGCGCTCCGTGAGCCCATTTGTTTGCGGATGGTATGGCGACGAGTGACGAAGGCGGGACTCACTCAATCGAAGCAGCTCTTCTACTATGTCTGCCGTAAATTGTCGCCCACGATCACTGATGATCACCTGAGGTGGGCCATGTCGGAGGATAACGTGCTGCAGCAGGAACACAGAGACGTCGCTGGCAGTTGCGGTTGGTATGGCCGCCGTCTCGCAGTAGCGCGTGAGGTAATCGACACATACAATTATCCAGCGATCGCCGTTAGCCGACTTTGGAAAAGGGCCCATGAGGTCAATGCCCACCTGTTGCAAAGGTGTGCTTGGAGGTGTCAATGGCTGTAGAAGACCAGCCGGAGCAGTAGACGGGCGTTTGTGGCGTTGACACTGTGTGCAGCTGGCCACATACGCCTCGACTGACTGTCGCATTCCTGGCCAATAAAAGCGTTCCTTAGCACGGTAGAGCGTCCGTGCAGAACCTAAATGTCCGGACGTAGGATCATCGTGCATCACACCTAAAATCACTGTCCGAAGGGTTTCTGGCACTACCAGGAGGAAACGTGCGCCAGTGCTGGAAAAGTTCTTCTTATATAGGAGTCCGTTGCGTACACAGAAATGGCATGCCGTAGGAGCTGTGCAAAGCGATCATAGCCTGGTGTCCTTTCGCTGTTCATCTTTGAAAGTACTGAGGTCGGGAAACTTCGGTGACACAGAAGCTACGAGGTGATCGAGGTCATCGGCGTCACACTCTGTAGTGCTCAGTGGCATGCGCGAAGGGCAATCTGCGTCGGCGTGTCGTCGACCACTTTTGTACGAGACTATGAAGTTATACTCTTGGAGCCGAAGTGCCCAGCGCGCTAGACGGCCGCAAGGATCCCGAAGGTTGACGAGCCAACACAATGAGTGGTGGTCGGTGACGACTGTAAAAGGGCGTCCGTATAAGTAAGACCGAAACCGCTGAATCGCAAATACTACCGCGAGGCATTCTTGTTCTGTGACAGTGTAATTCTGTTCGGGCCTAGTCAAGGAGCGACTTGCGCATGCAATCACGTGCTCGCGGTTACCATAGCGTTGAACTAGGACGGCACCAATTTCTATGCCGCTGGCATCTGTGTGCAGTTCGGTTGGAGCTGATGGGTTGAAGTGTTGAAGAGCAGGCCGCGACGTCAGGAGGAACTTCAGTTGACGAAAAGAGGAGTCGCACTCCAGAGTCCACTCGAAGGGAGTATTCTTCCGTAGCAAACATGTCAGTGGATACGCGACATTGACAAATTTGGGTATAAAGCGGTGAAAATAGGAGGAAAGACCCAAAAAACTACGGAGCTCTTTCACAGAGCGCGGCAAATTGAATGCTTCAACGGCTGCTGTCTTCTGGGGATCTAGACGGATGCCCTCCTGATCGACTAGGTGCCCGAGAACAAGGGTTTGTCGGTCTCCGAAGTGGCATCTTTTGAGTTAAGAACAAGGCCAGCGTTTCTTATGCAAGTCAGTACAGTATCCAGACGTGAATTGTGTTCGTTGAAGGTGCGGCCAAAGATGACGACGTCGTCGAGATGGCACATGCAAATGCTCTACTTCAAGCCACGAAGAACAGTGTCCATAAATCGCTCGAACGTCGCCGGCGCGTTGCAGAGTCCAAATGGCATCACGTTGAATTCAAAGAGGCCGTCAGGTGTTACAAAGGCTGTCTTTTCTTTATCTTCAGCATGGATGGGAATTTGCCAGTAGCCCGATCTTAAGTCTACAGAGGAAAAGTAAGAGGCCGAATGCAGACAGTCTATGGTATCATCAATACGTGGAAGTGGGTACACGTCTTTTTTTGTTACAGCATTCAATCGGCGATAATCGACGTAAAATCTCCAGGATCCGTCTTTCTCTTTAACGAGAATTACTGGAGCTGCCAATGGACTTACCGACTCTTGAATGATACCGTTTTCAATCATTTCGTTCACCTGCTCATTAATAATCCGCCGCTCGGATGGCGAAACACGGTATGGCTTTTGTCTAATCGGATTGGCCAAACCCGTGTTGATAGTGTGACATGTCCGAGAAGCAGGGATTAGGGGCGCTTTGTCTTTCTGCGCAAAGTCGAATGCAGAGACGTGCTTCGAAATTACATTGACCAATGTTCGGCGTTCACTTGTGCTCAGCGACTTATTCACCATTGACAGAAGAGCCGTTTCGAAACTGTGACTACGATGCTCTTCCGGCGCATCTCTAAGCTCGGTCACCAATAAGGCCTCGTGTTGTCCACTCACGATGGCTAACTTTAGACCATCTGGTAACATCACGGGTTCTGTAGAGCAATTGACAGTCCATAAACCAGCGCATCCACGTCTGATTGACACCACAGAGTGTGGGATCAAGACATTCTTTTTCATGCAGTTGGTGTACACTGGTTCTACGTTGGCATCAAAGTTGGCGGAATAGCTGTCGCTGCAACCAACAGGTACACGAACGGTTGATAACGGTGGTACGATAGTGTCGCCACAGACACACAATGCCGTCTCACCATCCACAGGGTTTTCCAAGAGTGCTGGCGAAACGTGATCACTCAAGACTATTGTCCCTGTGCGGCAGTCGACAGTCGCACCACACTCCCTCAAAAAGTCCATACCCAAAATAACATCATTTGTCGCCTGCAGAATAATCACGAACTTCGTTGGGATAACACGGCCTCCGAGAAATACGTTAGCTTGACACACACCAACAGGATGCAAAGCCTCACCACTCACTCCACAAAACTTCGCAGCTTGATTCCACCTAAATAATACCTTCCGCCCCAAGGTATCTTTAAAACACGCACTCATGACCGAAATGGTTGCCCCCGTATCCACCAAAGCCATCACAGGCACACCGTCAACAAAAACACGTACTTTCTTCTTGAGCATCAACACAGGAGGTGTTTCTGATATTAGCACGTCTCCGGCGACCTCACCTCCATCGGCCGCGCTTGCTAGTTTTCCTGTGGCAAAGGAGACGTGTTGCGGCGCCGTGGTGAAGGAGAACGGAGAACACGAGGTGGTGGAGGCGTCAAGCTCCTGTCAGATGTAGGGGAGTGGTTCCGGAAGCTGCGTGTCCAGTAGTAATCGCGAGGCAGCAGGTGTGTTGCATTAGGGTCATCGTACGGTCGATCAGACGATCGTGTGAAGTGTTGTGGTGGGCCATAGTACGTTGCTCGCGGCTCATCGCGAAGTCGTTCGGAAGGCCGTGCAAAGTGTGGTGGGTAGCCATACCGTGGGGCTACACGTCGACGGTTGCAAAATCGCGAAATATGTCCTGGTACACCACAGGAGTAGCAAATTGTGAGAGGTCGAAACTCTCTTTGTTCGTCGATGAATCGAACATCGTCTTCTCTGGCGGAGTGGGTCGGTTCGTTCCGTAAATCATAGGGATAGACCGGGCGTCGCGAAGAAGGCAGACGCTGGGGGCGTCGGTCATGGCGAGGAGCTGGCAACCGTGGTGCTCTCCTTGGCTGTGGGGGTGCGCTGTACTCAACAGCTGCTGCACTAACCATCGATTGCCAAGGGGTCGTAGAAGGCGGCGGCGCAGTCACAGCCTCACGTGGCACATATACCGAATGTTGGCCGTTTACAGAATGGTGATCAACTGCTGAATGCGTCTGTTCTCTATAGCGAAAAAGTTCTTCGCGAACAATCTCTCGAATCGTCGAGGACAGGTCTGGGCAGGTGCTCCTGTCGATGCTGGCAACGGTTGTAACATTTGTGAGCCGGCCGAACTTTGGAGCAATCCTGCGCATTTTCAGCTGTTCGAAAGTTCGGCAATGCCGAATCACGTCGGACACCGAGCTCAGGTGCTCTTTTCCGATTAAAAAATTATATACATCTTCAGCTATGCCGTTCAGCAAATGCCCTACTTTGTCGTCTTCTGACATCTGATCATTGACCACCTTGCAGAGCTTCAGCACATCCTCTATATACGTGGTACATGTCTCAACTGGAAGCTGCGCGCGTTGAGACAATGTCTGCTCTGCCCGCTTCCTTTTGACGCTCGAGTCGTCGAAACACGCTTTCAGCTCTGCAACAAAAACGTCCCACGTCGTCAGTGTGTCCTCGTGGTTTTCGTACCACACGAGCGCAGTATCCGTAAGGCAGAAGACCACATTACTGAGCTGAGCGGTGGCATCCCAGCCGTTGGACTTGCTGACTCGCTTGTACTGGATGAGCCACGCGTCGACATCCTCTCCCGATTTTCCTCCAAAGGTTGGCGGGACTCGGTAGTAGGGCACGGAACCCATTGGAGTTGGCCTTGAAGCGTTAGATGGCTGATCTTGGGCCATTACGATCGGCGCAGGTGGGAGTCCGGCAAGGCGGCGGCTGCGGCGTAGTCCAGGTAGTGAAGCTCCCGTCGTTGGGCTTGTCTTACCCAGCACCTCCACCAATCTGTTACGCACAAGGAGGACCAGGACGTATACGGCTGAAGGGGGTCGTTTATTTTGGTCGCGAAGAGAAGCGCCGGAGCGGCCAACAGGTTGTTGATCGCAGTCTCGTCGTCTTCTTTCTTCCTCCAGCTTGGGGCAGTCAGCATGTTCACCCATCTTCGTTTTCTTCCAAGGCATGCGTAACAATATGCCAAAAACAAGCACCGACATGCACGCAAGCAGTGATCCCTAATGTTCAAACGTATGCCAATACTTATGCTTCAAAAACATGTTTGTTTACATGACAGAGTTAATGCAATCAAAATAAAAAGTAATCAGTAATTTGCATTTGCTTGCATTTATTCCACTCTATCTTTATGACCATCGTTCCTAGTTTGTCCGAGGGCTACAGTTCAGCATCCGAAATCTCATCTGCTGAGAAATGCTGCTTGTCGGTTTTTTTTCTTCTCAAGTTAATTTAGTTCGGTTTGTTTTTGCAAAATGTTGTGATCACTCTGGACAGACTTGTGTGAGTAACAACGAAAACAAGGGGCTCCCAGTACGAATTAGCTGTTGTGGATACCAATGTGTTAAAATTGTCGAGAGATATCCCCCAATAGAAATACACAGGGCTGTGCACTTTTACTTAACGGCTTTTTACTGTAATATTATTTGTTCTATGTAAAATACCTGATGCATGACAAGGCATTTTTAATGGTATGTTATTTTTAACAGAACAATGACTGAGTGCACTCAGAAGGTATAAATCAAAGCTGGCCAGTGTTTGTACATGTTGATAATTCGAATGTCTACTACCAGCGATTTCGTTTATATTGCTGTGAAATATGTAGCCAAAAGGACTAGTTTTGTATGATACCCATGTTAAGAGTGAGGCAGACAGTTAGGAAGTAGTAAAGAATAAAAATGTGAATCCAGTTTTTGCCGTTGTCTATCGTTTCAGCAGTCTTTTTGATGACTATGCACCATTGACACAAAAAAACAAAGAACTTTCGAGGTCATTCAAGAAGTAATGTTCATTCGGTTCCAAGAAACTAAATATTCATTAGCAAAAGTTTTTATTGGTGGGCTTAGTTTAGCGAAAACCTGCTTCACTTTTTTACAGAATCACTGCTATCTTCTTAGTACTTTTTGTACCGTCGCAGTAGTTGCTTTAGTCAATCTGAATAAAAGATCACCACTTGGTAAGTGAGCATGTTGTGAACGGTGATCGTGAATTTCTCACTGTCTTCAAATTGTACCCCGACCACTGTTTCAAGTGAAAGAAGAGGAAATATTCACACACTACTGGCACAGGACAGTAGGGCCAGCAATTAGTGTTTGCTACCAAAATATTTGATCTTCCCATTGGTTCTGATTGTAGTGCAAGGATGCATGTTCTCATGTAGGAGGCCGATTCTGTATGAGAATTAGTGACATCATCAATGTTTATCATACTTATCACTGTGATGAGTGTTTCACTGTATATGTAGGCTGTATGTGTGGCCCACAATTTATGAAATTAAACACTAACAATTCTTTTTCTGACTTGGAAAATGGTAGCCGTCATTTTCTAACTGGAGTAAGCTAACTGCTTGAATTTTTTCGGTTTTTGTGAAAAGAAGTGGTGGCACCACGGTGTTTTTTTTCTGCAATTACGTACAGTATGAAGCGTCGTCACCTGTGCAACAGTGTGTGAAAACAAATCATCCCTGTTTTATCGGTAGCAGTCCAAAAATGCTTATCCACTTGATGTCCTATAGTGTTTAAGTTGGTCGGTAAGCATTTTGGAACCTAGCTTTGTCATATCTGGGCATATCGGCAACAGTTGTGCAAATTGTAGCGAGGCCAAGAAGGGGAACTTAGTCTTACAGAATAGTAACTGTTAGTCCTCAATCTATAGCAATACTCTGTCCACTTGAACAGTTTGGTTGGTCTAGATGCTTTGCGTGGTCTTCCACTCTTTTTTGTACACATTTGTTAACGGTGTTCCAACAGTTGCTTCACTCCTCACAGTTGGTCCATAAACTGTGCACAACTCCTCGTCAATATGAAAAGCTGGTGATCTTTTGCATGCAAAAAAGTAAATACAGTGTGCACCCCACGACAGGCAGGAGCAACGCTATTCGCCAACATTGGTATCTGCGTTCCCCGTCAAACAGATGACTACTGAACCAGAACAATCACTTCAGTACTTTTGCTGAGAAGTAGCAGATTTTGCTGTGGACATAACTCTTCAGTCTGACGTGCGAATACCTAAAGATTAGGAAATGGCCCTTACTTTGTGTATAAACATTGTAGAAAATTTCATTTGGCAGATTTGAATGCAATGATTCTTCACTGCCTATTTTCTTAACATAACTACCGTGATTTCCAGCACTTCTCAGTTCTACAGTGTTACTTGCGTTCCACATGTCCCTACTGTATGCGTATATGTCATGTGCAGTGTATTGCGAGTGCTATCCACTGGTGCATAATTTTTTTTTTACGAATGAGTGCTTTTGGGAGCACCAACAGTCACCCTGTATCTCGAGTGTCAGCGGATCTACAGTAGGCGAGCAAGGGCAAGGGTAGCTAATTTTCTTAACTTGTCATTCGTGACAATTTTGACAAGAATGTTGACTTGCTGAATTATTTTTATTCAGGCTTTGATTATTCGCCAACTGTTACTCAATTAAAGTGCCTGTCACTGCAACCCTTTTACCTCTTTTGAAACGTAAACCAAGTTTCCTTTTCAACATGATCCTGTAAATAGTGTTTTCCCAGGATTCACTTGCTTACCACAGCCGGAAATTTAGTTAGTTTAAAAAAAAAAAAATCTAGTTAGTTTTAAAAAGATCAGACGCGCAGGTAAAAACACAGGTTCTAAACGTGTGGTGAGAAAGCCAATGGGCAGCACGGTACCAAGTATTGTCCAAGGGGTGTCCAGTGTAAATATGGTTGTCTAATGCAACGAGCCAAGAGACAAAGTTGCACAATTTGAAGAAATTTTAGGGGTTCAAAAGCGGGTTCAAAAATTTTAGGGGTTCAAAAAGTTTTACAAAGCTATAAACGTACTTATAATTAACCCTACAAAAGTGACGCTGTCATTCAACAAGCATCTTTTTTAATACAAGGTATTCTCTGAAGTTAGTAGCAAATGTCGTAATTGCCTATCTCGAAAGCTGAGTACAAAGACTTTTACCCCTACGTAGGCAGCGCCGCCATAGATGACCGGTGTTTCGCGTTCATTCGGCAGACACAGCAAATCTAGGAAGGCGTTGTCTGTGCCTACCACGGGTGCCTGTCAAGGAGGTTTTATTATAGTGTACTAGAATATGGGGTAGTGTGTTCAGGGAGAAGCTTTGGCTGACGCAGTTGGTATCAACAGGTGCGAGATGGCGCAACCTTAGCATAAACTGTCACCTTAGGCTTTGCTTTTTCTGCATTTCTGTGCTTTGATATTAGTAATAGAAGGGGTTTAACGTCCCAAAACCAACACACGATTATGAGAGATGCCATAGAGGAGTGCTCCGGAAATTCGACCACCTCGGGTGCTTTAACGTGCACCTCAGTATTTGCGCCTCCGCCGAAAATGCAGCCGCCGGGGCCGGGATTTGATCTCGTGATATGCGCTTGCATACGTAATTGCTGACACGTCCGCAAAAAGCTTTTTAAGGGGTTTGTTTGTACAGCATTTAAAACAAAACGAAATGTCAAAGCCGCAACACACGGTCCAAATGCAGGTATTAACTAACGACAGCGAAGCAGTCATCCCAGGGGAAACTGCCTGCAGTTTTTAAAGCTCGGTTGGTGAATGAATAAAAAATTAGAAAGATTGAGGTATCGTAGGAGCATCTATAAACCCGAAAGTTTCTTGTACTATTTCGAGTCGTAGTCTGCACACTGCGACAGCTAGACTTCCTTCGTTACGCGCACGGCACCGTTCTTGTCGATAGTTGCATCATGCAATTTTAATTATGTTGCTATGGTGACAAAACTGCCATTTGATTGAGAGGCACGCCGTAGCTGAAGACTTGGGAATAATTTTGACAATCTTAGGTCTTTAAACGAATACTCGCCTGCCGAAATACTGCTGATGTGGCCGGGATATTGCACCGTACAGAAGAAAGGAAACATCACTTGGCACCACTGTCAGACTGTAAGAAGAAACCCTTTATTTACGAGCGCGCATACTGCAGGGACCAGCAACACCAAATTAATTCGTCGACATTCTGTGGAATTATAAGTTCACGACCACTTCATCACGGTGGCACATTTATGAACACCAACTGATTTTCACATGCAGCTTGTTTTTTTTTCGTTTTCCTGCTCGAGACTGGTTAATACCCTTCACGAAAATGTGAAGTCATGACAGCACGTAAATTGCCGCTCTCTTTGACACGAGCTGCGGTGCTATCGAGCTCATATAAATTGAAGGTAAAGCTTGAGTAAGTCGTCCAGCGAAGCTGCAGTCCCTGCAGTGTTCGCCATTACGGGTTCGTAGTCAGCAGGAAGGTCCATCGACGAACCTGAATCAGTGGCCTCACCGTCAACATAGGGTGCTGCCGTTTTCTTGGAGATGGTAGACCCGACCGCCGAGTTCTTCCGCATTGTCGGAGGTCTTGGATGCGGCGCTTTCTTCGATAAGTAGCTTGAAGCGCTAGGCAGTACCATCGGCACGGCGTCCGGCATTAGCTCTGGTCTCCTACGTGGTACGCGAACTTCTTCGCCGTTCATAGCGTGCACGTAGTCTCCGAGAACACATAAAGGCTCGAAGTGTAGCTCACATAGAGAGCAGCTTTTGTTCAAGGTCCCATTCTTTCGATGTAAATTCTGGTCCCAAACCTTCCTACGTGCTTCGACTTTGGGTGCAGCGAAAACCTACTGATGCTCACCTTTTTTCCAAAGGTATTCTCTGTTTTGCACCTAGGTGCAGAGCAATGTCATTGCCGCCGAAGTCTCGGCATCGCCTCACTGTCGCGTGACCAGCAAAAACGTTGCCAGAAAAGCTTTAGTTAAGAGGACGCGAACCCTAGCAACAGGTCACTGAACAGAACCCGAGAAGGCAGAGCTGCGCGGAGCTGACAACCCTGCCAGCCCATGCTACGACAGCGCCGCCTTGAGAACCGGTTTTTTGTCCACGAGCACCGCTTCACGCGATGCATGGCGAGAGAGGGTGCCTGAACACACTACCCCATATTCTAGTACACTATAGTTCTATACTATGTACCTTCTTGGTGCCACACTGCCACCGCCTACACTACAACTACAGTGTCTAGAAATATACTGCCTAGTGTGCTGAGCGCGGGCTAGGAGATGGCCCCGCTGCTGATGACTGCCGGCAGCACCCACATGGTGCGCTGCTGTGCGAGTGAATGCATTTGCGTTCAATCCTTGCGCTCCGCAAGCGCTGCGAAGCCTGCAGGAGGCCAAGCCGCGCGAGGCCAACTATTAGTTTCCTGCACTTTCGGAGTGTTTTTTTTACATGATGCTTTATTGTATAAGAACTACTCGATTGCTTTCACAGTACTGGCGCTTTGCAAAACCAAATGAAGATCATTTTGTGGCATACATTTCTCCATCCGCTACTGCCCGCAAAAAAAAAGACGCAGAGCTCACGTAACTTGATAATCAATGCTAAGCAAGTTGACTCTGTTGTAATTTTTTGTTAAGTGAAACATTATGAAGTGGTGCCTAATATATGCAAGAAATTGGATAGTCAACACTGGAACCAGCATTGGCATTTCACGAAGATAGATAAATAAGCAGACAGACGTACGGACGGATGGATGGATGGACAGACACATGGACGGGCAGACAGACGGACGGATGGACGCACGGATAGACAGACGGACGGACAGACAGATGGCTAGACATTTATATATATATATATATATATATATATATATATATATATATATATATTGATTCCATGAGGATTCGAATGAAAATAAAGGATGATAACATGCCGAAGAATAATGTGACACTCGCCACACATGATACTAAAAACGTTATTGGAAAGGGATTCCGACGTTGACATGGGAGAAAAACTGCGTGAAGGAAATTGAAAAGGGTATTTTCAATTTTTGAGATTAATATTGATATTTTAAATTTTGGCTAAACGGCAATTTCATTTTCGACGCCGTTCACCCTAATCCAAAAAGATAGCTCGATGGAGTCACTCTCTGACACGACAGCCTTCAGATTCAGCCTTCTGTCTGCCCTCTTGACCCTACTTTTTCATTCGGGAAACCGTGTTGGATCCGTTCGTGCGGGTAACACGACACCTTTTCCTTGTTCGACCTTGTTTTCCTTCTTTGACACAATGGCACAATACACGTCCTTTCTTGGCATTGTCGCTTAGCTTTTAACATCTCAGTGTGTTGTAGTGTACATATGGCGCCGTCGAACTTCACAGTAAATCAGATGGCAGCTGTCACACACTGGTTTTAAACGTGGCGAGGCTCCAGCAGCAACAGGACGAGATGAATTTCGTGAGTTCGAGCACCCTTTGACACGCAGCACCGCTTGTTGCATCTGAGTGCAGTCATCACATGCGCGGCCCACCTTTTTCGTACGGAATGCGCGCGCTCAGCACACTAGGCAGTATATTTCTAGACACTGTACTACAACCAAACAGCCGCGCCCTCCAAGCCAACCTAGCGAGTTTCAGGTTATTAAAAGCAATATCTGGCATCCAATGATTAGGAAGGTAATCAAAGAACGACTATTTAAAAGAAAAACAGTTTTGTTTTTAAATAGTAAACTTCTGCCAGTTTTCAAGGACATAAACGTTAGATGCTAGGTGAGTGCTTTTACAAAAATATGTAGAAGCTTAAGCTAGCGCAATATTAGAAACATGAAGAGTATTTATATACAATTTTATGTTTTCTCGCTATATTGCTTCATGTAGAAATATAATGTCTCAAATTTATAGTAAAAGTGTGGCCAGGTTTTCTGTATGTAAGTGTGGTTGCCAAGTTTTGATGTGTAACAATTAATGTTGTAATAAATGCGTCGTTATTTTTCTTTTTCTTTTTTATTTCCACATTAATAATATAAGTTGTAACATTCATGTTGGTAGCTTGTTTAAAACTTTTTATTTTGGTCAGCATAACACCCCGTGACTTCAAAAAAATTTGTTGGTGTGGGCAGAATAAAAAAAATGTGCATGTTGCCAGTTTTTTAATAACATGTAATTTTAGGTTCTTTATATTACAAAATCATTACGTAATATAAAAGAGAACAATTTCGTAATTTGTAAATTATCTGCTAAATTATAAGTAATATTGTGGTTTAAGATATTACAGTTTTATAGTTGTCTACAATTAAATGACCTGAATGTGCAATGTTGCTTAGCTTCTACGTAACCAAAATTATTAACGTTATTGTTTTCTTGTTTTAGTATATTGGTTTTCAAGCGAGGGTTTGTCGAAGAGAAAATAAACAATAGTGATGAAATTTTGTTTATTTCTACTCTCTTCTTACATTCAGCCACATTGAGACTGATTTTACCTTGTTTTACTTGCTGTTCGGGCCACTGCATCTCAGCTGTTGCTCGCAGCGTTATGTGCATTAGTGTTTGTACTGACCTCTAATTTTGATGTTTATGCAATAGTCCACGTATCGAAACACCGAAAGTCGTAGGAAACCTGAATAGTTATCTAAGGGTTCTTAGGTTTATAGGTCATGTATTTAGAGCTACAGTTGTGAACAAAGTGGCGGACAGAATGGTTTTAAGGTTCTAGAGGCTTGATTTGGTCTACCCTGTTGTTTTTTTTGATGATCCGTGGGATTAATTGCCTAGTGACAATAAAAAGTCATCGAAAGAGATGAGGCGGTTCTCTTAATGGCAGCAGTGCGCAAATACTGGTAGGCATCAAATGACCACATATTGTCACAATGCAGAAACAGCAGCAGTCGAATACAGGAAACTCACTTCAGTTGTACCAGAACACTGGCAAACTGATCGGGAGAGAACCTTGTCTTCTTCTTTCGCTGCGCGTGTTCTTCGTTGTTCTCTTGGTGCTGCATATTCAATGTGGCATTTGCCCCCCTCCAGAGAGCAGCGTCCCGATGCTCTTCTACAAAAGACGGTGTAGTAGATGTATGGTGCAAATCAGTCCGAAAAATAGGGCTTCATTCGCACAACGTGCAGGATTATTGGTTTTTGCTGGCGAGTTGTCGAGGGGCTGTCAGGATCGACGACGTGATTAACGTCGCTGAGATGTTGTAAAACTGTGTATGGGCCAAAATACTTCTTCAGCAATTTTTCAGACAGTCCCCGGCGGCGGATAGGACTCCATACCCAGACTTTGTCGCCGGCCCGATAGACGACATGTCGGTGTCGCAGATTACAACGTTGGGCGTCGTAATTTTGCTGCTATGTGATTCGGACGCGCGCAAGCTGCTTCGCTTCTTCTGCTCATTGGGTAAAAGATACAGCGTCCAAATCGATGTCATTGCAGTCATGCAGTAATATGGCGTCAAGCACATCGTCGTCACTTCACGGCCGTGAAGGAGACTGAACGGCGTTCTTCGTGTACTTTCTTGCTGCGCTGTATTTTAGGCGAACGTGATGTACGGTAGAATATCGTCCCAGTTCTTGTGATCCACGTCAACGTACATACTCAACATGTCGGCAATAGTCTTGTTGAGGCGTTCTGTGAAGCCGTTGGTTTGTGGATGATAGGAAGTGGTTTTCCGATAGGCTGTTCCACTGAGCTCAAGCACTGTCTTCAGGAGCGCGGCCGTGAAAGCGGCACCTCGATCCGTTATTATGATTGTTGGAGCACCGTGCCTCAGGACGATATTTTCTACGAAGAATCGTGCGGTTTCAACGGATGTGCCACTTGACAAAGCCTTTGTTTCCGCGTAGCGCGTAAGATAATCAGTGGCGACTATTACCCACTTACTGCCAGCATGCGAAGTCGGATATGGTCCAAGGAGATCCATTCCGATTTGTGCAAAAGGTACCGTGGGCACTTGAATTGGTTGTAATAGTCCAGCTGGTTTTAACGGTGGCGATTTTCGTCGTTGGCAATCGTGGCACGTACGCACGTAAGGCTTCGCAATAGCTGGAAGTCTTGGCCAGTAGTATTTCTGTTGGATTCTGGCCAATGTGCGTGTATGTGCGAGATGACCAGACGTTGGCTCATCGTGGCAAGCACAAAGTATGTCCTCACGGAGTGACGTCGGAACGACAAGTAGGTGGGTGCTTCCTCTGGGAGAAAAGTTCTTCTTATAGAGAACACCTATACGTAAGCAGAATGACGGCAGGCTCCTTGCAAATCTTCTAGGGACGGTTGTTGTCCGGCCATTCAAAAATTCAATAAGGGGAAGCAAGTCACTGTTTTCTTTCTGCTTGCACAAAATCGTAGTGGTGTCAACGACTCCTACAAACGCCATGCTGTGATCTTCTGTGTGATCGTCGTGCTTTATCGGTGACCTTGATAAGCAATCGGCGTCGGCGTGCTGACGTCCGGACTTATACACGACCGTCATATTAAACTCTTGAAGGCGTAAGCTCCACCGTGCCAGCCGACCAGACGGGTCTTTCAAGTTGGTCAGCCAGCAGAGGAAATGATGGTCGCTGACTACGTGGAAGGAACGACCATAGAGGTACGGACAAAACTTCATAACCGCCCATAGGACAGCAAGACACTCTTTTTCCATTGTGGAGTAGTTGGACTCGGCGCGGAAAAGCGTCCTACTAGCATATGGGATCACACGCTCGGCTGAGTCTTGCCACTGGACGAGTACAGCGCCTAAACCCACGTTTCTGGCATCTGTATGGACCATGGTAGGAGCATCCTCATCAAAGTGAGCAAGCACAGGCGAAGTCTGCAAGCCTTGTCGGAGATCGTCAAATGCCACCTGTTGATCGTCGCCCCATGTGAACGAAACGTCTTCTCTTGTGAGTCGTGTTAACGGCGAGGCTATGTGGGAGAAATTGGCAATAAACCTTCGATAGTATGCGCATAGGCCAAGGAAACGCCTGACTGCTTTCTTGTCTTTTGGTACCGGAAATTTTCGGACGGCCGCAATCTTATCGGGATCAGGTCGAACACCTTCATGGCTCACAACATGGCCTAAAAATTGGAGCTCCTTGAAACCAAAATGACACTTCTCGGGTTTCAGTGTCAGGCCGGCAGACGTTGTTGCCCTGAATACCGATAGCAGCCTGCTCAGGTGTTCCTTAAATGTTTTTGAAAAAACAATGACGTTGTCCTGATAGACCAGACATGTCTGCCACTTAAGGCCTGACAGAACGGTATCCATCAGTATCTGAAATGTTGCGGGGGCTAAGCACAATCCGAATGGCAAGACTTTAAATTCATAAAGCCAGTCAGGGCTTTATGAATTTACAAAAATGAAACTACAAAAGCCGTTTTCTTTCTATCTTGCTCGTCGGCCTAAATTCGCCAATACCCACTTTTGAGGTCCATTGACGAAAAGTAGCGTGCATACCTCAGCCTGTCGAGTGAATCATCGATGCGCGGTAGTGGGTATACGTCTTTCTTTGTCACACGGTTCAGCTTGCGGTAGTCGACACAAAATCGCAAGCTTCTGTCTTTCTTTTTAACCAGCACTACCACCGATGCCCAAGGACTTCTTGATGGCTGGATGACGTCAACATCGAGCATTTTCTTCACTTGTTCCATGATTGCTTCACGCTCTTTCGGTGCTACACGATATGGGTTCTGTCGTATTGGCCTTGCCGTCTTCGCCACTTTGACCCGACGGCTGCCAGCGAAGTTCACATAGAAGCCAGCGGCGTCGGGCTGGGCGCTGTCCTCGTTCAACGAAAGCCCGGCTATTCAGAATACGTTTTAGCCTGCGCTAGCCACACTCTGACGAAAGCCGAAACTAATTACAGCATGACAGAAAAAGAGTGTTTGGCTCTAGTGTGGGCGCTGGGAAAGTTCCGGCCGTACTTATACGGCCACCCGTTCGATCTAGTAACTGATCACCACGCGCTTTGCTGGCTCTCCACGCTAGAAGATCCTTCGGGCCGCCTTGCGCGATGGGCACTCCGCATCCAGGAGTACGACATTCGCGTCGTATACCGCTGCGGACGCAAACACTCTGACGCTGATGCCCTGTCCCGCTCACCTTTACCACCAGATCTGACGTGCGGAAACACTCGCCTCGAGACCTTGTCATCGCTAAATCTCGACTCTGTTGCCACCGAACAACGTCGTGACCCGTGGATCGCACCTCTACTCGAATATCTATCCGGTACGCCCAACCTTCCGGTATCTCGATCCCTCCGACGTCAAGATTTTGTCATCCGCGATCAACTTCTTCATCGACGCAACTACGCTCCTGATGGCCGCCGGTGGCTACTGGTCATTCCACGCACTTTACGATCACAGGTATGCGCCTCTCTTCACAAAGATCCACAATGTGGCTACGCCGGGATGTTCAAAACATATGAACGCCTTCGCCGTCGCTATTACTGGCGCGGCATGTACAATTTTGTACGCAAATTTGTACAGTGCTGTCCTGACTGCCAGCGACGCAAATCAACACCGCTACGTGCGACTGGCGAATTGCAGCCACTTCCGTGCACTGTCAAGTCATTTGATCGCGTTGGCGTTGACCTCTACGGCCTCCTTCCATTGACACCAGATGGTAATCGGTGGATTATAGTGGTGGTCGACCACCTAACACGCTACGTCGAAACAGCCACTTTACCGAGCGCTACCACTCAGGATGTCGCCTCTTTCATTTTACGTCGCTTCATCCTTCGACACGGCGCACCTCGGGAGCTCCTTAGTGACAGAGGCCGCGCTTTCCTCTCCGAGGTCGTCGAAGCTCCACTTTCGGAATGCCACGTCATTCATCGGAAAACGACAGAATACCACTCGCAGACTAATGGGCTAACGGAACGGTTTAACCGCACGCTGGGTGATATGCTCTCAATGTACGTGGCCTCCAATCATAACAACTCTGACCGTGTTCTCCCATACGTCACATTCGCATATAATACTGCAATGCAAACAACCACAGGATTTTCACCTTTCTTTCTTCTTTATGGACGTGACCCTTCCCATACAACTGTTACTCTACTTCCCTACCATCCTGTTGCTTCCGAATGTCCACCTATCTCCGATGCTGCTCGGCAAGCCGAAGAGTGCCGCCAGCTCGCCCGTGCGTTCACCTCAGACGAGCAGAAAAGCCGGAAAGAAAACCGTTGCACCTCTCTTCCGGTTTCCGGCTATGCCCCAGGGTCTCTCGTGTGGCTTGCCATCCCATACCAAACTCCGGGACTGTCATCAAAGCTTGTCCCTCGGTACGAAGGGCCTTACACCGTTTTAGAGAAAACCTCTCCGATTAATTTCCTAATTGAGCCAGTTTCCCGATCGGATGACATGCGCCGGCGTGCACGTGACATCGTCCATGTTTCCCGCCTAAAACCGTATCATGATCCTCTTCCTGAAACTTCTTAAATCGCTAGGAGGACTCCTTTTTCAGCGGGGACGATTGTGAAGAAGAAGATGTGCGTGCAGCAAACAGCATCGCCAACGCCCGGCTCTCTCGGCTCGTGCTTCGGTTCGTTGCTGTGCTGATCGCTGGACGGTTCTTCACGCTGTCTCGTCGCTGTCTTTAACGGCTAATAAACCTCTTCACATTATATATATATATATATATATATATATATATATATATATATATATATATATATATATATATATATATATTGTGAGCGCTGACTATGTATTTCATCTTCATCTGTATGACCAAACCATTGTAGTGATCATCATTGTAGGTCACGTGGGCTGGCTCTCTGGCTTGTGCGTCTGGTTTAAATAGATAACCTGGTTACTGCCGTACCGGACGTTGTCTCATAAGATATATATATATATATATATATATATATATATATATATATATATATAGGTATATAGTATATATATATATATATATATATATATATATATATATATATATATATATATATATATATACGCTCCAAGTGGTTGCAGTCCGCAAAGAAATTAATTTTATTTTAAAAACCATTGGCAGTAAAACCACCAGAGTCGATTTTTAAAACGTGGTTTGTTCTCGAGAGCAAGAATTATCATAGGAGACCCTAAAACATTTACCTCTTTGCCTGAATTCCATTACGATTCGAATGAGAACAAAGAACGATAACATGCCAATGAATAATCTGACACTCGCCGCATATGATACTCAAAATGTTATTGGAAAGGGAGTCCGACGTTGAGAGAGAAAACATCAATCATTGATGCACGCCATGTGATCTTTCATGCACTGAACATTCTTACATAACGTAAAAAAGGAACAACCAATTTTTCAGCAGAATTCACTGGGACAACACATCTATGTATGTAATGCATGCACGCACGCACGCACGCACGCACACACACACACACACACACACACACACAAGCGGTGCCAAAAGTCTACCTGGAGCAGCGGTGTTATCTTACACCATATTTTTGTAGAGTTACGTGAGATCGAATCTCAATGAGTTTACTGCCAGCCTCACTTCGTATATCAACGCTGTCAACACGCACGAGCCTTGTTGTGGTCATCTACTGTGGCCGCGCCACAGGAAACTTGTTTACTACAGTAAGAGCGCATGTGTACTACAAAGAAGATTGCTCCTGAAAATGCTAGCCCTGTTCCGTAAAAAAATTCTAATATGTTGCTAATGTATTCGTTCCTTCGCCCTTTTGGCCAAACTGCTCCTCCCCTCGCTGGTGAGATAAGCGCGCACGCAGATGAGCCTGACCGGAAGCCGATGTTCGCTCCACAGAAAGAGAAAGCTATCACATTTTTCTCCGTATATATGTACATACATACAGAAATACGTAAATGACGGCTGTGGCGGAGACGGCAAAAAATAGACGAGGCTGTCCATATAATTTCTATCGCAATAATACTGAAGTCACAGGCTCCCTATGTGAGTGTGCCATTATTTTTTTTGTTGAAAAAATTTTGCGAAAACGGAAATAGTACTTTCGATGTTGGTTTTGGAACGTGGATCGTCGAACGACCCACCGAACTTTGTAGTGCCTTCGCTGAAGTGGTCAGCTGCAGTCATAGGCAGTAGACCGGGGTTAAGTCAGGTTATATTGACTATGCAAAATGTTCAATCCATCTGATGAACTAGTGTGTTTTGTTCTTTTGGCGATACGTTGTCGGAGCTTGCATAAACGAATTGCGTATATGAAATCGTATACCCACCACCACTGAAGGGGATCGATATATAATTTTGATAACACTGTAAAGCCTCGGGCAGCTTTGCTTGTTTGTAATTCGATGAATAAAACACGATATGTTGCCCCTTTCTATTTTAACGTTTTAATCATATGGTGGTTTTGGGACGTGAAACCCCAGATATTTATCAATCTATCTCTATTCCAACGTTTCACGTTTTGTACCTTTGACGCCACTTTTTTTCACGGAACTTTTTTGTTCCATAAATATTCACTAAATATTTTCTATTTGTAATTTGCACTATTTGATTCAAGTACTATATATATATATATATATATATATATATTAATATATATATATATATATATATATATATATATATTTATATATACTATATCTAGCTTATTCAACTTGCCCAGGAGCGAATGTAATGCGTGCACACGAAGCATTGAACAAAAATGCTAAAAATGCAGGGGAAACGCAAAAAAAAAACTCCCAAGCTTTTCCCCGAGGGTCAACATGGTTAAGTGCGAATGCACGGAGTGATGCTATGAGGGGGTCAAGTTTAAATCCGTTGGCATTCACCAGTGAGTTAACGTAAACTCCCCCGTGTGATCACATTGCGATTCCAAGGAACCATTAGACCCTCTCGGGAAATCTTGGTGAGTTTATGCGTATATGTGAGAGTGAATTCGCACTATAATGATGTTTATGTCCGTGGCACGCTTCGCCCGCTTGCACTCGGCATCACGGGCCCTTCGACGCGCTGCCTTGTTTTCAACCGGCACGACATCTTTAACGGCGCGTGCAATGCTCGCATTCGATTACGTTGTACTCGTTGTTGGAGGTATCGCAGTCGAGGTTGATGGCTACGATGGATCCATACCTATATGACGACTTGCCGGTCTCGAGCAAGTCGTGGCTGCGCGGGCGCGCGCAGCCACGGAGCGGAGGGTGGAGCGCGCGCAATCACGTGGTGTGTGACGTCGCTGCGCCATTTGTTCAGACGCTCCTCTCCGCTCCTCGCACCGTTGCTAGGGGAAAGGAGGAGGCGCACCGCGGACAGTGGATTCAGGGTCGCTTTTAAAGTGCATTCGCACTTAAAAAACAAACGAGAAATGTGAAAACCAAGCTTAAGAACGATAATACTCTGTAACGAAATGACGGACTTTCGATGGAAGGATAGTTATGTAAAAGACACCTGCCATTCAAGAAAGCATAAGACAAGCGCGAAAAAATGAGAGGATAAAATTATTTAGAGATTATATTTTGTGGTTGTTATAAAGGTTGTTATTATTAGTAATGCTTAGAAGTCAAGCGACCTGAGAAGTGAGAAAAGTAGTAAGCGAGTGAGTCTTGGTGAAACGCGTCGGCCGGGGTCATTATACTACGTAATTTAAAAATCATTGCGAAGGCTGCACAAAAAAAGAGTGCTGTCAGCACTGGTACATTTGTGAGCATGAGAGCTGCTGCACCTTGGCTGCTGACCCACAGGTCGCGTGATCGAAACCCGGCTGCGGCGGCTGCATTTCCGATGGAGGCGGAAATGTTATAGGCCCGTGCGCTCAGATTTGGGTGCGCGTTAAAGAACACCATGTGGTGAAAATTTCAGGAGCTCTCCGCTACGGCGTCTCTCACAATAATATGGCGGTTTTGGGACGTTAAGCCCCCCCTATCAATGAATCAGAAGTGGTGCACCTGTCAGCAGCGTACTTCCAACTGTGGCAAAATGTAAATGAAACATAAAAAGGAAAAAAATATCGCGTGCAAGAGAATTTGAACCTGCAATTTCCTGATTGGAAGTCAGACACCTTATTCATTGCGCCACGCGGACTGCGCTGCAGTCAGGGTTGGGGGGGGGGGTGTATTAAATACTAAGGTGGTTCGTCCATCACTAGAACGAGTTTGGTGTTGACGCTTGCCGCTCCGTGTAAGGAGAGGGTGCGAGCAGACTGTGTTCACCAATCACTTTGAGCAACGCCTTCTAAAAAAATTATGCCTTGAACGTGAGCCGCGAATGCGCTGCCTGCCCTCTGATTTTACCCCTCTCCTTCGGTAGGAAGACGAGGGTCTCCGATGGCCGCCCCCTGCAAACATAGCTACCATAACACAGCAATGCTTTCACAGTAGCCTCCGAGCAACCGTGACGTCACCTGACTGAGCGGTACGGAGGCGAGTGGTCTCACGCGGCGGCTGGTCGCAACACAAGGCAGGAGGCATGGCCTCTGAGATTGCGTGCTAGCAGGAGGCTTTCAATTGAAAAGAGAGCGACGTTCCAGGCATAGTTTTTCTAGGAGGCGTTGCTTTGAGGTACGCTAAATGTGTGGCAGCTTAGGCTAGTTGGTATGACATGACGATAATTATAGCGCGAGAACAGAACGACGACACAGAGACAAGAACCCACGAAACACAAGAAAAGCTAAAAAAACTTCTAGTAAATGTCCAAAAGTATGTAAGAAGTCTTGTTGAGATGTTATTTAAGCGTAAGCAGCTTGAAAACCTCCTGTAGCTGTGCTAACGCCACGTTATTATATGGCTAGAAAACTTCTAGCAAGTGTTCTAAAAACGCCTTTCTAGGTTTTTCAAAGAACAATTGTAAACGTTTACTATACTTTTTTCATTAGAAGGCTATAATAAACTTCTTGCCAAGATTCTAAAAAAAGACTCTTGCTAGGTCTTTTTAGACATTTATTTTTCATGCAAACCAGCTTGTTGAGCGTTTCCCGTGGTTAATTTGTTGCATAATGTCAGCGTTCTACAATCAGTGCGTTTAGCTGTTGACTGTTGTGAGTGACAAGTAGGGACAGTAACATAACTTGGCATCAAAAATTGCTGGCACTATTCTAATCAGCAAAATTGATGCCATATTTTTTAAAAAATTTGATTAGTGACTGCCATTTATCATTACGAAAATCTGTTTGGCTTGGAGATAAGACGGGCTTTTAAACGCCAACTCATTGTTTTTGGTGTTGCCTGGAATGCATCATACTGCACATCCAAAAGTGAATGCAAAATTTCAACAAATCTTGCAGCACACTTGTAACCTTTATTATACATAACAATGACTGTACACTTTGTCCCAAAACTTGCATGCTTTATAGTAACTATATTTATAAAAAGCAATTGAGGGGCTGGCCAGATACTCGGTCCAGGAACCTGCACACATACAAAAGGCACAATCTGTTCTCTTCGAGCAGACTTCTATCAGTGCCAGGAAAATCAGCAGGCTAGCCTAGCAAGCACCTTGGCCCAGTAGCAAATATATGAAGTTAGAAAAATTGTTACAGCCAAAAAGCAGCTGTCTAACAATAGATTTTTTCTCACTAAGTGCGCATAAATTTAGATATATTAGAGCAATGAGTAGTCGAAAAAAGTGGGTTTCACCACAAATCTGTGTTTAACAATCCAATTGTGATTTTGACAACACCCTGAATTCAAATTCCATCCCAAAATACTCGCACAAAAGACACAGTCAAGTAAAAAATTCTAAAGTGTTCCAGAATGCATTCTGTCAGTCATCATTAACAATGTTAAGTATGGTTAGGTATCATTGTAAGATATCACACATGGTTAGGTATTGGTAAAGTAAGGTATGATTAAGTATGACAGGAAAAAATCAATTGATCGCACTTATGGCATTAAATTCGAGAAGACTATGAACTAAGGTTACGAAAACATAATAAAACAAAATATTCAATCGATATCACAGTGAAAATAAAACCATTGATCTGCTACGTCCTTATTTCAATGCAGAAAGTTCAATTTTAATTGACTAACTGCAGAGAACACAAAAATAAACAATGCATAAAACCATAGAAAGTAGCAGTGACATTCAGAGACGTTCTTTGTGCTTGTAATAAACTTCAGCCCCAAGAACAGAAAACTGCTTTTTCAGATAAGATATGTGTCCAGGGGGACACAAAGTAAAACAATAATGCTGTCAGCTGCCCAATCAACTAAGAATACCAAAATTTTGGTGCCTACAATAAGTGGTTTTTTGGTGCCTACAATAAGTCGTGTTTCCACACAATCCCACTTGGAAATATTCTTCGAGCATGCCTATGCTCCGAGATATTCCACTCGAAAGTTTATTGTGCTTTTCAAGATTACGCATGCAAGGCAGTGATGATCAGCAAAACATTACTCTCAGGTGGGACGAACAGTCAGTGCTTGCTATCACCAGCTGGTAGTCAAAAGTTAACTATTATAATGGTTGTATATGGCTTCGATCCATGGTCAGATTATATGCGGCACCTCAGGGAGTAGTAGCTGTGTGCTAGTTCTCACTGTCCGGCATGCATAATGATACAAACCTAAACTAAACTTTCCAGCGGCCCCGCCGTGGTGGTCAAGTAGCTAAAGTACTCGGCTGCTGACCCGCAGGTCGCGGGAACAAATCCAGGTTGCGGCGGCTGCATTTCTGATGGAGGCGGAAATGTTGTAGGCCCATGTGCTCACATTTGGGCGCACGTTAAAGAACCCCAGGTGGTTGAAATTTCTGGAGCCCTTCATTACGGCGTCTCTGATAATCATATGGTGTTTTTGGGACGTACAACCCCATATATCAGTCAATCAAACCTTCCAGTGGGATATCTGAGCAAAAGCATGCCAGAATTCTTTGGACTACGTTGAAATATGACTGGCTCAAATTTTTAATACGTTCATTACCGACTGCTGCAGTCACTAATAATTTCGTTATTGAATCTTATTCAAGGGCACGGCTGACAGTGATAATTATTGTTGCACATTTTGTTCCCCTGAACACTTAGCTATCTGCATAAGTGGTTTTTACAGCACAACATAAAGCACTGACCATTTTGAAGAAAAACAAAAGGATTAATATTGAACATCTTGAACATGCGAGCTACTTCAATACAGCAAGCAGGTGCCTCAGTGAAGTTCCTTTTCCATATGAAACAGAAGCCATGCGCAGCTGCTGCACATTCCGTAGCCAACTTTTCCACGAGCCACCGTTGATGACAGGCTTGTCCGGAATTATTTCACACTCAGTGCGTACGAGTTGCACGCATGGGCTGCGATGGAAACATCGAAAAAACAATTCAGTGACATGTGTCTCTTAGAAACACTGAATTTGTCAGTATATTTAAAATGATTTAGAACAATGTTTCTTAAAACAAGCAGGATGTAACAAACTAGAGATGTTACAAGCAAAACTTTCTTGATGTTCTTGGCGAACACAGTTGCAACCTTATGAAAGAAAATGCAATTGCCACATTGCAGATGTGTCAAAACCATGCTTGAATTGTGCTCGTGTATAGTGCGTTTAAAGCAAATTCAATGATACCACAACACATACAATATGGTATGCACTTTCATCAAGTATTCATTGCAGGTAACCCATTTTATGGAAAATGAATTTGAATTCAAGTACAACTAATGAAGGTTTTTTTCAGGCTGCTCAAACTGGGATGATTATCCCTATAATGTCAGAAATCGATGCCAATAAATTACTATTGTGTGCTGCCAAAATATGGTCATCAGTTTCAGTGATTCTGGTTGACTAAAATGGCAGTACCCCTCACTCAAGCATCACAGGCTGTCTAATGAAACAAAAAAAAACATACGAGGCACCCACCTAGAATCACACGCCATCCCAATAAAGCACGCTAGCTTCTGCAACAATCTCCGGGAACCAGAATCTTGGAAGCTATTGACAGCAATTTAGCAATAAGATTTGATGAAACTTATTATTGAATTTGTATAGTTCCTTCAGTGCGAATATCTTGAAAACTTTCAGTTTATACTTATTATTCTCAAATAAATGCCGTGTCCGAATTTACATTTTAACAGCAATACGTGCATGACTTATGCATGCTTACCATGATTTATAACATCATCACGAGTTTTGAGTGATGAATAAGGTATTCATTCTGCACCTACCACAGATTCGTCAATATCTGTAGCGCATGCTTAGTAAGTTTACTTTATCCAATATATTGTTAACCTTGTCATTATACTAAAAAATTTATTGAAGGTCGTGCTATAAACTATCTTTATTGTTCATACACGTAAAGTGTTTTGCAAAGTTTCAACACCAAGGTTGGGTGAGGTGCATAAAATATATAATAAACCAAAACAAAATACAAGCACAGCGGAAACAAGCAGAGTAAAATTAATGATGCTAGAACACGTGGACAAATGACTGAATTAGTGCTCGCACAGTAAGGTACAACAATTTGGGCACATTTAGCCATGAAATACTCGTTCTGAAATACAGTTTAGGATAGGCAAATGGCTTAAAATGCACAGAATCAGGCCGCATGAGGCAACCTATGTTGCTGGTGTATATTGAAAGTTGGAATTTTACTAAACGCAGTGCCTATCCTCTCGGCAACCAGCCCAATTGTTCGAAAAAATTTCTCCCAGTGGTCGCCTCCCATTGGCTCTCATGTGTCACGTGACTAAATGCTGTGAGAAGAGGAAAAACTGGCTGCTGCGAGACAGACTGGGCATACGTAGCCTAGCGTGCGTTAGATTAGGTTAGGTTAGGCTGCGGGACAGACTGGACAGACGTGGCCTATTGTGCGTTGGCTTAGGTTAGGTTACGTTAGGTTATGTTATGTTGAATAGGTTAGGTCAAGTTGTACCAGTTGCGGGAGAATCAGACAAAAATTTATCCCAGCAGTTAGTCACGTGACTTATAAAAGCCAATGGGAGGTGACTGCCAGGAGAAATTTTTTTGATCAATTATCCCGGATGCCGGGAGAATAGACACACCCTTTACTAAACGAGCTGCATGAACACTTAAGTTTAATTGCAACCTTTGCGTGTCCTACCTAAGACGATGCAACACGCTGCACACGAACGCGCATCAACTCGAGTATCACGGTTGTTTATAAAAACGCGTGCCGACGGGGATGTAAACACCAGCATACATTCGGCCACTCACAAGGAAAAACTTCTCTGATAGTAGTCAGAACGTATAACGATACTGTAGCTGTTTAAAATGGAACATACAGCAGATGAAACCGCCTTAGACACGTTCGCTTCAATAGTGCACAATTTGAACAGGCATCAACGCCTACAGCTAACAAACGCTCGAGAATTAATAAACAAGAATAGTGGTCACTCGTGAGCAGGGCCCCCCTCCAACACCACTGCGAACAGAGGGGACAGCCACCACAACTCCGTCAACTGTGCCACCGAATTCCCGCTACGCGTGCATGCTTCACACTCCACACAAAAGAAAAAAACTTGTCCGCGCTTAACTTCGCACAACTTTGCCTTTACACTGCTGAAGTACTACAGAAAAGCTGGGTCTCCACGTAAACAAAAGCTCACTTATCGTGCACATGGTAGGAAAAACGTAGTGAACGCAGTGATAACAAAACGCCGACAGCAGCAGTTTGGTACATACCAGGCGAGTGCTCCACGATACAAACCCACACGTCTTCGCTTGAGTATAGGGCATCTTTGTAATCAGCAGCACAGGCAGAACACAAAACACGAACCCAAAGCACAAGCACACTTTTAAAACACGAGATGAATCGACTCAAACCCGCTCCTTCGAGAGGCGACGGGTAAACATGTCCAGACAAGTAAAATTCAAGTTGTTCTAGCCACAGGCACACACCACACATACGCATCTTAATTTCTAAATACTGACTATAGAGCTCAATTATCACAGATAAATATGTAAAAGATATGTAAAAATACATACTACATAAATACGTAGAGCGAATACTAATTTGATTAAAAAAATAAAGAAACGTAGGAAACACTCTACATATAGACGGTTTTGCCAGAGCCTGCTAATCTCTAGCAACATTGTGCGTTCACCAACCCCCCCCCCCCCCGAAACTTCCGGTTTCGCTTGTCTTTGCGTAGCTTTAGCGTTTGTTGCTGGCTGCGGCTGCTTGTGGTCTGATGTTTTATGCGAATAAAATTAGAGTCTGCTAATCCCTAGCAACATTGTGTGTTCACCGAACCCCCCCCCCCCCCTGGAAGCTTCCGGTTTCGCTTGTGTTTGCGCAGTTTTAGCGTTTTTTGCTGGCTGCGGCGGCTTGTGTTCCGATGTTTTATGTGAATAAAAATATTTCTTGAAGCGCTGGTAACTCGAGCACAGCTGTGTCAAGCCAGGATGCAGTCTGCATGCCTAGATTAATTTTATATGCTAGTGAAAACGTTCTTTTTTTGGACCGATCACGATAGAAAGAGCGCCTGCATTGTAGCGATCACGCGAGAAAACTGGATTCCCACTAAGAGCGCATAGGTTTGTTCTGCACTTCGCCAGAGGCAATGTAAAGCTCACCGCAGACTGAAGGCACAGAGGTGATACTCAGACGTAGACTAGTCGAAGGCACCCGGTTACTGGGAACACATCAAGTCTTCTTACACCCTTGGCACCTAAGGAAACTGACGCCTGAAATAGGCAGCGAAACGTGGAAGCTAACACTGAAAATCCATCACAAAGGTGTTTATTTTAGGCTTTGAGCGATATCAATTATGTCCACTGTTCGAAACAACACGGGACACTAAATACTCGCACTTAACATGAATCGCCGCACAGTGTACGTCATGGTGTCCACGTTTCGTTGTCGTTGCATTTGATTTCTTTGAAAGCGACGCCGGCGAGCGAGCTCTCATCAGTGCGAGCAAATGACTCATCACCTGTCTTTTTGCCGCTAATGAACATCGCCACATTCTAGCTAATGTATATACTGGGTGAAACATGGATTGTAAATTTAGGTAGGTTCAATTTGACAATCTGAAAGTTAGATTCATGAATAACTTATTCGTGAGTAAACTATAATAGTTCGCATGACCCGGCCTGCAGCCGCAGTTGTCATCATCACATCAGTACATGTATAATTTCTCAGTCACATGAACATTTCGGATCGCCGCTGACCTCTTTAAAAAGTGTCCAGCGTGATACAGGCGCAGAAATAAGCGTTTTATCCTGATGTTGTATGCTCAGACGAAAACACATATATGTTTGCGGTTCAACAGGAGGGAGGTTTCCAGTTCTAGTCGAAAAACTGAATTAAACAACTTCATGATAAATCGAGCGACTTTATGCATGTCGACGATGTCGGGTGCGCTTTGAAGACGCGGACAGGGAAAAGACAGGTGTGCGCTGTCAATTCCCGGTCCGCATTTTCAAAGCGCATCCACATCATTGCCATGCAGAACCAACTGGCCCAATTAGGTTTGCCGAAAAACTTCTCTTGCATGCAGTTTATGCATTTTCTGTTTGTCATGCGTGACAACTATCAGAGGGAACTCGGAGCAAGGAGCCGCACTCATCGGAATGCCACGACGGATATTTTGCGCGGTGCGCTTTGGCCACGCGAGCAGTGTTACCTGCAGTATAGCAGCCTGCACCTGCCGTGAATACGCCGAGCCGCTTCACGCAGCCGCTAGACATTGCTCAAAGAAATGCGCCAGAAATAACTGAGCAGCAAACTGATACACCCCACGAAAACACCTCCAGAACCTTTGAAAAAGCATTGTCGGAAGTGCCGCACCAGAAGTCTGCCGAGGTAGGATGTTCGGCGAGAGCCAGTTTGTTTACGAACACCGAAACCGTCTATATTGCTTAGACAATCGAGAATTCATCCGTGAATTTTACCAATAGTTGTAAAAAATACCTTTTAGTAAACATTCTGAAAAAAACTTCTTGTAAAAAACGGTTTCTCAACGTCTTCTAAAAACATTCCTTTGAAAAACGTTTATTCAACATCAAATATTATACCTAGATGTCCACATATCTTTCTAGTCGTTTCGAGAAGTTTATACGACGTTTCGTGTTTCTTGGGAAGGACCTTCAGAACAGAACGACAGCACAGAGACAAAAAGGACCTTCGTGTCCTTTTTGTCTCTTTGTCGTCTTTCTGTTCTCGCGCTATAACTATAGTTTTGAGGTGCGAGTTGTTTCCGGACAAGGTTCTGTTTGGAGTTGCATATCTCAGTTACCAGACTTTGGGGTGGCTGCTGGAAGACTGCCGCCAGATTTGGTAGAAACACTTGGCACTCTAGTTGTGACTTCCCCGTGAGGGCTTTATGTTGTCCGTGGTGCATGTCACCTGCCGTGCATGTCGCGAGTGCGTGTGCGATGAACTTGATCGCGTGTGCGACGTTGGCCGTTTTACTTATCTGAATGAACCACGTGTTGGGAAATTCGGGGCGCGTTCTTGTGCTGTGTGTGCAGCTGTGCATAGAAGACATCGTGTCTCAGTATTAGGGATGGCGCGTATGAATGCTTAAGGGGAAGCGAATTGGTGAGCCGCGCTTCAATATGCGCCGCACTCGTGTTGCCGAAGCACGCAATATCTCCGTAGCGGTGCGTACCTAGTCGAATGTGCATAACGACGCATCTTCTTGGGAAACTGAATAGAGTCGCAGCAGGCGGTGCGCTTCCCTTTTCTGGTCGTGTCCGACGATCATATCTCAGAAGTAGGCTCTCTGCACAGCTGATCGTGCCGCGTCGACCACGCGCGATGACGCGGACGCTACGCTTCCCCTAGCTGTGCAATCACAAGACATATCGTTCGGACTCTATTCATTTTCCCCAGAAAACGAGTCGTTGTGCGCAGTCGACGAGGTACGCACAGCTACAGAGATATTCCGTGCTTCAGTGACGCTGCTCACAAATTCACTTCCCCGCAGCCATACGCGTCGTTTCTAATACTGATCGAGACACAACTCTTAATTGCACAGCTGCGCACACAGCAAGAGAATGCGCCCCGACTTATGCAATGCGTGGCTCATTCCGCTAATTAAAACGGCCAACGTCGCACACACACTCGCGAACAAGTTCATCGCACACACTCGCGAAATGCACGACAGACGATGCGTCGTTTCCCAACCTCTGAGAAACGATTTCTTATTCGCAAAGCTGCGCACACACCAAGAGAAGGCGTCCCGACTTCTGCAACGCGTTCAGTTAATTAAAACGGTCAACTTCACTCACGTGCTCGCGAATTGCACCACGGATGGCACAAAGCTCTCACGGAGAAGTCACAACTACAGAGGCAAACATTTTCGCCAAATCTGGCGGCAGTCTAGAAACACTGACCCCTCAAGTCAGGCAACAGCTTATGCAAAGCTGTAGTGTAATATTATAATGCACTAGAATATGGGGTAGTGTGTTCAGGCTAACTCTCTCGCCATGCATCGCGTGAAGCGGCGCAAGTGGACAAAAAACCGTTTCTCAAGGCGGCGCTGCCGTAGCATGGGCTGGCAGGATTGTCAGCTCCGCGCCGCTCGGCCTTCTCGGGTGCTTTTTAGTTGTTTGTGTTCGCGCCTGCTTAACGATAGTTTTTTTGGCAATAATTTTTCTGGCCACGTGACAGTGAGGCAATGCCAAGTCACCGGCGGCAACGACACTGCTTTGCACCTAGGTGCGAAACAGGGTATGCCTTTGGTAAAAAAGTGAGCAGCCGTCGCTTTTAGCTGCACCCAAAGACGAAGCACCGAGAAAAGTTTCGGAACAGAATTTACATCGAAAGAATGGGACCTTGAACGAAAGCTGCTTTGTATGTGAGCTACACTTCGAGTCTTCATGTGTTCTCGGAGACTACGTGCACGCTATGAACGGTGAAGAAGTTCGCGTACCACGTAGGATATCTGAGATAACGCTGAACACCGTGGCGATGGTACTGCCCAACGCTCCAAGCTACTTATCGAAGAAATCGCCGCATCCGAAACCTCCGAGAAAGTGGGAGAACTCGGTGGTCGAATCTACCGTTTCCAAGAAAACTGCAGCACCCTGTGTTGACGGCGAGGCCACTGATTCAGATTCATCGATGGACCTCCCTGCTGACTACGAACCCGTTGTGGCGAACACTACAGGGACTGCAGCTTCGCTAGAAGACTTACTCAAGCTTTACCTTCAATTTATATGAGCTCGGTAGCACTGCAGCTCGTGTCAAAGAGAGCGGTAATTTACGTGCTGTCACGACTTCACTTTTTTGTGAAGGGTATCATCCAGACTCTAAAGGCAGAACGAAAAAAAGCTGCACGCGAAAATCAGTTGGTGTTCATAAAGGCGCCACCGTGATGCAGTGATCGTGAACTGATAATTCCACGGAATGGTGACGAATTTGATCGGTGTTAGTGCTCACTGCAGTATGCGTGCTCGTAAATAAAGGATTTTTTCTTACAGTCGGACAGTGGTGAAAGTGATGTTTTTTCTTTACGGTACAGTGCAATATCCCGGCCACAGCAGCCGTATTTCGGCGGGCGCGTAATCGTTTAAAGACCCAAGATCATCACAATTATTCCCAAGTCTTCAGCTACGGCGTGCCTCTGAATCAAATGGCAGTTTTGTCACCTTAGCCTCATAACTAAAATTGCATGTTGCAACTAGTGACAAGAATGGTGCTGCGCGCGTAACGAAGGAAGTCTAGCTGTCGCAGCGTGCACTCTACGACTCGATATAGAGTAATATAACAAAAAAATTGCAGCATATCCACGGAGTGAATGATAGAGAGTGGGGCGAAACATCCGTCCGTCCATTCGTTCTTTCTTCCGTCCATCCATGCGTGCGTCTTTGTGGCCGCCCGTGCGTCCATCCGCCCCTCCGTGCGTGCGTCTGATCGTGCGTCCGCACGTTCATCTCTGCTTCCGTCCCTGCTTTTGTCCATGCATCCGCTCCTGCGTCCATCTCCATCCATGCATCTTTCTCCATCCATGCATCGTCAGTCCATCCATGCATCTTTCTGTGTGTCCGTTCGTCCATCTATTCAACACTCAAAGTACCATCTTTTCGCATCTATAAATCATATATTCCGCATATGCACCGCCATCCAGCGGACATTTCAAGGAGTAAACGAGAGGGTGGCACACGCACACTTTCTTACGGCTTGCGCTTCAGCCTACTTCCCACCTTTAACCACCTCGAGTTCATGGTATATACTAGTTCACTGAATTCATGGCACTGTGGCCCTACGCTCGCTAAACCTTTCTAAAACCAAGGAGGTTATGCCCAGCGAGTATAACGTAGCAACCCTTTTTGTCAGATAGCGCTAAATGCACATGCCAATGGCTGCTCAGGGGGAATGAGAGACAGGAGAATTCGGCTTTTAGTTAACGCGCACGCTGCGAATTTTTTACTGTTAAACAACGCACGGAAGAAATCTCTCACCGGCACCACCTTGGAGGTCAAAGTGTCGGACTGGTTACACACTACGACTACTACTACGAGGGACGAACGGGTGCCGCTATAAAGAGCTTCGCCCCTAAAACTTTCGGGTTTATAGATGCTTCTTCGATACCTCACCTTCCTAATTTTTTATTTGTTTACCAACCTAGGTTTAAAAACAGCAGGCAGCTTCCCCAAGGATGACTGCTTCACCGTCGTTTGTTAATACCTGCATTCGGACCATGCGTTGCAGCTCTGACATTTCGTTTTGTTTTGAATACAGTACAAAGAAACTCATTCAGAAAGCTTTTCGCGGACGTGTCCGCAATTGAACACAAGACTATTATACGCGACGTACGCAAGCGCATATCACGGGATCACATCCCGGCCGTGGCGGCTCCATTTTCGGCGGAGGCGCAAATACTGAGGTGCTTGTACCTAGACGTAGGTGCACGTTAAAGCACCGCAGATGGTCGAATTTTCAGAGCACTCCTGTACAGCGTCTCTCATACTGATATGATGGTTTTTGGACGTTAAACCCCTGCTATTAGTAATATGAAAGCACAGAAGTGCATAAAAGGCAATGCGTGAGGTGACAGCTTATGCTAATGCGGCGCCATCTCGCGGCTGTCTATGCCAACTGCGGCAGCCACGGCTCCTCGCTGAACACACTATCCCATTTTCTAGTACACTGTAGTACTATATTCTAGTACACTATAGCAACTACCACGACCACTGGATGAAAGAGCGCACGGGTACGGCCGCCGCGTGCTCCGAAACCCGCGTGACAGGTCTAGTTCCCGAACCACAGCTGCGGCGCCACCGGGGAGGGGGGGCACTTTTTGCGAGCGCCTATGGAATCGCATGCGCATCTGTGTGCGACCCGTGAAATCTTTTAATATCCAGCTAGCGTGTACCCACCAGGTAATTAACGATCTTGCTTTGTCATAGCTACAGCCCTTGCAAATTTTCGGTATTGTCTTGCCCGAGATGCATGGAGCCTTGCACACCAATCAGGTTTCACGGAAGTAAGAATTGAAAGGTCATTTTACTCGGATACTACAAGATCACAACTAACTGATTTGGAAGAGCTACACCTTTCCTTATGCATCGAAATTAATTAGAGTAAATATGAGTATGTCGCTTCAGGAAACATTGCTTCAGATTGAAACATTTCCTTTACAATAGGCGACTTCAGCACTTGCAGATGCCACTGTTCGTTTAACAAAAATTAAGATACTTTTTACTTCCCCCAAACACGTCTATAGTATTCATACAATACAGTATCACATGCAACAACCACGAAATATATTTAGCATATGTGCAATCTCATAACAGTGAACTCAAGCCTCTTTGAAATTTCAGTCACTGTACCTTCAGTGTTGGCAATGGACCTTTCCAGAAATTGCAGCGCCACGCCTTCCCCTGGGGGATCCGTGTGGGGGCATTAAGGGAGAGCGGAGCGCCGGTGGTCAGAGTAGACGACGCTTTCCCGCCTGCTATCATCGCGCGCCTAGCCACTGTGCCGTGCTCCCGACCGGGTTGCAGAAATTACGTGCTTTTTTTCATCTTCTAACCACTACCACCACCACCACCATGACGCGCCGTGAGTGGTTTTGGCTGGTGTAAGGCGCTGCTGTTGCCAAGAAACGCTTCTTCTGATTGCTCTGACTTTCATTTATGCATAGACTCTGTGGTTCGTCGCAGATAACCATAATCATCATTCAACATGCGGAATAAGGAAAGCGGCGGACACACTTGCTCGGTTCTGGGATATGATAATACGTCACTGGTTGTTTCATTCATTGCTTGCGGGCTACAGTGGTCTAGTGGCTAAGGCACTCCGCTGCTAGCCCGCAGGTCGTGGGGTTGAATCCTGGCCTCGGCGGCCACATTTTCGATGGCGGCAAAAATGCTTTAGGCCCGTGTGCTTGAATTTCTGGAGCCCTCCACTGCAGAGTCTCTCATAATCGCATGGTGGTTTTGGGACGTTAAACCCCAACACTTATATTATTCGTTCATTGCTTGGTGCTATTTCATGGCTTCGATGTTTGTGGTGCTGCAGCTAAGTTAGACCTTTGTTATCTGTGTCCTCACTATGATTACGGGGCTGGGATTTTACACTTGCAGCTCATTCTGTAATTAACTGCGCAATTTTATCAAGGTGAGAGGCCTAACCACCTCGTTATAAACTCACAGGGTCCCCCATTCATTCGCCTAAAACGATTTGATGGAGAAGGCTATCGTCTTTTTCTTCTCAGTCGATGCACTGATCCTATTCCGCCAGTCCATGAGTGTCAGCAGGGTTTTACTATGACTGCAGACCCGTGTTGCGTCGCGGCTGGGGAAAGCATTGGTGTAGCTTGGGCGTGGGCAGGTGCCGGTGTGACTTGAAGGGGGCCAGTGCCCTTTTGCACCTCCCGGCCGACGCCCCAGCCCACCACCATTCTCACCACCTTTAAAAAACTTGCTGTACGTAACGAGGTTTGCACTGCGTGCAAAAAGAAAGGCAGTGCGAAACTGATTTTGCATCGCCTCTACGATAAGATCACATTGAACTAAGCTCGTATGTGATGCGATGACGCGAGCACGTGAATTCACATGATGTTTTGATGACGTCACAAATTTTAGTAATGTCTGGCGTCATATATGTTCACATCCCGCGGTGGTTCTCTTCCATCAGTCGACGTCGCCGACGCATGACGCAAACGGTCTAGTTTCACGCTTGATGAGGCATCTAAGGTTTTCGCCTAAAAACAAACATTGACCGTTGGGGGCTTTGGCGTCCGGCGGCGTCAGCGTCAACAGGAGTGATGCAAAAATCATTGCGTGATGGCGTCACCATACGACCTCATCATGGCATCACGGATCACCAGAATGTGTAAGGTCATCATGACGGTCCCGTGATGACATCATGAGACGACATCATTGCTTTGCACTGTTTGTTTTTGTGTGATTGGCCTACCAATCATGGAGGTAAAGCAGAACCAGCTGAGGTGATGAAAGTTTGGGATGCCTCCAGCCATAAATCAGTGCAAAGGCACTTTAGGTCCAGGAAACATTCGCAGGGGGAGGGGAAGGGGAAGACCAATAACTTGACTGAACAAAAAGAAACAGACTGCTGTCGCCTTGAGGTAACCTCGGGTTAATGCATAAAAAGTCCTGTGAGTTTTTTTTGCGATGTTACGTAGTGTTTATTTTAATGTTTACTGTTTATTTTAGTGTTTAAGTAGTTGTTCAATCGCATCTGCTTTTTATTCACAGTAAATTTAGAGGCCTCACCTATTTTCGCTTCGCGCATCTCTCCCCCTCTCTCTTTTTTTCTTGTGTCAAGGCAAAGAATGCTAGTTGTAGTTTCATGATTATCGATACAAAAGCTGGACTCGCGGTCAGTTTCTTTCACATTGTCAGCTTATGTAAGCGCTGCTGTGGCCGCGTACACTTTTTCCACACTGAATGAGGCTTTCACCATTGCTTTAATTTAATGTCTTTCTGACCATTAACAACCTTCCACAGCAGCGTTTTTTGGCTTAAACTATCTGTGTCTAGATAGTGAGTGCTTATTAGCACCGTAAGAATTTTCATGATGCACCATTTTTCCTTCTGAATACGCCTGAGGTGAGTTCTTCAGATGTTTTGTCCTTAGCCTTTTTGGCAAATGTGGCAGGAATGGTTGTATGTTTTGAGCAGCTTGGAGAGGCAGATGTATACAAACGACTAATTTCTAAATTAGCATAATCATAAACTGTTATGAAACAAGAGACCACGGTAGCTGAACAGTAAAATAGAATATTGTGTAAATTATACACACTGACGCTCATTCCGTTGTATATTTATTTCAATTGTTAACTAGCCATGACCTTTTGCGCAGTCAGGTAAAAAAATCTTAAGTTTATTTTCAACTCGCAATAATAAAACAGGGACTGCGCAGGGACAGCAGGTTTTACGCTGTTTGAAAGCAAATACTGCCTGCAAAGTGTCCGCTCTGTGGACGTGCTGTTAGCTGGTTTTTACTACTCTCAGCGTCCCAAGTGCAAACTTTCTCACACGCAGCATTTGAAACAAGCAATTAGTATTCAAATATACACAGCATAGTGGGTCTGGAACTCATTTATAAGGGTGGAGTTTTGACAATATTATTCGCGAAGTGCATGGTCTTGCACTGCTATCGCGCGAAAGCGTATCACGAGTGACAGTCCTCGACATAAAGTACTAATATAGATGCTGTATGGTCACAGTGACAATGAAACAAATGACAAAAGCTTCCGCTACGCGGAAATACAATCAACGAAGCACAGGGTACTCGCCGCAAAAGCCGAGAAAAGTTTCCAATTCAATGGGCCTTTTCGCGGGTACTTGGGCAATTTCCCAAGTCAATAATAAATCAAGGATACTAGTGTTTCCTGACTGTATATTGCTCTGCGTGGTCCTCTTCTGTGAGTGCAGATTGAAGCAGGGTTATGATGCGCGAAATTACCGCAACGATGCGTTCGTACGCCCGCACGGTATGGGAAACGGGGTGAGCCAACTCTTCCGCGAGCAGACGACACTCCACCGGCGCTCTGGTTTTCCATAATGCTTTTCAGCCACCGTAGGAGGGCACGCGTCAATTTCTGGAACGGTCCATTGACCGAGCAGTTATGAAGGGGATAACACGAAAACTGTGTGACAAAAAGAGCGATGAAAGGCTGGAAATGCGAACACAACTGTTTGCATTCAAGCGCTTTTGAATGTTTTTCTCAATTTTGGTCACGACGTTCTTAATGATGATGCAACTTATTCAACCTAACATTCATCAGTTACCACATAATCAGAGCAAATTGTGTGAAAATATTTTATTTATTCTCAATTTAGGGCTGATCCTGGCTTTTAAAAATTTTTTTTACTTCTTTGCACTTTTGCGTAATAAACCAGTTGAAAATTGCTTCACAGCTAGGTAGGCGATATTTTTCTGGGAGAATGTACGTGTGAGTGCATATTAGTTGGTGACCTTCATTCACACACACAGAAGGTGCCCCTATCCGTGGCCGACAAGCATATGTTTACGTTCACTCCCCCACAACTGCCGGCTGTAAACGTTGTTGCTTCCAGGAGTTTCACACCACCTTCCAGTTTTTTCTTATCGCTAATTTTTTCTAATTCCCGGCTTATCTCTAGTATTCGTCTATAATGCCTGTCTTTAAGCCCTTGGCACTTTTGTCATTAGTTCTGGTCATTTCTGAACACTGTCGCGTAGTGGACGTCGTGCATCTCACGCAAGGCTATGTGGAACTGATGTTCGTTTTCGTAAAAAAGCTTGAGCACCCCTTCCAGTAAAGAAGTTTGGTTGTGGAACGGCACACAGGCTCCAACTTACATCTGCAAAACATGCGTGCCAAAAAAGCAGCTGGTGGGCGACAAGACTATATATATATATATATATATATATATATATATATATATATATATATATATATATATATATATATATATATATATATATATATATATATATATATATATATATATATATATATATATATATATTGTAATGTACTAGACAGAGAACAAGAAACAACACCCGATCCTGGGCCACCTGTTCTTATTCTGCCTTCGTTCTTCTCTTCTTTGCTCTAGCTACCCGCGCGCCGAAGCGCCAGCGTCTTTCTTGGTCATGACACTCGGCCATGACTGCGCGCGCACGGAGCTGGCGGCAAAGTTTCTGGTGGGCGGGCTTGGCTACATTGTGGTGGTCAGCCCGGACCACAATGCAACATGGAGCGACGGTCTGGGGTAAGCGTCTCTGGTGGACGGTACTGGCTGCCTCGAGCTGGTCGCTCTTTTGCACGCCGCGATGTCCCTTGAAAAAGTGCTGTGGACTCAGGCGGCCGGCACTGGCTGCCTCGTTGCGGCCGACGCTCTCGGCCGCGATTTGGTCCCGGTTTCTGCCAAAGGTAGATCTGGCGGTCGATATAGTGGCTGCATCACGGAGGTCGGCCTTGGCCATGCTGAAACTGGGTGCCAGAGTCTTCCACAAGACTATCGGGAGGACGAGACTGGCTGCATCGTTGTGGTCGGTCTCGGCCATGGAGAGACTCTCTGTGGGAAGCAGCTAAACATGCACCTGACAGCGCGCTTCGGACGGGCCACAAAATCAGCAGCAGACGTTGAACTCCGGAAGAGGGTAGCCGAAAGAGTATCCCAAAAGACGCGCTGGGTACCTTGGGCTCTACCGGCTCCATCACCGTAGGCGGTTCAACATAGGCGATGCTGGTGCCTCCACGTGCCTCAGTAAAGGTGATATTGGGGCTGGCTTCTCTAACTGAGCTGTATGAGGACTGGTATCAGCCGCTTCCACTGACATGATAGCATCGCGTACCGGCGCGGGTACTGAGAGCAGTATTGGTGTGTCGCACCTGCGTCTGACGTCATTCGTAGGACAGGGGGAGAAGCTTACTGCCACGCGGCTGGAGGGCTCCGAAGAACCTTCGAGGTGTTGCTCCACTTCAGCTCGGTGTGCGAATGGAATTGCGTCGGTGAAGGGCAATGAAGCACAGTCAAGGTGATTATCTGCGGCTGTTTCGTTGGAGCAACGCCCTTCAAGAGGTCCGACTTCAATAGCAGCCTCTGGCCGCAGTGAAATTGCTTCGCGTATCGATAAAGTGTCTAACTTCTCGAACGGTAAGCTGCAGCGCACAGCTGCAGCCTGGAGGTGGAAAGCCTCTTGAGCCTGCTCCTCGATACAGGCCAGGTTGGACGGGGTGGTGGTGGAGAGGTGGTGAGGATTACGACCCAAAGCAGCTATTAGCTTGCAGCTCCACTCGGCCCATGACTGCTGCTTCCAGCCTTTATACCGGTGCCACGTCGCTGCATCTTCTCGAAGACAGTTTATGGCCACATATCATTTCTGATTTTCTGTCCAGACCTCGTGCATTGCTATCGCGTTGACGGTTGCCACCCAACTGTCGGCGTCGTTCCGGACCCCGTGGAAGTCCGGTAGTTCGCAGACGGCTGATGATTGTGAGGTGGCGGGTGGCAACGCAGAGATCACCGATGCGAAGCAGTCGAGCTGGTGTGAGAGCTCGATGAGAGAAGACTGAAGCTGCCTGCGTTGCTCCGGCGTGCTTGCCTCAAGGTCGTATGAGGCAGCTACATCCAACGCTGCGTTAATGTCACACAATGCTGGCAACATTGTAGGAGCACGCTCGGCGATCAACGCTGTTAGTTCGTTAGTCTCGACGTGGATTAGCGCAATGGTACGCCGCAGGTCCTGCGGTGCTGTCGGGCATTAAGCCGGAAGAGTCAGTGATCGTGGTCTTTGAGTAAGTAGCGATTGCAGCACTCACACTGGTGTGGTCGACGAGCAGGGAAGCCTGGACGGCGTTCCGTGGTGGCTCGTTTGTTCAAAGAGTACCGCAACGGGAATGTAGGCCATGGGAAACGGGAGCGGCATTCCCAAAGGACAGGAGCCGGCGTGGATCCTTGCCGTGAAATGGTGGCAGGGTTTCAATCAGGTCATGTCCTAGAACCACAGGGGAGGCATGGAAGCCGTCCACAGGTGGTCTGAAGAGTGGCTGAAGCGGCGGGTGGGACCCCATCGCTAAGGAAGCGTGAACGCCGTTCCGTGATAGAGATGCCCGCACTGCCGACGAACCACAAAGACACGTACCGGTGGCTTCCTGCAGATGGTTCCCTTGTCGGCTTGCGCTGACGGCAGAACCATAGCCAAGGACGCGTGGACGGCGTCTCTTGTGAAATGGTACCGATAACGTGTACTGCAGCCGCCGAGGAGGCCTTGACGCCGTCCCCGAACGGTGATGGCAGTGGCGGCAGGTGAACCACTGCCAAAGAGGCCTTGACGCCGTCCTCAAGGGGTGCTTATCGCAGCTGTCCTGGTTGAAGAAGCCGGGACGTAAGCCTTCTTCTTCGTCGACTGCGCCATTGTAATGTACTAGACAGAGAACAAGAAGCAACACCAGATCCTGGGCCAGCTGTTCTTATTCCGCCTTCGTTCTTCTCTTCTTTGCTCTAGCTACCCGCGCGCCGAAGCGCCAGCGTCTTTCTTGGTCATGACAATATATATTTCTCAACAGTTTTGCCAGGGGTCCTCCCTTCGTCATGGGATAAGATATACTAGAGAGTTATAGTATACCGTCTTTACCGGGATATACCGGGTGTACCGTGATACCGGAATCGAAGTGCTCATGCGGAGATACGTACGTCACCCGTACAGCTTCCCGTACGCGTGGTATTTTTCAGATTTCACGTTGCCGTGTTAGCGTAGTTGTACGTAGTGTACGTAAACATGGCGGCACTCTCGGACGCCCCCTTCGAAGTGATTTTGGCGTAGTTGTTGAAACATTCGCCTTGTCCGCCGCAAATGACTGTTCAAAGTGGCTTCGCTTGCCTTCAGTTAGCTTCGATGACAGAGCATTACCTATATCTTGGCGTAGTTTTTGAGATAGCTTCCCATTTCGATCACGCCTAGGCCTAACTACATGATCGATGTAGACGAATCGGCAACGTAGATGTTTTCGAGTTTGGTGCGTGGTTCATATTTATTTACTTTTATTATCACTGAAATAAACTTCTAACAATGCTTCGTGCGGTGGCATAGCCAAACATTCTCGTTTTCTTTTCATTTTCACTTTTTAACTTACTATGTAATAGGTGGCGCCACCATCACATCTAGGGCACGTAAACGCTATCCCACTAAACTATAAGACGCTGCCCACAACGAACGTTTGCTCCACGCTAACGCAATTCCCTTGACCTCTGGTATCGCGCTAATGCTAAACTGTAACTCTCTACTAACATAGACGTTCAAACTTCATTGCTGCCGGGTTCCTTTCACCATGGAAGATATTTGCGAGAGTGAGAGAAAACTAAAGTAACAAAAACAGAACACTGTGAATGCTGAGCACAAAACCAGACAGTGCACATACAAAAGTCGGTGTAAGTCCACATCTGGTTCTCATCCTGTGCTGGCCAGTTCTCGACGTGTGTCGGGACACCCAATATTGTCGCAGCGGTGGCTGAAGGGGCCCGCGACGGCGTACGTAAGGAAACAGTTTCCCCTTAAAAGGTTGGTCGGCTCTTCACCTTTCATCTTCGCCCGTTTCCCCTCTATTGGCTTCAAGTGGTAGGTGAGCGTAAACACTTTGTATGTACACATGAGAAAAAAATAAAAACTAATTATATAAGAAAAATAAAGAAGAAAACTTTCACAAACACCTTTCAAGGTGAAAAGGACGCGGCAGCAACGAAGTTTTAAAGTCTATGTTAGTATAACTTATCCCCTGACGAAATGAGGACCCCTCCCGAAACTGTTGGGAATTAAATATATCCTTGTTGACAACGCTCCCGTTGTGCCATATCCAATACATTCACAAACACTAACTGGCCCAATGATTTGAAACACTCTCTCTCTCTCTCTCTCTCTCTCTCTCTCTATATATATATATATATATATATATATATATATATATATATATATATATATATATATATACTGGTGGCAGCCAACACACATCTTGAGAGCCTTTAGCTGCGAGATTCTGAGGAAGGTCGTTTTGGAAAGAGCTGCAGTAGGAAAAGAAAAGATGGCATAAACGATCTCCTATATTTGTCTCTGTTTACTTTTCACGTTATTTGTTAATGTTGTTTCGTTCTGCCTCCATCTTGTGCACACAAATTTTGGCTTATGTGTCTTTTGACAATAAAACCCTCATTTCAGTAGTTTCGAATTAGCCTCTCCATGATGTTGCGACTCCGGGTCCCGCGGGTCTCAGTTTGGGTAGCGGGCCCCCGTCCTAGGACCCATTGTCGAACAAGTCAGATGAGGTGCTCGTACAAACGACAACAATTTATTTACATTGTTAGTAACCGTGAGAATTCGAAAGGAGAACGAGAGGTTAAAAACTGTACAGGAGAACTGTTGAACTGTAGAAGTTTTGAGATACCAAAGTCTTCCGCTTATATAGCGTCTCGTTGCCAACCTTGGGCGCAATGTCCGCTGCTTTAGCCAATAAGATGCTCCATGGTCTTGGTGCTCCATTCACGAAGGAGGGGAAAGACACCACACAAATACATGTAGAGAGGGCACAGTCTACACGATGCCAAAATATGGTCACAAACGCACTGCACCGACGTTTCGCACGCGTCACCACGTTTCGCGCACGTCCTATGATCTTAGATGACCTTGGTTTCTAAGACTCTTCTGGCAGTTGGATGAGGTTCGAAAAACTGGCTGCCAGTACACGTGTCAAACTTGCCTGACTGTTTGGGTAGGACAATGTAGTGGTGTGCCAGCATATCGTCAAAATATGCCACCCCATTCAGCCGATCTTATGGAGAAAGGGGGAAAGAGAAGTGGTCGACAAGTTTCTCGTCGTCGAAGCGGGCTCCCGCAAGGGTTAGAGCAGATCGTGCCCTTTCCTTTCCTTGAACCCCACATTCCATTCCTTCGTTGTTTGCTAGAAGCTGTTGCTTAGCTGCGCATATCCGGGGCTCCGCTTCTCCTCACAAGATGCAGCCACAACCAGTTTAACTTTAGCTTTCAGCCTGAACTCCAAATACCATGCTGTTTCCGAGATTTCCAGATCCTCGGTGACCTCAAAAATGGCCCAGCTTCCTCCTTGTCTGCCTCGAAAGCCTTGCTCGCAGCAAACATAATGGCCTTTCTTGAGTCGAGCTCACAATGACCTCTCTTGGCTCGTGCATTTTCTTTGCGCGAACCAGTCCCGAACCCCTCGTTCAGGTTTTGTCGAGAGGAAATCAACCCGTCTTGACGGCACACTTTTGTTCGGAATGTGTCGAAATATTTTCGTCCCATTCACAAAGGCCAAAAAACTTCAATAATGTTGACGGTCGTAACAGTCTCTCGTGCGGTGGGGTGAAGATATCGATGGGTTGAGGTTTGCAGCCACAGTTCGCAGAGATCAGCGCTGACGTCTGGTCTGGTGAAGACTGTCCTTGATGAAGTAGTGACCACCTGCTTTATTTTGGCTCAACAGACATCAGATACGCATATGAAACACAACCACTCACCTAGTGAGCGCCAGACGATTCCGTCAAACCCCACCAGGCATATTTACCCTTTTAAAACTAATTAAAAGAAGTACACTAGTTATTCTAGATTCCTCTCCTACGTTTGAGTGAAACAGAATAACAGTACCAGAAGCACACCCAACCTGAATCCTTGAATAGTGGTCTCTTCAATGTACTCACCATGAGTTCGACGAACTCTAAAACGCAACAAAACAACAAAACCTAATCAATGGTCCTCGTCCAGGTCAGGAAAAAATATTTCAGAACTCTCGAGAATGCCGTTCGCGTCAGGGACAGTGACTTAAACACTCAGCGTTTCCATGAGGTATCCCTCTTTTTGAAACGTATGTCAAACGTATACTGTTGAAAAACGAGGTTTCCACGCAGCAGGCGGCCATTCTTAGAGAACAAAGGCAGTAGCCGCGAGAGAGGACAATGCTGCACCTCTACAGAACTTACTTGGTAATCTAGTAAGCCAGTTTTGGAGCTGCCCTCACTAGGCTTTTCCACCACCTAGACAGGACACTTGCAAAACAACGAAAAGCTCAAAACGAAAAATTCTCGCATGAGTTCCGTTTACACATGAAGAAAAACTGAAGCCTTCGTGCCAGCTTTTGCGCACGCTATAATCCAAGCTCAAACATTACCGTTCTTGACGTCTCTAGTAGAACACACCCTGACAGACTCAAATCTTTCACACAAGATTAGGCTTCATCTTACAACGGTCAGAAGTGTCGCTCCTACCTCAACTTTCGCTGACGTGTAATGCTCCGCTTTAACTATCACACGATACTTAAGCAAAAAACTGAAGTGATGGAACTAAACCTTGCGTATTAGTCTTGTTTGGTTAATGTTACATTATCATGCCAGCCTCTTGGATATAAAACGCGCTGGGTTCCTTCAGGTGCGTTAGCTCTATTCACACATATAGAGCGCCGTAACATTTCAGGACAAAACGTACGCTTCCGTACCATCTAAAAATCTTCTAAACGCGCATTTGATTGCAAATGTAACACAATCTGCGTTTAGCATGAACCCTTTGAAACCAGTTTTTATTTCCTTATCAAACCTTATATACAAAAGAAAGTTTTAAGAAAAGAAGGTTCAAAACTGGAAATATATTGAAAGAAAAGCTCCTTTCCAAAAAATCTGGGCTGCATTCTGTGAAAACCTTGCAGCCGACCTTCATGCTTTTAGCCTTGCACGTGGCGGTCGTGTTCGCTGCCGCTTTCACGATCGCCAGAGGCCACAATGAGCGCGAGCTCCTAGCCCAACATTGCTGTCTCGCCTCATTCCTGATTCTGGCCGGCTTTCTTCGGGACACCGAAGATTCCTGAAGTGCGGGGAAACATTCGCCATTGTCCTTTGGTGTTTGGTTCCACCCTGAATTTAGGACCAGCAGCCTTTCTGTTAGAAACCTGGCGACATAGTTGTCGATGCAAGCCTGTTCTTTTTGACCGCGCCATCCTTCTTGGGGACGCGCGTCTCTTTCCGCTACTTCTCTCTCGCCAATTTCGCCTGACCGTAGGCCTCGAAGTACGGTTTGTAGAATTGCACGATGGCCAAACCTTCCGTTTCCGCGGCGGCGTGTCCTCTGCCTCCACCTTTTGTGGTGCCACACGTCCCCGCTTCCTTCTTTTGTGGCGACGCTTACGCACAACCTTTCTTTGGTTGTTACAAACTTCCCTGGTTGCGTCATCGGCAACCCTACAGTTCAGGTGTGCCTGTGCACCACCTTTTCTGCAGCCTTTGCCCTTTGATTTCCCCGCTTCATTGCTCTGTCGGGCTAATTCATCTGCGCTACCCCTCACAAAACCAAACGCTGGGTCCTCCACAGATTTGAACACTAGGAAATTTGCGTCCTTCTTGATTTCCGGGTAGTTTTTAGCGTCTGGTCGATCGTTTACGTGCCGCTGCACGAGGCATGTCTCTAACACGCACAAGCTCTGTTCATGCTGCTAGGTGTAGACTTTTCCTCGAAACAATCCTCCACCAAACTTGCACCCGTTTGTACACCTACGACAGCCTCGCAATGTACTTTCTCACCCTCTGAGGCACTTCCCACGCTATCTGTAGGAAGTACTTTCAACAGTAGCTCACCCTCGCTGGCAGTACTGTCGAGTTCTAGTAGCATTATGTCTTCGCTACATTTAGGACTACTTTCTCTGTCCTCTCTTTCAACGTCCGAAAGGTCATTCCCTTGCGGAGGCTCGAGCGTATTCTCCAACTCATCAATCTGTTCAATGACCCTATCAGGACGACTGGAACCAGCCTCGGTCTCACATGGAACACCTTTTGGACTTGCTACAGTTTGAATACCAGCCACCGTCCCGCTCTCTACATGCACTACCTTCGCACTGTCGGAGAGCCGCGTACCTTCCCTAGGACCAATTTCACTAACAATGCCCTGTTGCTCTATTATTTACACCGAAAGATCACTTTGCATGTCGCACTGATAGAGACGCGTACCTTTCTCAGGTGGTACCTCGAAAACAGCGGCTTTCTCGGTGACTTCACACTGCACCGTACTCGCCACTTCACCGCACCGTTCGTGCTTTACACATACTGAACATATACACGACCAAAGACGCTTCCGATGTTGTGCCCTAGTTATACGATTATTCCTTGCAATGTATTCGTCTAATGCTCGCATTTTAGCCTCGTGTATACGTATCCTTTCGGCTTCTTCTGAATCTTTTATCTGGGCTTCTGCCTCTTCTCTCTGGGCTTCTGCCTCTTTTCTCCGGGCTTCTGCCTGTTGAATGCTTTCGACATACTCTGAGAGGTCCTCATTGCTTGTCCCTGTCCCGACGATCCGCTCGATCAGTTGTGCTCTATTTGGGGAGTCCGACACATCCAGTTTCAACTCCTCTGCGATCGCTAGCAAATCGGGTTTTCGCAGGGCTTTCAGATTCATGACTACTTCCGGTACCATTCTCTGTTCCATAAATGATTCCTGTCTTGCAGCTAATTAACCCTGACAACAACGACAGCCCTAGTTTTCTGCCTTGCCTCAAGTTACCTGTTAACTTAGTCTGCAAAAACTTCCTTAAGCTCTTCCACGGAATCCTGTTCTGTCACTGTTAACCTTGCCGTCACCCACAGACTATAGCTTAAACAAACTATCACAGTTATCTGCCCGACACAAGTTATCTGTTAACCATATGACTAAATTAGCACTGTCACCGTTAACCTTGCCTTCACCCACAGACTATAGCTTAAACAAGCTATCTCAAAATTATCGACCTGACGCAAACCGTATGTTAACTTGATGACTATAATAGCTCTGTCACTGTTAACCTCGCCGTCACCCACAGACTATAGCTTAATCAAGCTATCTCACAATCTGCCTGACGCCAGTTACACAATGACAAAAAAGCTATGCTCCCTATCAGCTTTTACTCACACATTAGTAAATGCCTAGTAAAGTTTAACAGAGAAAGTCGGCACTCACCCGGCTCGCAATCATGCCTCCAGCGTCGTGCATCTCAGCAGTGCCTTCCGGTTGCCTTTCGCTGTCGATGACTTCGTGCCATCCCAGAAGTGCCGTTCGGCTCCCTCTCAATTCGATGAGCTTGGAGCATCCGACTGTTGTCGTCCTATCGCCTCTCGATGTCGATGGGGTCGTAGCATCTGACTGCTGTCGTTGAGTCGTTGCTACTTGGGTTAACGCTATCTCTCCGCTGAATCCAGTGGTTGCGACCTGGGTTGACGCTATCCCACCGCTGCCTTCCAGTTGTTGCGACTCCGGGTCCCGCGGGTCTCAGTTTGGTAGCGGGCCCCTGTCCTAGGACCCATTGTCGAACAAGTCAGATGAGGCACTCGTAAAAACGACAACAATTTATTTACATGGTTAGTAATTGAGAATCCGAAAGAAGAAAGAGAAGTCAAAAACTGTACAGTAGAACTGTTGAACTGTAGAAATTTTACGATACCAAAGTCTTCCGCTTATATAGCACCTCGTTGCCAACCTTGGACGCATTATCCGCGGCTTTAGGCAGTACGGTGCTTCATGGTCTTGGTTCTCCACCCTTGAAGGAGGGGAAAGACACCACACGATGCATGTGGAGAGGGCACAGTCTACACGATGCCCAAATATGGTCACAAACGCACTGCACCGACGTTTCGCACACATTACCAAGTTTCGCGCACGTCTAATGATCTTAGATGACCTTGGTTTCCAAGACTCTTCTGGCAGATGGATGATGTTCCAAAAACCGGCTGCCAGTACACGTGTCAAACTTGCCTGACTGTTTGGGTAGTACAATGCAGTGGTGTGCCAGCATATCGTCAAAATATGCCACCTCATTCAGCCGATCTTATGGAGAAAGGGGGAAGGAGGAGTCGTCGACTAATCCCTCGTCGCGAAGCGGGCTCCCGCAAGGGCTACCGCAGATACTGCCCTTTCCTTTCATTCAACACCACATTCCATTCCTTGGATGTTTGCTAGAAGCTGTGGCTTAGCTGCGAATTTCCAGGGCTCCGCTTCTTCTCACAAGATGCAGCCACAACCAGTTTGGCTTTAGCTTTCACCCTGAAGTGCAAATACCATGCTGGTTCGGAGATTCTCTGATCCTCGGTGACCTCAAAATTGGCCTAGCTGCCTCCTTGTCTGCCTCGAAAGCCTTGCTCGCAGCAAACACAATGGCCTTTCTTGAGTCTAGCTCACAATGGCTTCTCTTGGCTCGTGTGTTTTCCTTGCGCGAACCAGTTCCGAACCCCTCGTTAGTTTTTTGCCGAGAGAAAATTAACCCGTCTTGACGGCACACCCTTGTTTGGAATGCGTCGAAATATTATTGTCCCGTTCACAAAGGCCGAAAAACTTCAATAATGATGACAGTCGTAACAACGGGCACTGGTGAATCCTTATAGTACTCAAACGCGCTTATCTTCTGGCAGTCTCCGTCATGCGCTTTGGACATTCAGTACTGTTCATTTGTTCTACTATGTATCGTCACGAATTGGCACCTGTGCTTACTGAAACGAAGACAAGTGTACTCGACTGCGCTACAGCAGCTATGGTTGTGTGATGTCCAATTATGAAAACGTGGTGTTGTCACTTATTGACCCAGCTGTATGTATGTATGTATGTATGTATGTATGTATGTATGTATGTATGTATGTATGTATGTATGTATGTATGTATGTATGTATGTATGTATGTATGTATGTATGTATGTATGTATGTATGTATGTATGTATGTATGTATATGACTCAAAAAAATTGCCCGCAGCTTCCCTCGGGGGAACACTGAGGAGGATGCGGAGCATATAATTGGTTAACGGGGTGTTAAAGTGCGACTTACTTGAGTCGATGGCTAAATTGGTTAACGTGGTTGTGAAATGGGGTGTTAAATTGCGACTTACTTGGGTCGATGGCTAAATTGGTTAACGTGGTTGTAGGAGGGGGTGTTAAATGAGTGAACACGTACACACGTATGCGAAAGGGCGGCGCTGGTCGAAGGGACGTTGATCATTGTGTTTGTGGATTCGTTGGAATTCATTTCACCGCGACCTTGGACGTCGACGCGCCGTACAAACCAACCGACGAGCGGCAACTGAGCGAGCGAGCGCCGACCTTGAGTATATATACAGCGCGACGGCGCATGCACTGTCAGCTGTTGAATGTTCTCGAAGCGCGACGGCGCATGCGCGTCCACTGGAGAATCAGGAGAATTGTAGAATGTTCTCGAAGGGGAGAAGCGCACGCGGCACAGATGGTGAGTGACGGTGCATGCGCGCGTCAGCTGTCGAATGTTCGAGAAGAGGGAGAAGCGCAACGGCGCATGCGCGCGCGTCAGCTGCCGATGTTCTCGAAGCGCGACGGCGCATGCGCGCGCGCCAGCTGCCGATGTTCTCGAAGCGTGACGGCGCATGCGCGCTACATTATACAGCTAGCGAATGTTCGTGAAGAGGAGAAGCGCACGCGGTGTGTAGAGGAGGAAGGGTGCACAGATGGTGGAGGAGTGAAGCGCGCGCGGTGTGTAGAGGAGGAAGGGATGCACAGATGGTGGAAGAAAGAGGAGAAAGCTTGCGGACGGCGCCGCACTACAAGCCTCGAGTATTAGAAGCTCCGCATCTAAAAGAAATTTTGTGGGTCCAGTGCAAATATAATAAAGAAATAAAGGAGCACACTTACGAAAATTTGATATTTGTTTACTCTACGTTTTGGCCGTGGCACGGCCGAAACGTAGAGTCAACAAATATCAAATCTTCATAAATAGAACAACGACTTTGTCCCGCATTCACTTTCATATAATTCAGCTACATGCATTGTAAATTTTTCTTACAGCCTCAAAGCAAGAGTGCCCCGCCGCTGACCCGCAGTTCGCGGGTTCGATTCCCGGCTGCGGCGGCTGCATTTTCGATGAAAGCGTAATGTTGTAGGCCCGTGTACTCAGATTTGGGTGCACGTTAAAGAACCCCAGGTGGTCAAAATTTCCGGAGCTCTCCACTACGGCGTCTCTCATAATCAAATGGTGGTTTTAGGAAGTTAAACTCCACAAATAAATCAATCAATCAAAGCAAGAACTGGTTCTGAAAAAAAAACGTCAGGTGCTCGGTACGCACACGAAAATTCAATTCAAGATAGCGCCTACATACTCTACTAAATACGCGATATGTAATCACTGCGATAAATGAGATTCCAAAAACACTGATTAAAACAACTGAGCGGGTTGTTGTCACTGTTGTAACAACGACCCGCTAAGTTGCTGTGGCTGCTGCCCCGAGGGAGCCGCCGCTCGTCGTTTCCCCGTCCCTCATGCCCCCGCCCCGTCACGGTGCAGCTGCCGCAACTGTAACTACTGCTGACACGCGCTCTCCCATTGAAAGCTGCTTGACGCAGCGGGCCGTACCGTGCGCTTTTAATCCAGCTGTCATGCAACTATAGTGTATTAGAATGTGTGGCATATTCTAATTGATTGATATGTGGGGTTTAACGTCTCAAAACCACCATTTGATTAGGAGAGACGCCATAGTGGAGGGCTCCGGAAATTTCGACCACCTGGGGTTCTTTAACGTGCACCCAAATCTGAGCCCACGGGCCTACAACATTCCCGCCTCCATCGGAAATGCAGCCACCACAGCCGGGATAGTGGTATATTTTAGTACATTATTGTGCAACACCAAACAGGACCTTGCCGTTTCCATCGCGAGAGTCGAGACGGCGCCACTGTATGGCGTGCCGTAAAGTAACTGCATATGGTGCATATACAGTTACTCTAGGGTCGGGCGGTCGCTCACACCACCTAGCCACAAGGTTAAGTACTATCACTATGTGTGGAAGTATTGAATTTCACTCGCGCCTTGATTGCAGCCACCAATCAGCCTCTTCTTTGTTATTTCTACCCGTGTAAAGTCTATTTCGCCTCCAATATCCCTAAACCACAATGCTTTGAAAAATTCCGTGCCATTATCTTGGGCTATAAAGAGGAGCCCTTTACAAAACATTACGAAATGATCAGCCGTTTTCTCCTCCTCTCTGCACGCACGACACAACGTGTCTGTGCCTTTGTGTTTGGCTCTGTACGTGTTGGACCACAATACTCTTGATATGGCCTCGAACAGCAGAGAAATACACCGGGAATCATCATAGATCTTCTCCTTTGCAATTTCCTGCTCGAAAGTATGGTAGGTCTGCAGTGATGATTTCATAAGCATTTAAATTTTCCACATCTCCCTCTCTGTTTTTCTCACCTTCCTCTTAACCGTTGTTTCTGCTGATGATTCTTCTGTTGTCTAAATACGGTAATTCTGCTGTTGCCTATATACTTACTTGAAAATATTAGTGTTCGCTTCCTCCAATTAGTATCAACATTATTCATGTACAAGTAGCTGGCTTTTCTAGCCCAGCGCTCTCCTTCCAATTTTCTCAATCGCTCCTGAAATTCTATCTTGATGCAAGCTTCCATGCACTCGAACGATGTCCATTCCATGTCACCCTGTACACCCTGATTTAGGGAATCTCTGCATGCTCTCAAATCAAGTCTACCGATGCCACGTTTTAATTTTCAATCTTTCTTGAACCTCCGATTTCATGCACCAGACCTTATTACCCAACGTCAAACCCGGGACCATGACAACTATCCAAATCTCTCTCACAACATTACTCCTATTGTAGCTACACAGTGCCCTATTTTTCATTACAGCTGCATTCCTGTTGCTCTTTGCCATTAGGTATCTTTCGTGCTCCCTTAAGTACTCAGCCCCTTTGTTTATCCACACGCCCAAATACTTGTATTCATCCGCTATTTAGAGCGTGACTTCCTGTATCTTATGCTCACCGCCTTCGTTATCAATAAAATCATGATAGGCGATGTTTCCCTAGTAACTTGAAATCCAACACATCTCTTTCATTACAGAAGATGTCTATCAATCCCTGCATATCTCTTTTGTTGTCGGGTATTAATACTATATTATCTGCATACATCAATGCTGGTAATGATTGTTCAACGTGTTTTCCTTGCTTGGCCAAAGAGAGGCTAAAACCAAGTCGACTCTTTAGGAAGTTTTAGAATTGCCTCCTCTACAATTTTTAATCGTAAAACAATGACCCCGTCTCATTGTAAACATCGCACGCATTGATTACCAGCATTGATGCTTGCAGAGAATATAGTAATAATAGCTGACAAGAAGGAAGATCTGCAGGGATCGATAGTCATCTGTGGTAATGAGGGAGATAGGTTAAATTCGAAGTCAAGGGACAACGACTGATCAACGCTCCTAGCTGCTACGGCTAGAAGCTCTGATGTTTTCAAAGGGACGGGGCCACATTTTTCAACGAATAAAAACTTTAAAGGTGTAAATTCCAAAACTTCTTAAAGGAACAGGCTCTAGAAGCTGCACTACACATCAAAAATGCATGATCGTTAATTTCGGAGCTTCTGATTCCGTTCCCACAACGATTACAATTTACACAATGGGACCCTATAGAAGCTACCGAAATCACACCTTGTTTTTCGGAGAAAAAAAGACCGCCCAAAAAAAACTACACGGAAACCAGCAAATTCTTCAGACATCTAAGTAGTACGAAGACTAAGCTTTGATTTGAACTCGCAATCATGTTTCTGCGTGACAAAATATACGTTCAAAAATGCAGTTTTCTACTACACAGTCGCGTCTTCGACTCACATCTTGGATCATAGTATCTTGATAATACCCATCTTATCGCCACGCGCCTTGCTGGCGTTATGGTGAAGTGGGTTGAGCGACTGCGCTGGTAGCTCGCGCGTGGTCAATTCAGCGCGGCGTGGGATCGAGTGCCCAGTGAAGTTTTTTTTTGTTTACAGAATTTCTGTCGGTTGTTACGGTGCTCGGCTGCCGAACCGAAGGGCACGGCTTCGACCATGACCGCGGTTCCAGTGTTGGGAGGTAGGCCAGAATCCTAAAGTACGTGCACAAAGGTGTAAGTTCGCGTGAAATAACCGTAGATGATCAAAATTTCAGCCACCCTTCTCTGCCCCAACAGACAATGGGAGACGCCCATTAAGTACGTGATGTAGCCTGCAGTGTTTCCAGTACAGCGCTGCTCTACCGCGCGCATCATTTATATATCATTGTTTGGCACGTAATGCTCCAGGAAGTATTATTACTTGAGCATGATTGCTAGATATTTCATTGCTCATTTTTTCGCCAGAGCATTGCACCCAGAATCTTTGCTGCAGTGCCACTTTCGTTTGTGGAAATGAAGCCAATAAGTTTATCTTATTTTATATTTCTTTCTTGTTACGCTACCCATATTTTAACAACAAAAGAAGGGGAAGGAGGAGTTTATTTAGTTAACGGCAAAATCAGTAAAGGAACATATCTTGAATTGAAGAAAAGCATAAGGAAAGCTATTTATAATATGACTATGCGTTTTCAATACGCAATATACTATTAAAGAATCACCAGCAATGGCAGAAGTAGTGCAAATCTTGTGTTGCTGAATCCCTGTTTTTTTGTTTACATGAGCAGAGTTCTCTGCTTCGACAAACAGTGGCGCTTTTCTCTTCCGAAACACAGCAATCCTGGAGAGTTAGGGGCAGAACATCACGGCGCAGTTCCATACGCACAGTCCCATACGGGCAATCTCATATCTCGACATTGTTGAATATTACTTTATTTGATTGATATGTGGGGTTTAATGTCCCAAAACCACGATATGATTATGAGAGACGCTGTAGTGGAGGGCTCTGGAAATTTCGACCATCTGAGGTTCTTCAAGATGCACCAAAATCTGAGCACACCGGCCAACAGCATTTTCGCCTGCATCGAAAATGCAGCCGATTCAATCCCGTGACCAGCGGGTCAGCAGCCGAGTGTCTCAGCCACCAGACCACTGCGGCGGGGCTAAGCGTGCAAAGGATTGATTGATTGATTTGGGGAGCTTAACGTCCCAAAACCACTATTTGATTATGAGAGACGCCGTAGTGGAGGGCTCCAGAAATTTCGACCACCTGGGGTTCTTTAACTTGTGCCCAAATCTGAGCACATGGGCCTACAACATTTCCGCCTCCATCGGAAATGCAGCCGCCGCAGCCGGGAATTGAACCCGCGACCTGTGGGTCAGCAGCCCAGTACCTTAGCTACTAGACCACCGCGGCGGGGCTAAGCGTGCAAAGGAGGTATTGAGAATAATGTACTGGAGGGCCCCAGTCCTTATAAGTAGAAGACAGTAGAGAGTCCAGTCGTGGTCTGCGTAGCAGTGTTTTAGGCGTATACGTCATGAAGAGTATCAATGCGGCCCCAGTCATACTAATTGGTAGTGGCGTACATTGCCGGCATATCACCTGATGTTCGATTAAATATTTATGTTAAACCATTCGTTTCATGATTTTAACAAGTGGTGGTCCAATGAAAGACGTTGTACGTCTCTAGATTTGCTTGACGACGTCAGACGTAAATACACGTCTTTCGGTTATTGAGTGGCTTCCGTATTGCGCTGTGCTTTAGAACGACGTGGTGTGCGTAGCGATAGTTATAGCGCGAGAAAAGAACGATGACAAAGAGACAAGAAGGGCTTTCGTTCTGTTCCCGCGCTACAACTATCGTCATGTCATATCAACTAGCTCAAACGGCCACACTTCTAGTTGTGTATAGGCGTGCGCACGAAAGCGGCAAAGGTGGTGCCCCCTCCTCCCCCCTGCTCACCTAAGGGGAAGAGGCGCAAAATTGTGTACCTACGGTAGCGAAAACACCACCATATATAGCCGCATGCCTTTGGTGGTATAAAATAAGAGGCAACATTGCTCGTTGCAAATGGCGATGATGAAACCTCTGCTTAGCGTAGGATAGACGACAACAATTATCTATCTTTTAGTAGCAGGAGCTATGAGAAGCAAACGAATTAACGCCGGCGTAGTCCAAAGGGCTGAGAGTGCGTCAGTGGTCGTTACGGAGCAGGGAAACGGCAAAAGGGATTCTTGCGGGGCTGCGCGCGACGCAAGAGTTGTAGCGGTGGACAACAGGGCGTCTTTTCCTTCCTTCTAAACACAACCGCGACCAACAAAGGCGTAGCCACAAAACTTTCTCTGGGAGGGGGCGGTTAAATCATACTTTATGTATTCTTATGCGTGCGTTTATATGTGTGGTTGTATATTCACGCAAGCGAAATTCAAAAATATTGGAGCAAAGAAAACTTTGAGCCCCCCTTCCCCGGCTCTGCCATTGGTGGATGCAGCGGTTCATTGTACGTTAGCAGAGCTGAAGGAAAGTAGTAGTTTTCACCCCTTCGGTATTTAAGCACTGTGAGTCAGCGTTAAATGCGCGCATATGTCTCAACGTAGATGGCACGGAATAAGAGTCACTTGCACCCGTCACAGAGGTACTTGCGATGGTATCGTAACTATCGCGAAGAATGAAATGGTGTCTCGGATGGCTTACTGTTAAGGATTGTAGGTAACGTTGCTTCACGCGATAAGCTCACAAAGGAAGAAATGCAGGGATTCATGCTTTGCTCCACAGTCACGTCGGTGACGGCGAGTGGGAACGCGTCGTACATGTATTACCAACAGCAAAACGTTGCGGGATGAGAAATGTTCAATGAAGCTTGAATCCCGCTTTGTGTGGAAATGTAATTTCGAAATAATTGTTCCATACTGCACTTGGCACTCCGACCTATGCAGTCACCAGCTCGATTATAAGCATTAAGGAGTGATATAGTGGAAGTTTGCATTTGTGGTGGATCCAACGCCCCGCAAACTTTTGTTGTTGTTGTAGTGGAGCATACGCACTAACGCGTATGCGCCTTCAAAAGAGAACGAAGAACCCCGTGCTCTGATTGCGCGAGAACCTGTGCCGCCTTCGCCAGACTTGCCGTTCGCCCATTTTTCCGTCGCGACCTCGTTGCGACTCCTCTGTTCGAATAAACATCATCGCATTTGATGGAGGCTGCTGAGATCCCTAAGCAGACCTGGAGCTCCGCTCTAGCAAGTTGGCCGAAAGACCACCGTACAACATGACTGACGCAGTCGCCAACCAGCCCATCCCAGCACAGCCAGCACCATCGGCTGCCCCGTCGACCTGCCCCGGTGCTACCCGTCAGCGGGACCCACCAATCTTCAGCGGCAGTGGTGAGCAAGACGTCGAAGACTGGCTCTCCTTGTACGAACGCGTAAGTGCCAGAAACAAATGGGACAACGACTCTAAGCTTGCCTACGTTATCTTTTACTTGGCTGACGTCGCCAAGCTATGGTTCACCAACCGCGAAGCCGCCATCGCTAGCTGGTCCACTTTTAAGACCCTCGTGACCGAAGCGTTCGGCCGACCAGAGGTCCGCAAGCTCCGCGCTGACCAGCGTCTGCGCCACCGACCCAGCAGCCTGGCGAGACCTTTACTAGCTATATTGAGGATGTGCTCGACCTTTGAAGGCGTGTTAACTCATCCATGCCTGAAGAAGAGAAAATTCGACATATTCTCAAGGGCATCGAGGATGGCGCATTCCAGATGTTGCTGGCGAAAAGCCCGACCACGGTGGCAGTCCTCGTAAGCCTGTGCCAGAGCTTCGATGAATTGCGTCGTCAGCGTTCCATCGCCCGACAGAGTGTCCCATCACCAGATTCGATCTCGGCCGTCGCACTCGCAAATGGCAACGTTCACCAAGGAACTCTGTCGAACCAGATTAAAGACTTCGTCAGGGATGAAGTCGCCCAACAGCTCTCCCTGCTGCCACATAGCGATGCGCCCACGACAAGCCTCCCCTCGAATAAGCAGCAGGCCATACGCACTGAAATTTGCAATGCCCTCCCTACAGTTCCAGACTCTTACCCATGCACTTCGGTGCCATTTGATCTCTCAACTGCTGGCTACGACCCAAGTGCGCCGCCTTCACCTCTCAGCTGCGCATCTGAGGTCGCGCGGCCGCCACCGCATCCACTCGCCTTATCAGCTCCACCTCCTCCGGCCTCGCCTCCAGTTTACAGGTCCCCACCTCGCTTTTTCCGTCCATCTAATGAGTGGCGCACACGAGACAATCGTCCCATCTGCTTCGCGTGTGGCATCGCTGGCCACATTGCACGCTTCTGCCGCCGCCGTCCCACACCTGCGCACTCATACTTCGGAGCTCCTACCTACGCACCGCAGCAACCACCACGTCTGCATATGAACAGAGGCACTCCGACTCGGATCGCCACCCATCGACTGCTCGTTTCCCATCACCTCGTCGCCGATCGCCATCGCCTATGCGTCGTCGACCACCTCATGAGGAGGGAAACTAATCAGTGCAGTTCCGGAGGCAAGAACTACACCTTGTGCGCAATTCCCAAGGCCTCCATTTTCGCTGTAAAATGTTGCTGATATCGATGTTGAGGGAGTCGCAACATTTGCGTTAATTGATACCGGGGCCACCGTTTCTGTGATGAACGCAAAATTTTGTAAGAAACTAAAGAAAGTGACCACATCTTTCAGTGGCTTGGTGCTGTCCACGGCTAGCGCGCAACGCATTCATCCCTCGGCTGTGTGTACGGCGCGCGTCGTCATCCGAGACGTTTTGTACGTCGTACAGTTTTTTGTTCTACCATCTTGCTCTCATGACCTTATCCTGGGTTGGGATTTCTTATCACGTCATGAAGCTATCATCAATTGTTCCCGTGCCGAAGTATCACTTGTGCCAACATGTGAATGTCCACCACCCGACCACTCTCCTCTGCTCTGCAAACTCATCGCTGATGACGACATCACCTTGCCTCCTGAAGCTTCGGTCCCTATTAGCCTTTCATGTGTGGCGCAACCTGAAGGCACGGTGGTGTTTACGCCATCTCCGGTTTTTACTGAACGCAATGGCATTGTTCTCCCATTTGCTGTTCTTACAATTGCGTCTGGTTTAACCGTTATGCTGGTTGTCAACCACTTCAACTACCCCATTGGCTTACTTCGTAGTGAAACGTTAGGATATGTGCAACCTGTCTTATTCTTCCCGACGAAACGCCATGTCACATTGCTGCAATCACTCATGCGTCTGAGCCATCAAGTTCATCAGCCTTCGACAATGCTATTGACGCAGACCTTACCCTTTCGCATGGCCGCCAACTTGTTGCTCTCGTTAACAAGTTTCGTTCTTCTTTCGACTTTCAAGAACCTGCTTTGGGCCGCACCACGCCTATCACTCATACTATTGACACCGGCTCACATTCGCCTCTGCGACAGCGTCGTTACCGCGTTTCCGCCGAAGAGCGCCGCGTCATTACGGAGCAAGTAGATGGCATGCTTAAACGTGGAGTCATAGAGCCTTCTCAAAGCGCTTGGTCATCACCTGTGGTTCTGATCAAGAAAAATGGTGGCACCGTACGATTTTGCGCGGACTATCGCCGCTTAAACAATATTACGAAAAAAGATGTCTACCCGCTATCACGAATAGACGATGCTCTTGACTGTTTACAAGGCGCCGAGTACTTTACATCTTTGGATCTGCCTTGTGGGTATTGGCAGGTGCCAATGGCTGAATGTGATCGCCCTAAAACAGCCTTTGTAACGCCGGATGGCCTATATAAGTTCAAAGTCATGTCATTTGGGCTCTACAACGCGCCTGCCACATTTGAGTGCATGATCGAGACCATCTTGCGTACCCACAAGTGGAAAACCTGCTTGTGTTACCTGGACGACATCGTGGTCTTTTCATCTGCTTTCCCGGCACATCTTGCTCGCCTCCACGAGATTCTGACGTGTCTAACTTCTGCAGGCCTACTACTTAACTCCAAGAAGTGCCACTTCACAGCACGAAAACTAACCATTTTGGAACATGTCATCACAAGAGACGGTGTTCTTCCGGATCCCGATAAGCTTCGAGCTGTCGCTGACTTTCCGTTGCCCACATCACTGAAAGCCCTAAGAAGTTTTGTCGGTCTCTGCTCCTACTTTCGTCGCTTCATGCGCAACTTCGCGTCCATCATCGCACCTCTCACAAGTCTGCTTTCCAACAGCAAAGGCGTATCTGCATGGTCACCTGCATGTGACGACGCATTTCGCCAGCTGCGCCGCTTGCTGAACTCACCACCTAATATTCGTCACTTCGACCCTGCTGCTGCCACAGAAATTCACCCCGATGCAAGTGGCATCGGTCTTGGTGCAGTTTTGGCACAACGGAAAGGCACCCAAGCTGAATACGTAGTCGCCTATGCAAGTCGCACTCTCAAGAAGGCTGAATTGAATTACTCTGTGAAAGAGAAGGAGTGTTTGGCCATAATCTGGGTGTTGACGAAGTTTCGCCCGTACGTTTACGGCCGTCCTTTCGACGTGGTCACAGACCACCACGCTCTATGTTGGCTGTCCACCTTGAAAGACCCATACGGACGCCTGGGGCGTTGGGCACTTCAATTGCAAGAATACGACATCCGTGTCGTATATCGTTCCGGTAGCAAGCATGCGGATGCCGATGCACTTTCACGATCGCCATTACCACCAGATGTGGCTTCTCTGTCACCCCTTTTCGCCACCTTGTCACCAATCGACACCACTGACATGCTTTCGGAGCAGCGTAAAGATCTATACCTTGCATTGTTACTCGACTACCTTACCGATCCGTCTTCTGTCCCTTCCACGAGAGCGCTACGCCGGCAAGCAGCCCACTTTTTCGTGCGAGACAACATTCTGTACCGCCGAAACTATATGCCTGGTGATCGGAAGTGGCTCCTTGCTGTCCCAACTCATATGCGCTCTCACATCTGCATGAATTTCCATGCAGATCCCCAAAGTGCTCACGCAGGTGCCCTGAAAACCTACGAAAGGCTGCGCCAACGATATTACTGGCAAGGAATGTATCGCTTTGTGCAGAAATACGTTCAGTCTTGCACCACTTGCCAACAGAACAAGACACCTCCGCGGCACGTTACTGGCATGTTACAGCCGCTCCCATGCCCGGCTCGCCCATTCGACCGCGTGGGTATCGACTTCTATGGCCCCCTCCCATATAGTCGCTCTGGAAACCGGTGGATTATTGTCGGCGTCGATTATCTGACACGCTACGCTGAGACTGCAGCTCTACCGGCAGCGACCGCCCACGAAGTTGTATCTTCATTCTGCGCAGCTTCATTCTCCGCCATGGGGCTCCACGCGAATTACTCAGTCATAGGGGTCGAGCGTTCCTGTCGGAGGTCATACAAGCTATTCTCGCTCAATGCAACATGATACACCGAAAAGCTACCACATACCATCCACAGACGAATGGTCTCACTGAATGGTTCAACCGCACACTTGGCGACATGCTGAGGATGTACACCTCCTCCGACCACACTAACTGGGACGCGGTATTACCATTTGTTACACTCGCTTATAACACCGCGACACAAGCGACTACCGGTTTTCCGCCGTTCTTTCTGTTGTACGACCGCGAACCATCGCTTCCACTTGACACCATACTCCCGTACCGCCCTGATGCATTGGAGTACTCCCCGCTTTCGGAAGTCGCCAGATACGCAGAAGACTGCCGTCAAATGGCTCGGTCTATGACAAGTGAGGCTCAAGGTCTACAAAAGACCCGACATGACGACGTTCATCACATGGCGCCTACGTTTCGTACTGGCTCTCTTGTGTGGCTTTGGGTGCCCCCGCACGTTCCTGGCCTTTCTTAGCTTCTGGCCCGGTACCATGGTCCATACCATGTCATTGACGCAACCTCGCCGGTGAATTACATGATCGAGCCCCTAACACAATCGCCAGACTTGCGCTGTCGAGGACGTGAGACCGTGCACGTCGACCGTCTCAAGCCCTACTACGACCCCCTCATTGTGCCTACTCCCTGAGTCGCCAGGATGGCTACTCTTCACCCCGGGGGTATTGTAGTGGAGCATACGCACTAACGCGTATGCGCCTTCAAAAGAGAACGAAGAACCCCGTGCTCTGATTGCGCGAGAACCTGTGCCGCCTTTGCCAGACTTGCCGTTCGCCCATTTTTTCGTCGCGACCTCGTTGCGACTCCTCTGTTCGAATAAACATCATCGCATTGTTAATACACTAGCATGCTAGTTGGAACTTTTTTTAGTTGGAGGGGGCGAGGGTGAGGTAGGGTTCGGGGCTCAATCACACATGTATGTTCGCGCGTGCTTTTGTAGGTGCATACGTGGCGTCTGATTCACGCTGGGCGAGCCCAGTGTGGAAGTCGCACTGTCAGTGTCGTTGTTTCATTCGGGGTGCTCTCTACTTTTCCTATCATAATAAACTTCACTCTCTCTGTCTCACACTTGGTGCGAGCAGATAGAAGTTTCGCAAAATTGAGGGGACGTAAGAATGCAGCGGAGTTTGCTGTATGCATCACCACATGGGGAGACCGTGCTCAAAGGTCACCGCCACTGCGGAGGTCAGTCAAATGTGCCTTAATTTTGGAGAAGCTGCGAATGAAATGTGTAAAATAAAATTAAAGGCACATAAAGCTGTGAACGCATTTAATTGCGAGTTTAGGAAGGGCAGCAATAACACCAGCTGTCGTGGGATCCGGAAGTGTGCCTGTTTGGATGAAGATAGCGTCAAGAACAAACCGCTTTTTTGCGCCAAGGCCATTGGAGCTGAGACTGTGACGATAGCTTCGCCTAATATATATATATATATATATATATATATATATATATATATATATATATATATATATATATATATATATATATATATATATATATATATATGTGTGTGTGTGTGTGTGTGTGTGTGTGTGTGTGTGTGTGTTCGAAGGCCTCTCTACAACTACCCCGGGTACGAAAAGGGAGCTGCCTAACGACCTAACAGCTGGTTACTATATATAGTGATCGAGAGCCAGACGAGCGCTCCAGGGAGGAACGTGGGCGCAGTCAGCGCGAATGCTTTTTCGCCGCTCTTGATCATGTGCAGTAAAAGTCTTTGCAAGCTCTCGACACTCCTCAGCAAGCTTTACTGTAGCAGAAATAGGCGCACACTCACACGGATCTGGCTTGTACGGAAGTATCGTGTCGACCATGTGCGACGGGTGCCTTCCATATAATGAAAAGAAAAGTGGAAAGCCAGGAGTGCTCTGAGGGGCGGTATTTTACGCGTAGGTTACGAAGGGTAGCTTGGCATCCCAATCTTTGTGATCGGCAGTGACGTACTTGGAGAGCATGTCACCGAGAATACGGTTGAAGCATTCGGTGAGGTCATTCGTCTGCGGGTGGTAAGCAGCAGTTTTGCGGTGAACAACATTGCACTCTGAGAATTGCTTCGGCGACTTCGGCCAGAAAGACACGGCCTCGATCACTGAGCAGTTCCTGGGGTAAACCATGTCGCAGCATGTATCGTTGGAGCAGGGAGGAGGCCACATCGCTCACTGCAGCCGCGGGGAGAGTGGCAGTTTCGGCGTATCGCATGAGGTGGTCCACAGCGACGGTGGCCCAGCGGTTTCCAGCCGGCGTTAGTGGAAGTGGCTCATACAAATCGATGCCAACGCGCCCAAACGGCCTGGCAGGCCAAGGTAGAGGTTGCAGACCTACCGGCGACAGGTGCGTTAAAGTTTTGCGGCGCTTATAATCTATGCAGGAGCGAACGAATTGCTGCACGTAGCGGTACATGCCACGCCAAAAGTACCATTGGCGAATGCGGTGGTAAGTCTTCGATATCCCGGAGTGTGCACGTTGCAGATCAGAATGAAAGAATTCGCATATGTCAGAGCGTAGACTGCGGGGTATGACTAGTAGCCACTGGCAGCCGTCACCGTTGCAATTGCGTCGGCGGAGTAGGTCGTCGCGAATGGCGAAATGGTGGGCTTGACGACGCAACGCGCGAGTGGTTGGAGTGTATGGATCAGTCAGCAAGTCTCTCAGTGAGGCAATCGATTGATCCTTGCGCTATTCAGTAGCAATGGTATGAATGCTAACGGAAGAAATGGCAAGGTGAGGTGCTGAGTTGTGGGCACTGTCTTCAGGCAATGGAGAGCGCGACAGGGCGTCGGCGTAGGCATGTTGCTTCTGTTGCGGCACAGTACGCGGATGTCATAGTCTTGCAGGCGAAGTGCCCACTGGGCGAGACGGCCTGACAGATCTTTCAATGACGTCAACCAGCATAGTGCGTGATGGTCGGTGACGACATCAAATGGGCGACCTTACAAATAAGGTCGGAACTTTGTAAGGGCCGAGACGAATGCCAGACATTCTTTTTCAGTGACGGTGTAATTAGTGTCGGCGTTTGTAAGCGTATGGCTTGCATACGCCACGACATATTCAGGGAACCCTGGTTTGCGCTGCGCAAGGACAGCGCCGAGGCCGACGTAACTTGCGTCCGTGTGTACTTCTGTAGGAGCCGTATGGTCGTAGTGGCGGAGTATGGGAGGTGAGGTGAACAAACGACGAAGCATTGCTGAAAGCCTCGTCGCACTGACCACGAATGGAGAGGCCCATTACTTCCGAGGAGGGTCGTCAGCGGCGATATGATAGTTACGAAGTTTTGAATGAACCGCCGAAAGTAGGAACACAGTCCTACGAGACTCTGCAGTTCCTTCACGAATGTCTTCTTGGGCATAGAGTTTCTTAATATACACTAGAGGTAACTCTGGCGCTAGTGTCTATGGGACCTGCAACACACGGCGCTTCAGCGTGCATGGGAATGATGAGTAGTACACACACTTGTCTAATATTCGTACTTGTGGCCTGCTTCTGGCTCTGTGTGTGTTTGTGTGGCTTGGAGCTGTTTGTTCACGAAACAAATATCAGCAAATATTCAGCGGTTGCACTTCAGCATCTTATTTTTTTAACTTACCTTTTGAAATCGGGTCATAAAGTTCAAAAGGATAGAATCTTTCTCTCAAAACCAAACCGAAACACAGCAATAAACGAAGCCGCAAGTACGGTTCGCCATCCGCAAGTACGAAGACTAGGCAATTGTGTGTACTACCCATCATTCCCATGGTTGCTGAACAATCACAACAAGCCGGCGGGGGTGACAAAAGCGGTCTTCGGTCGAGCGTCCTCAGCCATAGGTACTTGCCAGTACCCTGAGCGCAAATCGAGAGATGAAAAGAATTCTGCACCTTGCAGGCTGTCAGTCACGTCATCTACCCGCGGTAGTGGGCACACGGCCTTACAAGTGATCTTATTGAGGCATCGGTAGTCCACACAGAACCAAACAGAACCACACAGTACTGTCCTTCTTTGCGACGAGAATGACAGGGACGCCCAGGGACTGTTACAAGGTCGAATAACATCGCGGCGAAGCATGTCGTCGACTTGCTCGTTGATTACACGGCATTCTGCGGGAGATACGCAATATGGACGTTGCCGTAGGGGGGGGGGTTGTGCGCCTGTGTTAATGCGATGCATAACGGTGGATGTGCGACCAAGAGAAGGTTGAGGGACATCGAAAGAAGAGCATAATTCTTCAAACAGGGCCAGAAGCTGGGAACGCTGGCCCTACGTAAGGTTGTCGGGAATAGTGAAACCAAATACATCAGCGGATGATGAAGCAGAAGTAGTAACATCACTAAGTGTGCTGTAACTTGGGCAGTGCGTGTCATTGGGCTGATCCATAACTTGTGCGTCTTCGATGGGTTCCACGCTGCCGAGACATTCCCCTTGCACCAACGTAACACTGTACGGGGATGAGTTCAGAACAAAATAAATGGTGCTGCCATGAGTGACTTGCACGGTAGCGAAAGGAACCAGCAAGTCTTTTCTGATGAAAACACGATGAGATGGCAAGAAGAGTGTGACCATATCGGAAAGACTTGCGAAGTAGACCGACACCGACGCGCGTGAGTTTGCAGGCACTTGCGTATCGTATCTGACGAGCAACTTGCTTGCAGCAGATGGACTGTCGGCCGGCGTCAAAGAAGAGAATTGTGTGAGCTCTGTTTGTGCTGGTGCGCAATGAATGACGGCGTCGTGGCGGGAGAGAAAATCCCATCTTAGGATGACGTCGTGAGAGCACGCAGGAATTATGATCAGATCGACGGCATACATCACGTCCTGAGTCACGAGGCGGGATCTGCACATCGCTGTAGGGTGAATGCTTTGGGCGCTGACTGTACGAAGGGAGAACCCGGAAAGTAGCGTGGTCACTGTGCAATAATCAGCTAAGTTTTGCGTCCATGACGGATATGGCGGCTCCAGTATCTACAAGGGCAGAGGCAGGAACACCATCCACAAGCACGCCTATTATATTCGATGGGCTTCCCTGGGGGAAATTTATGTAGCGCGAGGCGAAAAAAACGAACACAGGAAAGAATAAACTGAGAAGACAGAGCGCTACTGTCAACAACATGTTTATTTTCGACCTCCAAGCTACTTTTAAGCCATAATCGTCAAGCAACCAAGCAGATAAGCACGTGTAATTCAGATACATGCACGACAATGCCATCTGCCTACAAGAAAAAACGATAAATAGGAGAACAAAAAACCTCACAGATAAAATCACGTATCACTGCGTACGCAGGAACGCCAGTTCCTAGGGTTACAAGGCAATTGAAGGCTTGATAATACATACATCTCCAATAGCATCAATAAGTTCGGCTTCTATGATCAACCGATTCATCTCATGCTTATGCCGACCAACAATGATTGTACTCTGGAACAAAGGCCGGCAGCTACACGCGTGAATGTGAAGAGCGAGAAAACCTTCTTGCGGCAGTTTATTTGCCGTGTAATTGTGTTCTCTCAATCGCTCATTCACACACCTACTGGTTTGGCCGACATATTTTTCCCACATGTGAACAGAATAAGATAAATGACGAACGAAATGCACTCCACAAATTTGTATGTATGCATTTTGTGCACAACAACCTTTCCTCACGTGACGGATTCGTCAGCACACACAATTTCCCAAGTTTATCACGTACTAAAAATAGCACCCTAATATTGTCCCGAAGTGCCACTTTCTTAAGATTATGTGACAGCTGGTGAACATATAGAATTACGGCCGTGCGTCTTAATTTTGCCGGTGAATCGACATGAACATTAGATTGGCTTGACCTTGCACGAATCCTTTTCAACTCTTTTTCTGCAACTGAAACTAAAACATGATCCGGATAGCCCGATCCTTGCAAACGTGTGATCTGATTATGGAAACTCTGCTCTGGTGCTCGTTTTTTCGCCTCGCGCTACATAAATTTTTTTCAAAAGTTTCACCAACAAGCCCACATCGCCACTCTTGTTCCCTGGGGGCTTCTGCAGTTCGACATCGTCGCCGCCCTTGCCTCTTGGACTGCGACGACTAGTTTTCCTGGTCGCCCTCGAGTGGACGCAGCCGCCTCGGTGACAGTGAGCGACATCGCGAAGATAATGAACGGTGGATAGACGAAGCGGGGCGGGACGATGGTGACATAGCCGACGGTTGTTCATAATAAGAGCTGCTCGATTGGCTGGGAAAGTTAGAGGTGACCTGCGGTTGCTGCACACGATTGCAATAGCGTGCTATGTGACCGACGCAACCACAAGCAAAGCAGATGAGGCGATTGTCAGAAGTGCACCATCGGTTCACGGGTCCCGTCCATGTCGCAGAACGTGATGGGCGAACCGACTGCTGATATGACTGCATGGTGGGCGGCACTTGGGGCACGTGCTGACGTCGGCGTATGTAGGCGGCACAGTTTCTCCGAGGGCCTGCTGCCTGGTGATGGTTTCGGTGTAAATAAGGGGGCCAGCCACAGGAATTGGTGGGGGCGGCCTGGCGACAACTTGGGCGTAGCTGAGTGGCGCAGATAACGGAGGCGGCTGGTGGTATTCAGGAATGACCTCCAAGATTTCCTGCTCAATGGCTCGGCGGAAGGGCGGCAGAAGTGCTGTTGACGGTTGTTGAGCATGTTGTGGGGGAGCTAAAGTCAGTAAAGAGATCTGGCGGGCAACTTCCTCACGCACGTACGACTTGATTTCGGCGAGCAATCTTGTGTGGTCAGGAACTGCTGACAAGACTGAGAGATCAGCGTCACGTGATGGCAGTCGACGAGTCATCAAGCGCTGTCGCCACAGCTCCTCGTAACTTTGGCATAGTGCAATGACCTCTGCCACAGTGTGAGAGTTCTGGGCCAGGAGCATGGTGAAGGCATCGTCGGTGATGCCTTTTAAAACATGCGTGATTCTGTCAGCCTCTGACATGCTCGTGTCCACTTTCTTGCACAAGTCAAGGATGTCCTCGATGTAACTTGCGAAGGACTTGCCGGTCTGCTGTGCTCGTTCACGTAAACGCTGTTTGATTTGCAGCTTATGAATGGCAGAACACGTCGACGACGGTGGTTTTAAAAGAGGACCAATTCGGGAAATCAGATGCGTGGTTGTTGTACCACATGTTGGCCTCACCCGCGAGATAAAATACCAGGTTGCCGAGTTTACCTGCCTCGTACCAATGATTAGGGGCGCTCACGCGTTCGTACGTGGCGAGCCAGTCCTCGACATCGGTGCCATCCGCGCTGGTGAAGACAGGAGGGTCGCGGATGCGGGGGACACCAGGACATGGCGTCGGCGCAGCAGGAAGCGTTTGCTGAGCGGCGTCTTGGTGCATGGTAGATGGCACGGTACGGGATCGAAGTTCCAAGGACATCGAATGCAGACCGAAGGTGTTTGAAGGCACAACACACTCCACCAAATTGTTAAGACGTTTATTAGCGGACACTCGGCGATGATGCACGACAGCGACAGTCAGTGTGGGGGACCGACTCTCTGCAAGAGCTGCTCTTCTAACGAAGAGGGCGACTTACTAGCAGGCGCTGGAGAGGACTACCCACTGTTCGAAGGGTTCGCTACATTATATATATATATATATATATATATATATATATATATATATATATATATATATATATCAGAAATTGGTCCGAAAAAGTCACAGTACCATCCGGGGTAACAAGGATTCATCTGCCACTTGCTGTTAAGCATATATTGATCGTGCGTCCAAATGTTGCAAGCACATTGCACAGCATGAATAACGTGTCAATGACTTCCTTTAAAGGGGTCATGGCACCTAATATTCGACCGTAATCCTTGGCGTGCGGGTTGAAACTTGTATGTGCACAAACAGGCTGGCGAAATTTCAGTGCATTCGGTCGAACCATTATTTTATATTTGAATTTTCTTTAAAAACGAGCGAGTGGCTTGAAAGTCGGGCAACACTGGCGCACTCGCTAGCCGTGACGTAGAGAGAGGATTGCTGTGTCAGCGTCTGCATGCCGAAGGACGATTTGGCTCCATCATCAGCTGCGTGGGCAATCGAGCTGTCTCAGCTTTGCTCAACTTGTCATTCGAACGAAGTGACTTGCAGCGGTTGAAATAATGCCACTGCGTCGCCCGTGTAGTGCTGTGGGGTGCCAAAGCGTACGGAGCCAGGAAAGTAAAGTGTCGTTCTTCAGGTTTCCGAAGGAGTCCTTCAAGAGCAAAGCTAGAGAGCTGAAGATGCACAGAAAGGAAAAGACGAAACTCTACCCCCTTTGCGAATTTCATTGCGTGAGGTAACCGGTGCTCGCGAATGCGGCGTCGACAGACACCCATATCCCAGAAGCGGCTCACTTTTCAAGAAACCATGCACGCTTCAAATAATGAAATGAGGTTGCTTAGCAGTGCGGGAGACCATCAGCAACGTTTGCAACAACGCTGAGGTCATTGTCGACTAGGTTGGCCACGTCTTCTACGCTTTCGTCATCGCTTGAGCTTGTGGTGATGGGGTCAAAATCGAAAGGCACAGCGTATACGACGTTGTCGCTGCTCCTGCTGCTAGGGGACCAATTGCCTGAATCGCTTGATGGTGTTGACGACGTGGGGATGGTACCACGGTATCACGCCGCAACACAGATTGCTCTCGCAACCCACTAACAACGTGCGGACTACGCAGCAGGCAATACAGCAACACACTGACCGCGTGTGGTGGGTGGCTGATTGGTAGCGGATGACAGCATTGCTCCGCGCCTCTCGTGACGTCATGCATGCCACGGCAAGTTGGTGGTTGCCGGAGGTGGGCAGAGTTCATGGGCGATGATTTCTACGGCTGATTTTACACTGAAATAGTTTTCTAAAGTCCAGTTTTCGCACGTGTTGGCACATTTGATCCTCTACTTCCGTTTTTCGCTAAAAATAGCAAGTTGTTGGGTGACCGGGTCATGGCCGCTTTAAGCGAGTTGGTATAACGAAGGTTGTCGAGGCGTGGTCATGAATTTCAGCCATCAGGACTGCCAGGAGTCGGAGCACAGGTCCAACGAATAGACGTAAACTAGATCCTTGATACAACAGTACTGAAAGTTGGGCGAGTTGGTACTCATTCATGACTTCTTTGCGCAAACACGTACACGGACACACGGAAAACAGGTAAACAACACGGGCGCAAACTCACAACTCAGTTGTGAGTTTGCGCCCGTGTTGTTTACCTCTTTTCCGTGTGTCCGTGTACGTGTTTGCGCAAAGAAGTCATGAATGGATCCTTGATGCTGGTGGTCATGGCGCCGTCGTCTATACGAGGGTAGGAATAGATGTCCCTGTATACGTGTGACCTTGTTCAAGAAATCGTTGACTACGAAAACACTTGAAAATTGCGCTGTCCCTTTCTTCTTTCTTTCTTTCTTTCTTTCTTTCTTTCTTTCTTTCTTACTTACTTACTTTTTTCCTTTCCTTCTTTCTTTTTTTCTTTCTTTCTTTTTCCCTATTTCGACAAGTAAGGCCGTGGGTGAGGCTAATGGGTTGCTCGAGCTCTGCATGAACCCGTGTTGAACCCTGTCCTCACTTAATTTTGGGCTTTAATGCATAAAATGACATTTTGTTAAAAAATTCCAATCACAATGCGTTTCTATGTGATGTTAAAAAAGTAATATATCAAAACTGGTGGCATCATAGGAATTCGGTTTAGGCGGATCCGCCTTGCGAAATCCACGGCTAAACTTTGTGAATAGAAATGGTGGCTATAATTGAATTAGTGAGGAGCAAAACTAGTGAATTTTCGTTAGTTATTCAAATATGTCTTTTAATTTTGTGTTATTAGTAACTTCTGTCTCTTCACGTTCACACGTTGAAATTGTACAATATCAGGCAGCCAACCGATAAATAGTATTGAAAGTGCTCGCTGAAAGATTAGCATTCTTCTTATTGTTGCATACTGGCGCTACACTCCCTTCTTGAATGGCAAGGCGTATTTGAGATAAGTGAATGAATGAATGAATGAATCAATGAATGAATCAATGAATGAAACCTAGCACATATTACGATGCCCGAAAACACAGTCTGAAACTTGATTGACCTCTTGACACGCATTTTGTCGCAGTAACGATATAGTTATCAAAAAAAGATTTGCAACCGTGTACTAAACATGCAATCAAACTTGCGCATTCTCGCTTCACAAGTGGGTAATCGTAATAATTACCGTCACGAGCAACACGACTATGCTAATTTCAGGGTACTTGCCACTACCACGTTTCTCCAATCAGCCCGGTATTATGCATACAGTGCCCACGTTAGCCCCGGAAACTTATGAATCTCATCTGTCGATTTCACTTGCTGCCTCCCGTTCTCGCGCTTGTCTGTTAGGATCCATGCTGCTTCTTTTAATGACCACCATGTATCTCGCCTTCTTGCTACATTATTACCTTGATTAAGATATCCTTAACAGACATCTGTTCACTCGCCCACTTTGCAGTCTTCTTGCCAATGATAAGGTTACACTTATAATGAAGGAATGATGACAACAAAAGGGAACAGCAAGCATCATCGCAGAGTAAGGCACCATGAGATCGGCGATCGAGCTCCTCCATCTTCCTCGTCCTGTGGCTATCTCGAACCTTCCACCTGCCCATTTGGTTCGCCCAATAAACCTGTTTACATTTGGTGGATCGTGCTGAGTAACCTGTTGTGTTTTGGGTTTTCAGTTTCGGTTTCGGATTGACATGTGAGGATGCCAGGGGGGGCCGCTCTGGCACCTAGGATTTCAAGGTGACTGTAAAATAAAGGCAGTGTGTGTTAGGTAGCCATGGAGTGCGGTTGTTGTGCTTTCTTTCGGCGCTTCGCGCCAACCCACGTGTTCGGGCTGGTTGGTGTCCCCGCCGGCCGCGTACGTCTCCGTCGGCCGTCTTCTTCTTCTTCTGCTTCGTCGGGACCAGCCAGCCCCCAACACAGCAATGGTGACGAGGACGTGTAAGAACCCATTTTGTTCTCCGTGTTCGTGCTAACCCTAAACGCTCGTGGTTCCCAGCAAGGTGGCTACTGCGTGCTGCGTCGCTTCATTTCTTCATTCAGCTACGCCGCCTCTGCCTTCGTCTTCAAACAGTGTACTGGCGTCATTTTCTTCTCGTCTGCACCTCTCCATTCTTCTTGCTTGAAATGGCGTCTTCTATTCCACCTCCCCTATTTCTTCATTCGCCCGGAGACCCGCCACTTCCGTGGGCGGACTGGAAATTGGTGTTTCAGGCCTACGCAGACGCGGTCGGGGAGGACGCCAGCAAGCCCGAGCGTCGCAATGCCCTGCTGCTCAACGCGTTGGGCCCTGCTGGGTTAAACCTCTTCTATGCTCTGGAAGCCACCAACGCGTCGCCGACGCCAGAGTCGGGCGATGCCTTCAAGAATGCTGTTGCTCTTTTCGATGAGCATTTTAAAGATGTTTCGTGCGATTATCTCGCACGCGTGAAATTCCAAGAACGGCGACAATTGCCTGGCGAGCCAGTCGCCGAGTTCATTACTCCTCTTCGAACGCTCGCCGCGTCGTGCGGCTTCGGCGCGCTCAAGGACGATATGATCCGCCATCAGCTTTTCACCGGGGTAACCTCGCAAGACGTCCGCTGCCGCATGCTTCAAAAAGGCTCCTCGATTTCATTATCCGAAGCCCTCGCGATTGCGCGAGAGGACGAGCTTATTCGCTTCCAGTTGGAGCAATTCGCTCCGCATTCAGTGCAGCAACATTCTGCTGCGGGGGGCCAAGGCGGCGGCTCTTTGTTTCAAGGGACGCGTCAACATGGCGGCCCTTTGTCTCGGCGTAGCGGCCAACATTGACGCCCGCCTGCACCGTCCTTCCGTGGCGGCCAACATGACGACCCCTCTGCGTCACGGGGGCGAGGAAGCCGACAATATGGCGACCCCATTCCGCCAAATTCTGGTTTTCAGGAACAGCACCGAGCTCCTAATTCGCGTTCGCAATTTTCTTCTCCAAGCGTAACCGCAGATTGCTTTCGTTGTGGATCGGCTCGGCATTTAGCCAATTTCGTGCAGTGTCTCGCGAGAAACCGCACTTGTCTTGCGTGCGGAAAAAGCGGACATTTTCAGTCCGTATGCACTTCCCGTCCAGCAAATCTTCCGGAACCAGATTCTTTGTCCGCTCCTTCGAACACTGCACAAACCAATACGGTCACTGTTTTAAATGTGGATGGCCTTCACTCTACGTCTGAGCCCAGAATCGTAGTTTCAGTGGGCCATGTGCCCTTGTCATTTCTCGTGGACACTGGTGCCTCAGTCTCTTTAATCAGTGCCGCTGACTTTCACAGTCATTTTTCCAACATTCGGCTTTTGCCTTCGCACGTCGTTCTACAAACATATTCCAAGGAAACGATTGATAATTTAGGTCATTTTACAGCTCAGGTCTCCTATCGCAGTCGCACTGCTTTCATTACTTTTTATGTAACTGCCAATGGCAGCTCGCTTTTGGGACGTGATGCCATCAGGGCTTTGTCCATCAACATCGTCGGTGCGTCTATGACGTGTGCTCAAGTCGACGTCCAAGATGATCTTCCGGCCAACGCGCCTTCTGAATTCCACCACCTGTTCACCCGTGAACTGGGTTGTGTGCGCAGTTTTGTGCATAAAGTGATGCGTCGACCAGGTGTTTGCCCTGTGCGTGCCAAGCTGCGCCGCATTCCTCTTCTTCTCCGTGAGCAAGTCTCTGCGGAACTGTCTCGCCTTCAAGCCAGCGGAATCATCGAGCCTGTCTCTGCTTCCGACTGGGTTTCTCCACTGGTCGTCGTCAAGAAAAAAGATGGATCCCTTCGACTATGCGTCGACTTACGAGAACCGAACAAGGCGATCGTCGTAGACGGGTTTCCACTTCCTCACATTGAAGAACTGCTTCATCAGCTCTCCGGACCGGTGTGTTTCTCCAAGCTGGACCTCGCGTCCGCTTATCACCAAGTTGAACTTTCTGAGTGCAGTAGAGACTTAACCACATTTGTATCGCACGAAGGCTTGTTTCGGTTTCGCCGCGTGTGTTTCGGGCTTGCATCTGCCCCTGCAGTGTTTCAGAAAATGATGTCAATTATTCTTAAGGGTTGTAATGGCGCCCTTTGTTACTTGAATGATGTTTTGGTGTGGGGACGTACTCGCGAAGAGCACGATGCTAACTTGCATACTGTTCTCAACCGCATCAGTGAGTGTGGTATGAAACTTAATAACAAGTGCATTTTTTCTGTGAATGAGTTACAATTTCTAGGACATAATGTCAGTTCCCGCGGCTTGACACCTGTTGAATCTAAAGTTCAGGCCATTGTCAATGCCCCACGGCCTACTGATGTTAAAACCTTGCAATCTTTTTTAGGTCTTGTTGGTTATTATGCCAAGTTTGTTCCTCACTATGCTGATGTTGTTGAACCACTGCGTACTCTACTTAGTCAAGCACAGCCTTTTAACTGGTCAGCTGAAGCTGAGCAGAGCTTCATTCAAGTTAAGTCAATACTGGCCTCAAAACCAGCTGTTAGTATTTTCAATGAGAAGCTTCCCATCGTCATCACGACGGATGCGTCCGATGTTGGACTGGGAGCAGTGTTTCAACAACTCAGAGATGATCAGCTGATCACTATTGCTTTTGCATCTCGTACACTGACCCCTGCTGAACGCAGATATTCAGTAGGAGAGCGTGAAGCTCTCGCTTGTCTTTTTGCCTGTGAGAAATGGCACGTTTACTTGTGGGGCCGGCACTTCAAATTACGTACAGATCACCAAGCACTAGTTGCTCTTCTTTCTGCAGGATCCGAATGCCGCCGCCCCATTCGCATTTCCCGTTGGTGTGCCAAACTCATGTATTATAATTTCAGTGTTCAATATTGCAAGGGTTCTAATGACGTCGTTGCTGATGCACTGTCGCGCCTTCCTCTTCAGATACCGCTTACTGAAGAGCGGGATGAGGAAGTTGTTTCGTTAGTTACTTCCTGCGTTACTAAAGTTGAGCTTCAGGCAGCTACAGCTGCAGATTCCTCTTTGTCTCAAGTTATCAGATATTTACGTGAAGGATGGTCTTCCAAATGTGCTCTTGCTTCTGAATTCTTGCCTTACTTCGCAGTCCGACAGGAACTGTCTTGTGTCGAGGACTTGCTTTTCCGCGATGAACGCGTGATTCCCCCTGCTTCTTTCCGTAACAAGCTAATACAGCTTGCCCATAAGACCCATCCAGGCATGGTCCGCACCAAACAGAATCTCCGAGACAGGTACTGGTGGCCAGCCTTATACAAGCAGGTCGAGCATGCAGTTTACAACTGCCATATATGTCAGGCAGCTGACAAGTCTGCCAAACCTGCATTTTCTCCGTTGCAGCCAGTCCAGTGGTCTGATCGGCCTTGGCAGAAACTCGGCATGGACATCATCAGTCCTTTGCATAATGTTCCGCAAAATGCCCGGTTCATTGTTTCTCTCGTCGACTACCATTCCAAATGGCCAGAAATTTGTTTCACACATACGGTTACTTCTGAGGTCATCATTGAGTTTCTGTCTTCAATCTTCAGCCGGGAAGGTTTTCCTTATGCCATAGTTACGGACAATGGTCCACAGTTTCAGTCCCAACATTTCGAGGCTTTTCTTTCACAACGAGGAATTCGGCACTTGAGGTCATCAGTTTTCTATCACCAATCAAATGGGCAACTCGAGCGCTTTAATCGCGTTCTGAAGGAACATATCAAGATCGCCCAATAAGAGCACCATCTCCTCAAGCAAGTCTTGACGGAATGTTTAGCTTCGTATAGGTTCACACCACAAGGCACCACTGGAGTGTCTCTTGCTCAACCTCTCCACGGTAGGCAACCGCGAGTTGCTCTCGACATAGTCTCTTTGCCTCGTAACATAGCAGTGTCTTCTCCTGATCAAATCCGCACCAGGATTTTTTCTTGTCAACAAGCAATGAAAAAGTATGTCGAGGTGCAAAGCAGTCCAAAGTTCGCACTGGCGATCTAGTCAAGGTTCGTGTGTCAGGCAAGCGCCCCAAGTATCGGGGTCCTTACAAAGTCTTGGGCCAGGTTAGCCCCACTTGTTTCCGCTTAAATGATGGTAACATCTGGAATGCTTCGCACCTTGTTATTTTTCATACGGATTCGCCTTCAACACCTAAAAGTCTTCCTCATCACGTTCCGTCTACGCCTTTCAACTACGCATCAGACTGTTACAAATGGCCTCCATGTACAGGCATTTCTTCTTCAAGGAGGGAGGAGTTACCAGGCGGTGTCGCTGGTTCAAGTACACCAAGTCATACGGTTCACTTCGAACCTTCAAATACGGCTGAGACCGTTGAACCAGACTCCGGTCCGCAAAATTCTTCCAAAGCTCATGCTGCGAGCAGACCCCAAACTTTAACGCTCGTTCAGAGCCTTCACAATCTTCCACTCAAGGTGCAGAGACACCCGATTCTACACCCAAAAGGGCCCGCCCTAAGCGGAAGTGGCAGAAGCCGCGTCGGTTCGAAGATTACGTGATGTAGAACTCTTGTTCCGAACAGTTGTGTACATTTTTTCTTGTTTGTCAGTGCATTTTCAGGACTTGTAGTGTGCGTGTGCCGTGCTCTGAATATGCCTGTGTTCTAATGTACATACCTTGTAAAGTATGTTGGTATCGAGCATGTATAAATATAAACAGTGTGTAGGTGTCTTTTTTCGAGGAGGGGATGATTGTTGTGTTTTGGGTTTTCAGTTTCGGTTTCGGATTGACATGTGAGGTTGCTAGGGGGTGCCGCTCTGGCACCTAGGATTTCAAGGCGACTGTAAAATAAAGGCAGTGTGTGTTAGGTAGCCGTGAAGTGCGGTTGTTGTGCTTTCTTTCGGCGCGTCGCGCCAACCTGCGTGTTCGGTCTGGTCGGTGTCCCCGCCGGCCGCGTACGTCTCCGTCGGCCGTCTTCTTCTTCTTCTGCTTCGTCAGGACCAGCCAGCCCCCAACACAGCATAACCACATCGCCTACAAACTATAACTCCGATCCCGCACCGTGCCGTCGACCAAACAATACCTCTCGCGGCCGCTACTTGCCCCGGCCCGGTTCATCAGCGAGACCCCCCGATCTTTGCTGGCACCGAAGACCAGGACGTCGAGGACTGGCTGTCGTCATTACGAGAAAGTCAGTGGACCCAACAGGTGGGATGATGCTGCTAAGTTGGGCACTGTCAATTTTTACCTCACCGACGTGGCCAAGCTCTGGTATACGAACCACAAAACCGAATTCGTGAATTCGTCCGCCTTCAAGGAGGCGATATGTGCCGTTTTGGTCGTCCTGCCTTACGGAAGCTACGCGCCGAACAACGTCTACGCACATGGGCACAGGAGTCAGGTGAAACTTTCACATCATATATAGAAATTGTGATCGATCTCTGCCGGCGCATCGATGCTTCCATGAGCGGGAGTGTGAAGATACAGCACATTATGAAGGCCGTCGACAATGACGTTTTCCAGATGCTTCTCGCGTAGTCTCCTAGCACTGTGGCAGAAGTAGTGACTTTGTGCCAAACCTATGATGAATTGCGGAGGCAACGAGCTCAGACGTGACGCTCATTTCAGACAATCCAACCAGTGAGCGCACTGGAGGTTATCACTGACCAGACAAACCTTCTCGCACAAATGAAAGACTTCGTGCGAGAGGAAGTGGCTCGGCAGCTTTCTCTGCTGCCTTTTTTCTCAACTACAGGAGCTCTCGCAGCAACAGCCACTGCGACATCCACCACCATTGGCTCCCATGCTCCGACATGTGGTCCAGGAGCAGACTTCTGAGGCTATGCCGGGGCCCTTGCAGCAGCCCCCCGTCACCGCACCTCTTACTTACGCTGAGACACTAAAGTGGCAGCAGCTACACCAGACCCCGTCGTTCCAGGGACTGCCGTATACCTCAGCCCTGACTCAGCCGTCCACCGCCTGGGTTCCTCCTATTGCCACCACAGCCTCAACTTACCCGTCTGCCACATGGGCTGCTCCCCTCGTCGCCAATACTTGGAGAACGCGCGATAACCGGCCCATCTGTTTTGCATGCGGCGGTCCTGGCCATATCGCCCGTTACTGCCGTCGTCACGTGCCGGGATACACGGACGTCCGGACAGAGAACAGCTTCATGGACCTTCCTCCATATTGTCTGGAAAATTCTGGCCCTCAGTCAAGCTCGTCTTCACGGGAATGTCCGCGAACTATGTCTGGTCGCTCACCTTCACCCCGTCATCGCTCCCTGTAGCCCATGCGTTGTCGGCCAGCTCCTGAACACGAGGGAAACTAACCGCCGCAGTTCAGGAGGCAAGAACTGCGCTGTCGAAATGCTCAAGTCCTCGCACATTGCCGTCGAATATTGTCGAAGTTTTTGTAGAAGGTACTCGAGCATAGTGAAACGCGCTAGCAAAGATTCGACGAAGAGGAGAAAGAGACTCGACTGGCTCGCGAGCGACGCTGTGAATCCTTCGCTGAGCTACACCTCTGCATTACCCATCTTGTAAATAAACGCGTTCCATCGTCACAATTTTGGTGGAAGGTGCTGGGTAAGCTAGCTACTACCAAGTGATACCGGAGAGGCACCGTCCCCTAACGACGGAACTGCTACACGAGCTTCGCCGCAGCCGTCGACTAGCGGGCTTGGCACCATTACCTCAAGAAATGAGCTCGGACGGAGACAACCAGCAACCAGCCGCAAGGACGTCGCCTTACCACTACAGGGAGCCGCGAACCTTCACAGGGAAACCCGGCGATGACGTGGACGAATGGCTAAGCCACTATCAGCTTGTGAGCTGTTCGAACGGTTGGAATGCGGCTAGCCAGCTGTCTCACGTGAGGCTCTTCCTCGATTTCACGGCGCTGGTATGGTTTGAGAACCATGAAGACACATTGACAACCTGGGACCAGTTTGTGGAGGAAATTAAGAAATGCTTTCGAGACCCAGCAACGAAGAAACGTGCCGAGCAGACGTTGTCGCAGAGGGCTCAAGTCACCGGTGAGACATGCAGAACCTACATTGAAGAGATTCCGAAGTTGTGCAAGTCGGTGGATGCCCGCATGACGGAAGAAGACAAAGTGGGCCATATACTCAAGGGCATCGCCAATGATGTCTACCACTTCCTCATTGGAAAGGAGAGCCTGGAATGCGTGGCCGACGTGATTAACCACTGCCGAACCTTCGAGGTTCTTAAAACTCGTCGCACCAAATCGAAGTTCGGACGTCTGGCCAACGTCACGACTGTTGCCACCGTCGATGCCTGCCAAAAGTTCTTGGCTCACTATTTCGGTCCATTCGTCATTCTTGACCGCCTCAGCGACGTCACGTACGTAATCTCGAGCGTCACAAGCAATGGTCGCCGCTCTAGCAAAACACAACTGACACACGTTGCGCGCCTTAAATCGTGCCACCATCAACCATCTGAGTGACTCGCTCAGAGGGCATCGTCTGTGAACCGGGAAGTGAAACGCGCTAGCGAAGATTCGACGAAGAGGAGAAGACTCAACTGGCTCGCAAGCGACGCTGTGGATTCTTCGCTGAGCTACACGTCTGCATCACCGATCTTGTAAATAAACGCGTTTCATCGTCACAATATGCTCTAGTGAATACCGGTGCTGCCGTTTCCGTGATCGACGCTAAACTTTGCCGCGAGCTCCGAAAAGTGACGACGCCTCTTAATATGATGTCCTTGCAAACAGCGAATGGGGACCCGGTTCAGCCTGTAGCCGCCTGTACTGTCCGACTGAAGATCGCGAAGGACCACTAAACTGTTGAGTTTATGGTCCTTTCGTCATGCTCACACGACATCATACTCGGATGAGATTTTTCATCGGGTATCCATGCCGTTATTGATTGTGCAAGATCGGAGCTTGAACTTTTCCCATTTTACAACCAACCAACCAGCCGCATTCAGCCCGCCGTACACAAACTCGTCGTCAAAGAAGGCACTGAAATTCCTCCGACAGCAGCTGTGTTGCTCCCCGTGTTCCGTGACGGCATTAAGAACGAAGCTGCATTCTTTGAGCCATCAAGCCTCTTCCTTAGTCGAAGATCACTTCTTCTGCCTTATTCAACCCTCTCTATTTCTGAAGGAAACAGTGCTCTTTGCCTCATCAATCCCCTTCCGTATCCCGTCGAACTGTTTCAAGGTGAATCTCTTGGACACGTGCATGCCATTGATAAAGAACAAATTTTTACCATACTGCCAGATTATTCCGGTGATTACGATGCCATCAGTGGCCTAAACCCTTCCAATATACCATCTTCCGAGCTTTTCGATTCATCGATTGCCGACGGACTATCGCCATCTGAATGCTCTGAGCTCCTTCAGCTGCTCTACCAGTTTCGTAAATCCTTTGACGTTGCTCAACCTACCCTTGGCCGAACTTCCAGTTTTTTTCACTGCATCGACACAGGTGTCAACGCGCCAGTACGACAGCGACCATACCGTGTTTCCGCCACGGAACGTCAGGTTATCACTGAACAGGTTGACGGTATGCTCAAGCGCGACGTTATCCGACCTTCCCAAAGTCCATGGGCATCGCCTGTCGTTCTCGTTAAGAAGAAGGATGGTACAATTTGCTTCTGCGTTGATTACAGGCGCTTAAATAGGATCACTCGCAAAGACGTGTACCCTTTGCCTAGGATTGATGACGCCCTTGATTGATTACAAGGTGCCGAGTTTTTTCGTCGTTAGATTTGCGTTCGGGGTATTGGCAGGTGCCCTTAGCAGATGGTGATCGTCCAAAAACAGCCTTCGCGACACCGAACGGGCTATATGAGTTCAATGTCATGCCCTTCGGCCTCTGCAATACGCCGGCCCCATTCAAGCGCATGCTGGACTCGGTTCTGCGGAGTTTGAAATGGAACATATGCCTCTGCTACCTCGACGATATCGTCGTCTCTGCACCCGATTTCGCAACATATCTTGTACGCCTGAAACATGTCCTCACGTGTCTGAAGAATGCGCAGCTCCAACTGAATATCAAGAAATGCCACTTTGCTGCTCGGACGCTCACCATTCTCGGTCACGTCGTATCAAAGGATGGCGTTCTTCCCGACCCGGCTAAACTACGCGCTGTCGCTGAATTCCCCAAACCGACGACTGTAAAACAGTTACGCAGCTTCGTAGGATTGTGCTCCTCCTTTCGTCGGTTTGTGCGCAACTTTGCCTTCATAATCGCCCCTTTGACTAAACTTTTAAGTAGTGCCAATGACATCTCATCATGGTCTTCTGAATGTGATCACGCATTTACCACTCTTCGCTGTCTCCCGACATCACCGCCTATATTGCGCCACTATGATCCCATGGCGGCAACTGAAATCTATACAGACGCCAGCGGTGTCGGTCACGGTGCAGTTCTCGCTCAACGCAAGCCTGGATCCCCTGAGTATGTCGTCGCCTGCGCCAGCAGAATGCTCAACTAGGCTGAGGTAAACTACAGTGTTACCGAAAAAGAGTGGTTAGCCATACTTTGGGCGATTGTGAATTTTCGCCCATACTTATATTGCCGCACCTTTGCTGTAGTTACAGACCATCATGCCTTATGTTGGTTGTCGTCGCTGAAGGATCCATCAGGTCGCCTTGCTGGCTGGGCTCTGCGACTTCAAGAGTATAACAACCGCGTCATGTACCGTTCCGGCCACCAACATACTGATGCTGATGCGCTCTCACGATCACCACTGTCTGTTGAGGTTGCATCGATATCTTCTATAGAACACGCGCTGTCCGCTCTTGACATCGGCACAATGACCTCTGCACAGCGCGACGATCCATAGATAACTTCGCTTCTGGACGTCATGTCTGGGGTACCGACACTTCCCACCACTCGAGCAATGCGACGCCAGGCTTCGCACTTCACCATTCGAGGTGGCCTCTTGTACCGGCGCAATTACTCCCCAGACGGCAGGAAGTGGCTGCTCGTTATTCCCCGAAAGCTGTGCTCTATGATCTGTGCATCATTTCACTTCGACCGGCAATGCGCTCACGCCAGTATCTTCAAGACCTACGAATGTTTAAGAAAGCGGTACTACTGGCGTGGGATGTTTACTTTTGTGCGAAAGTTTATTCGTGGCTGCCACGAGTGTCAGCGACGAAAACAGCCACCGAACAGTGCAGGAGCAGCTCCACTACAGCCGCTTGCGTGCCCTGACCGTCCATTCGATCGCGTCGGAATCGACCTTTATTGACCACTGCCATTGACCAGAGCAGGTAACCGGTGGGCTATTGTTGCTGTAGATCACCTGACACGGTACGCCGAAACCGCTGCTCTTCTTACGGCGACCGCTTAGGACGTCGCATCTTTCATCCTCCATCGGTTTGTGTAGCGTCACGGCCCTCCTCGCGAGCTCCTCAGTGACCGGGGCCGTGTATTTCTATCCAACATAATCCAAGCACTTCTCCATCAGTGGCATATTGTACACCGGATGAGTACTGCTTACCACCCTCAGACAAGTGGCCTGACTGAGCGGTGAAATCGGACCCTGGGTGACATGCTCGCGACGCATGTGGCATCTGACCAAGCGAGCTGGGACTTGGTTCTTCCGTTTGCGACCTACGCGTACAACACCGCTACCCAAGTGACCACCGGCTTTTCCCTATTCTACCTTCTATACGGACGTCAACCATCGCACACAATTGACACTTTGCTGCCATACGCACCAGATGTATCTGAGTGCACGACCGTGTCTGAAGCCGCCCGTCACGCCGAAGAATGCCGCCAACTAGCGAAGCAGTTTACTACGGCTGACCAGCAATGCCAGAAAAAGGCCCGCGATGAAGACAACCCTCCTGCCGCAGAGTTCTCCCCTGGAACTCTTGTATGGCTCTATGTACCACCCTGTGCACCTGGTTTGTCTACCAAGCTACTTTCAAATTACCATGGTCCATACCACGTGGTAGAGCGCACATCGCCCGTCAAATACGCCATTGAACCGCTTACGCCACTTGGTGACCATCGTCGGCGTGGACATGATATTGTTCATTTGGACCGCTTGAAGCCGTACTTCGACCCGCTCGTTCCCACCTGTTAGATCGCCAGGATGGCTCCATCTTTCTCGACGGGGGGAATTATAAAGAAGGAATGATGACAACAAAAGGAAACAACAAGCATCATCGCAGAGTAAGGCACCACGAGATCAGCGCTCCAGCTCCTCCATCTTCCTCGTCCTGTCGCTATCTCGAATCTTCCACCTGCCCGTTCGCCCAATAAACCTGTTTACACACTTATTATATATTTTTGCATAGCCTTCAACGTCCTACTGAATTTACAGTCAACGCTCTTCACCTTTTAGTAAACATTCAAGTTTCTTTGTATATGGGTAAGTACCAGTAAAATACGGTTGTTATAACTTTTTTTCTTGAAACATAGTAGCAAACTGCCACTCAAAATCTCACAATAACTGCCAAATCTACAACACAACATTCATACTCGTCTAATTACATTATTGTTATGGTTTGTGTCTGCTATCATAGCACTTCCCAAATAGACGCATTCTTTTACTACATACGGTATCTCCAAGGGGTCGCAAACCACTGTTTTCTTCCAAGGATGCTCAACATTACGTTTCTGCCTATTATTTTTGAACCAACGATTTTACTCTTCCTTTCTAATTCTGTAATTATGATTTGCAATATTTTCCCCGAGGTTCTCAACATGGCGAATGTCATCGGCGAATCGCATGTAGTTTACTAAGCTACTCTTCATTAACTGTTATCGCATGCTGTTCGCAATCCAACGCTGTGGAAACATCCTGTAAAAATGTGGTTTATAGCATTGGAAAGATCGTATATGTATAGCGTCCTGCCTTACATTATCCCTATTTTAAATTTGATGCCGGTTTTTTCATGGGAATCTATGGCGGCTGTGTAGACATTGTACATATACCGATGCGATGGTACAGGTGCTATGGAGATCGGTGGCTCGTTACGTGAGAGTCGGAGGTTCGGTACCACGCGCAGCGGTCGGCTTTTAATGGAAGCGAAAAGGAAAATGACCGTATACTCTGCGATATCAGTGCACCTTAAAGAACACCAGGTGGTCCGAATTTCCGGAGCTCCCTACAGCTACCCTCATATTCACATCGTGGCAAACTCCTGGCATGGGAAACTCCTGGCATGTGAAACTCCTTATATTTTTATTATTAATTCTAGTTCATGAAAGAAGTCGTGTGCCAGCAAGTGTTCAAATGACATTAATTTTGTTTCTTGTTTCGTTGAGTAGATTGATGAACGAGCTAAGTTACCGGCAGATTTTTAGCGGTAGAACACGTGCTGCACACCGATTTGTGTGTGCCGCAAGCCAACACCATCTAGAACGATGATGTTTACTTCAAGAACTGTAGTAATTTGGGGGGTTCACTTCCGAAAATGATCATAATATTGAAGAGATACTGTAGTGTAGGTCTGCGAAAATTTCGAGCACGTGGCGTTTTTCGATGGGCACCTTATTCAAGCACGTGAGCTCTAAGCATTGTCACCTTCGTGAAAAATGAGGCCACAGTGGCCATGCTTTCTACTTTGAGCCATATGGTAGTTCACGCCGTGTTCGCGGGACCGACTCTCGGACGTGGCGGCCGCATTTGGATTGACGCAATCTGCTAAAAACCTTGTGTGCTCAGATTTAGAAGCATGTTATTGCCACGTCGTCGAAGTATCGTGCCCTCTACTACAACATCTCTCACATTAATATCGCGTTTTTCTTACGCAAAGCAACCATGTAACATTCTAAGAAGTAAAACCACGTTCTGCGAAACCAGAGAACGATAATTAGTAGAAAAAACTCGAAAAATACAGGGGCGACAAGTGAAGTAACCTAGAACTCCGTATTGCCAATTACTACCATTCGACTGTTGGGTCAATAAATGTATGCCAACCCCTTGAAGATCTGCCACCGGCAAAACCTTTCGGCACGGTAAAAAATTTGCTCAGCTTTCGCGGTGTCCTGCAAGGCTGGGGCAGAGCAAAGGTAGTCGGCACAAGTTTGTCCAGGCTTGACTAGGCATACGTTCACTCATACGCTCAAGCACGAAATGTTCACGCGGTCAAATTGTGATTTACGAGTATTTGCTAGAGGTCGATCGGGTTCCATGCAGCTTCGCAATCGCAGCACCCAGTACCTTATTTCTCTGCATAAGCAATCGGCCTAATTCGCATTTTGAGGGGTTGATCTAAATTTGGTTGCATCCTGTGTTAACCTACGCGTAATTAGGTAATTAACTAAATTAGAACTATATTTAGGCTTAGTTTTAGTTAGTATTAGACTAGGCTCCGCACATCTCACCTTGCGCAGCATGGCTACGACAATATCAGCTCGGCTTAAATAGGGTTTTTTGCAGTGTGATTTTATTACCTTAGTTATGCGTAGCTAATTTTAGACTTTACAATGCTCAACATGGTTTTATAAGGCTTGCCTATGGTTACATTGGTCTTGCTAGGAACAGCTGTTCTCAATTTCCCTTGACGCCGCCACCGCGCCAGCGTAATCATCGCTTCATCTGTACGTCGCGAACCGGACAAACGGTGGGCATATGATCGACGCTGTAAAGAAGCAAAAAAAGAAAAAAAGAATACGTTTGGCTACCTTTTCCGAATTTCCGGTGCAGTCAGGCAGCATTTTTTTTCTGATACATAGAACGATTTGTTGAAATAGAGTCAGCGAACGACTAGCCTCTATAACGTTACAACTCGCCGTTCTTATCTCTGTCACCGTCGGTGACGAACAGTGGCAGATCAAGCCGCATCTTGAACTTCTTGTGTTTCTTCTTTTTTCCGCGACCTATTTCTTGACATCACACGAGATTCGAAAAAATAAATGTCTTCCGCGCGTGGTGGAAGACAGGTGAACTAAACGCCGATGTCCGGGAAAGCTGGATTTGTTCCGTTCACCGGCCACAAGGTCGGCTAAATAAACATAGCCCGCAGGTCGCGGGTTTGAATCCCGGCTGCGGCGGCTGCATTTCCGATGGAGGCGGAAATGTTGTAGGCCCGTGTGCTCAGATTTGGGTGCACGTTAAAGAACCCCAGGTGGTCTAAATTTCCGGAGCCCTCCACTACGGCGTCTCTCATAATCATATGGTGCTTTTGGGACGTTAAACCCCACAAATCAATCAATCAATCGGCTAAATAAACAATGTAAATTTTGGACGCTCCAGTCTGCTCTCTCCGTTCACTTCACGATACTCCGAATATATATATATATATATATATATATATATATATATATATATATATATAGTTGTAAACTTCGAGAATAGTGCAGTATAGGAAACAAAACAATAAAATATTTATTTAATCCTAACAGTTTCGGCTGGTGGACCAGCCTTCTTTGGAAGAGCCTTCTTCGGAGGATCCTCCGAAGAAGGCTGGTCCACCAGCCGAAACTGTTAGGATTAAATAAATATTTTATTGTTTTGTTTCCTATACTGCACTATTCTCGAAGTTTAGAACTTTTATTACGGTAGCCGGAAGAAACTTTGATCATCTATTTCATCTATATATATATATATATATATATATATATATATATATATAGATATATATATGTAGTGGTAGTAAAATTTAAATGGGCCAGTTAGTCTTCGTGAAGGTATGGGATATGGCACAGCGGGAGCGTTGTCAACAAGAATATATATATATATATATATATATATATATATATATATATATATATATATATATATATATATATATATTGTTCAAGAAACGTGCTTTCAGGCATGCCTGAAAAAACGAAGGATAAAGATGCGGAAAGATTAGTGTCATAAATTAACAGCTGGTGGTTAGTTGAATAGTTGCGAATCCAATCGTAAACTAGCAAGTAAAATTAAAAATGGAAAGTTTTATAATTAATATTATTTGTTGGAGTTTAACGTCCCAAAATCTCCTTAAGACTATGAGAGACGCCGTAGATGAGGGCTCCGGAAATTTCGATCACACTTGGAACTTTAACATGCACCTAAATCAAAGCACACGGGCCTCCAATATTTTAGCCTCTGCTGTAAAGGTGCCACCGCGGCATGAATTCGATCGTATGACAGGCGGATCAGCAGCCAACTGCCTTAGCCACTATACCATCATGGAGAGTTGATTGGGAAGTTTAAAGAACAAGCGTTCGTGAAGAACTTCGTCAAAAGCTTTTTCGCGATATAAAAAAAACAACGCCTATACCGACGTATTTACATCAATGCTAGAGCTAAAGTCGTTCTAAGCAGAGCTAGGTGAGTATCACACGAAAAGCTTCTGAAAGCCGTCTTGGTTTTAGTAAACACATTACGAGTTACGAGGAAGTTGACTAGAGGGTTGGGGGGTGAGGAATACATTACGTGTTTTATTATTACAGATCATAGAATTGTGAGGGAATGGGACAATAGTTTATTAAATGCGGAGCATATCGTAGTCACACGATGTCACGCGTCGTGTGTCGGAGGCGATGTCCACACCCCCACTAGCGCCTCGCGTATCGTGCCACATGCTTGCGTCTCGTGCCAACTGTTTCACCTTGCCCCCTCTCTCGCCTCGCAGGGCCACTGGAGGCAGCGTCGGCTTGTAAAAACTCACTGCTCGAGCTGCACAGCCGTTCTTTGGCCACCCAATATATGTATGCACTGGATCGCACATCAGCGTCCCACCACTGCAGTTGAAGGCCACGCTTCTCCTTCATTCAATTAGTAAGAATCGTGATGATGAAATAACAATTATGCGTTACAAAACCATATTCAATTATGCAACATTCACGCGATACCCACACCACTGTGTGACGCATTTACTCGAGTTCCCCCCGTGGGAAGATGCGGGTGGCATCTTTTTTCATAAATATGAGTTACCGTTTTTTTGGGGGGGGGGGATTGTAGTGGTCTTGCCTACCTGATTACTGACAAATGTTAGACAAACTCACACTTGTTTCAATTTTACTGTTCTTCAATATTTTTGTGGTAAATCCATCTATATAAATTGATGAAAGCACATATACTGAGTCGATTATTTCATTAGAAATATCGCCTGGAACGAAATAGTATTTTCGACATAATTGGGTGGCATACAGAAAGGTCACTAGGAAATGTCACCATCATGTTCTATGGTGAATACAGATAAGAAGGTTTCATTTATTACATGTGTGGTATAGTGCTCAGAGATCAAAATATTATGTTCATCTTGTAGTGCTTGATGGAGTAGTGGATTGTGGGATCATTGTTTTACAAATTTAATTTGGATGTTTTCGAACCTTATTGGCTAGCCTAAAAGAATAGAATATATGTATTTAGCAGCGAGAGCATCTGAAACATTTTCAGTCGCCTTGTATTTACCCCATGCGCATCAAGTGTCTGAAAGCTTAGCGGAGCGGAACTGGCACTGCTTCTATTTTTCTAAAACGTTTTAGTAAAGCGTTGAATCATTCGGATGTTGACCGTATGGTTATGATGGCTGTAAGAACGTAAAATTTTATCAGGTGTTGTAGTTTGATTTGAAATGGGTGCCAGTTTGTTTCGACAGTGCGCGAAAAAAATCAATTAGAAAAGTTTCAGAGAAAGCTGCTAGTTAATCGCTTGTGGTCGCGTAGTTGCCCTTGTCGTATGATGTTAGTGTTCTGTTAATTTTTCGTGGCTTAGGTTAATGCCATTGAAAGGTTGTGTGAGGAATAGCGTCATCACTGATGAGAGATGAATATGACACTGTACTAGTATTATCTGTGTGAGACGTCAGCAGTATGTCTACAATGTTGGATACATGTTGTGTTTGTCGCGTCGGTTTATATATAAGTTGGGATGTCCCAAATGGTAAACAAGAACTTAAAATGTCACGTTCTGTTTTGATGCAGTTAGTGCTAACTTGAACTATGTCTAGCCAGAAAAATTAAAATCTCCAAATAAAATAACTGCAGGGCGTTCGGACATGCTGTTGTGACAGAATAAATGACATCATGGAAATTATTTGTGAGAGATGTATCGGCATCAGGTAAGTGGAAACGCGCTCCAATTAGAACAGGCGCATTAGATGCTTGAAAATGCACACAAAGCATTTCGAATGTAGAGAGCGAATCAAGTATGGCGCACTGGACGCTGTTATGGGCGGCTATCGAAACACCACCTTCACGTTTGTTTCGTCAGTCGTGGCATAAAATTACAAAATCAGGAAAACTACACTGCAGTTCGATGTTGGAGACGGACGAACTTAGCCAAGTTTCTGTTAGAACTACGAAGAAGTTAGTCACTGGTGTCAGTTGTGTGTGAAAGCGAGTTGCGTTTTAGGAGGATAGTTGTTATGGTATAGTATGCATGAGACAGAGATTTGCGGGAAAATACTCGATGAGAAGAGTCATGCGATTGCTACCGTGGTTGGTGAATGACCTTCTGCTCAATTGAATCAAAATGGTAAGTATAGTGCTATCTAATAAAAGTTTGTCATAAAGGAGCTTGAAAGGTTTATGTTGAGTCCTGCTGGATTTCACTAGATTTTTACAGGAAATGCAATTAGGTGGCGAGAAATCTGCTGTAATCTTGTAGTTGGTGCCCTTGAATGACGCACTTCGTGATAGTATGCTTTCCTTATCTTTGAAGTGTATTATCTTTTGAATTAAGAAAACCAGAGAATTACTGATGTATTGGGTTTTGTCGTAAGCCGCCTATCCTGTAAGCTCGCCATGTGTCTCTTTGTTGCAGGCAAGTTTCAAGGTTTATGCAAGAATGGTAAATAATTAACCTCTTTATTGTTCTAATGTTTCATGCTTAGTTTTTTTCATTGCGAAAGAAAAGCAAAACAAAGAAAAGTTACCTCTATATACAGATTTGAGCGTCTACCTCTATATTCACAGTCGTCGAGTTTAGTGGCCGAATTCCCAAATAGTTTTGTGCTCTGGATATACCTCGAGCTTCATTGATTTTCTATTTCACTGATACAATAGAAGAATAAACGTCCTCTAATTCCCCTAGTCGCTTCTGCATGTTTGCCAGACTTTTGCCATTTTCTGATAACTTTAAATGAATTGAATTATTTTGTTTTAGTGTTGGTTGTTCAGCTTCAAATACGCTCAGCACTGACATTATGTCATCGGATGGCGAGAATTGCAGTGAGAGGTCAAGAATGACGTGATTGAAAATCATAATGCTAAACAGTTGGCTTAACTGCACGATTAATGCTATGTACGTACATACTTTCCAAGTCTGTCGAATAATTCTGGAGACTCACGAATTCTGCATTCTGGATTCTGGAGACTCCCGATTGTCTGCATGAATGCTATCTCGCATCTCCCGAAAAGTGGCCGCCACAGCGAAGGCTTTGTTTTATCATCACGCGCGTATGTCAGTAAGACTTTCCTGCTTTGACAGTTGCGGTGCCGTGGAAGAGCACTCACCACAACGCTTCTAGTTCAATGTAACTATGCATGCCGTAGAGCACCACTAAGTACCGCGCATCTGGGTGAAGACCGGCGGCTGCGAGGCGCGCTCGCCACCGCACCAAAGGAGGCAATCGAGGGAAAATAACAGTATGAATTGCTGAGGTTTAACGTTCTACAACCACCATATGGTTATGAGAGGCTCCATAATGAAGGCCTTCAGAAGTTTCGAACACCTAGAGTTTTTTACGTGCCTAAATTAAGCACACGTGCCTTAAGCATATTCGTCTGCATCGAAAATGCGGCCGCCTAGTCCGGGATTCCGCCACGCTACGTGGCGGTCAGCAGCCGATTGACTTTTAGCCACTAGACCACCATGGCAGGTGAAGGCGAGGGAAAAGGTATATCACAACTTTTGCGTCTGTCTGTCTTGACCCCCGCAGTTTGGTGTACGTTGCTTGCCCGGGCATCAGCTGCGTTTGTTATGTGAATGTGGGGGAGGGGGTGTAGCGTTTTTCCCGGCAATCAACTGGAAGTTTGACGGTGGGGTCAAAAGAAAAGTACTCACAGATGTTTTCCTAATTTCTAACTTCACGGAAAGGTGACAAGTAGGGATTCTCTACCATGTGCGCCTGTGATGTAAGCGTTTCGTGTGGCGGTAAGGCCGACATTAAGATTCATGTATGCACAAGAAGCATCAGAACTACGTTCGTGCAGCGAAAGTTTCTTTCAATAGAGCTGCGAAGACAATGCGATCAGCGCAGAATACCTATTCACGGAATGTCTTGTCGCTCAGAACATGCCGCTAAGCGCAAGGGATCACGCAGGGCTATTGTTAAAGAAAATGTTGCCGAATTGCGAGGCACTTTGTTACTTTTCATACGTCCGCACCCGTATACGAGTGTGGCCGTATGCGTTCGTTTTCATACGTCCCCGCAACCGTTTCCGATCCAACCGTTTCCCCGACGAACGCAGTTCGTCGGGGAAACGGTGGCAGATTGCGAAAACACATTGGTGGAGGCTCAGAAACACCACACTTTGCAATCATGGTGAACGGAAGAAGCGACAGCGGGTTGCAAATGTTTCAATCACAATCACCTTCAATGTGCAAAAAGAAAACCCTTACCTCTAGCAATTTCATGCATCTAGGTTGGCATGTTTGCAAAACAACATTTACGGCAAAATCGATTGCGGATATCTTCTTTGGACTCATAAAAGCAACAATATATAAAATTTTGAAAGAAACTTAAAAGGTACACCAGCTATTTTCGATCTCGCGTGCAATCTTCCGGTAGCTGTTCACGTACACAAATTTTAAGATGATCGCGTGAGCAGTCGGCGTGGCTGATATTCTGCGAAGCCCACTGGAAGCTGGTGACGCCTTCTCAGGCTTTATATAGTGCTGCTGTGACGTCAGTGTGGTCGACTTGGGTGTGAAGCATCAACACAAGAAAATGGCACCAGGTGTCGCATATTCAAGACTCGAGCCCTACACCAAGAACGTCCTTTTAGTCCGACAGCTCGTGCCTCAAACTTCTTCTTTCTTCGGTTTTCCTGCTCGTTCTCGCGCGACCGCAATCTTCCTCAACGTACTCCCAAGGGGCCGAGACGATCACGAGGCAGTTGATTCGCGCTGGCTTGCCTCCAGAATGCTTAACTTTTGAACGGGTCGTTTTATGGTGGGTCCTGATGCTAGTCGAAGGGTACAGATGCGTGCGATGCTATCCCTTCCCGGGTGCACTGCCAGAACCTTTGCCAGCTTCTATAGTAGCAGACGTGTGCCTTCGTCGTGCACAAGCACAACGTCACCTTCGCAAAGTTGAGCTATAGTTTACGATGAGGCGCGTTGTGCGCGGATCAAAGTAGAAGAAGGTAGGACCGCTTCCATCGGCTTCATAGCTCTGATGTAAGACGCTCACGATAGCGCTCGCGACAAAGGAGGTGCTCTCTCGTTGATGATATGCCATGAGTATTGCTGTCTTCTTGCGGAAGGCACATCGTCTCCCGATCAAGAAGTGAGACGGAGTCAGCGGTTGCAGTTCATCAAGGCTGCTATCAAAATACGTAAGAGGTCGGCTGTTTATGACCGCTTCCACTTCTCATAACAGCGTAGCGAGTTCCTCGGCGTCAAGACTGTTGCGCCCAAGTGACCGTTTCAATGCGTTCTTTGTCGATCTGATGAGGCACTCCACCAGCCACTTCATCACTGAGCTCTCTCAGTGATGAACTTCGATTTGATCTTGATGTTGGCCGCATATTCTCGCAGAGCTGGCAGAATGGTATTGAGAACAATGGTATTGAGAGCTATGAAAAGGCAGCGCGTTATCCGAGTAAACGGTGTCGGGGATTCCACGCCGTGAGATAAAATGGCGGAAGGCGAAAAGGGTTGTTGTCGTTGTCATGTCGGTCGTCAACTCCAAATGCATAGCTCGAGTGACAGCACAGGAGAACATGAGTATATATATGCCTTTTTGCTTGTAGAAGGCGTGTTTCGCGTGATGAGAGGTCCGCAGAAATCTAACCAAACGACTAAGAAGGGACTTGCTTCCGTGATGCGGTCTCGTGGCAACGGGGCAAATGGAGATGTCTAAGCGACAGGCTTGTAGCGTTTGCAGGGCAAACGATTCCTCAGTACACTTTTAACAGTCTGTCATTTCTTTACAACCCAAAACTGCTCTCGAAGCTCGCAAAGCATGGTCTATACTCCACTGTGAAGGACACGTCCATGCGTGGCTGAAACTACAAGATGGGTCAAGGTGTGCTTTGCTGGTAACAGTATTGGGTGCTTGACATCAAAAGAGTCGGCTAATTCTTGCAGACGGCCTCCAACGCGAAGCAGACCACCTTCGCCCAAGAAAGAATGTAATTGAAGAACTGGGCTCGTGGACGGTAGTTCCTTCACTGCGCGGAGTGCCTGCACTTCTTCGGAGAACATTTCTACTTGGACTCTTTGCAACCACTGGTGTTCTAGCTCTGCTGCAGTTAACGGTCCAGCCGTAGAACATCATTTCCTTGACGCATTTGCGGTGAAGCGGTACACCCATCCGGTGACTCTTAGCAGTCTGTTCAGGTTGCTGTACTTGCTTACAGATAATATAGTGTTCGCAACAAAGCCCGCGGGACACACGAACGTTTCTTCTGGACTTTGTTCGAAGGCTGCAATTTCTTCTGTCAATTCAGCGCGCTCGGTAGGCATTGGCTTTCCGGGATCATGAAACCAAGTTGGACCATGCCACCACATTGTTGACGCAAGAAGATGAGGTGATGAAACCCCTCGTGTAACCAAGTCTGCGGGATATTCCTTTCCGGAACAACGATGCCACTGGGTCAGTGATGTCAGGCTATGAATCTCAGAGACTCGACGACAGACGAACACTTCTATTTTGACAGGCGTGTTCCGAATCCAATGCAATGCCACGAGTGAGTCGGTCCAGAAGTGCACCGGAACAGAGCTTAGCACTGGTACTGTCTTCACGTATGCGCACAACCTTGCGCTGACAACGCATGACAAGAGCTCTAGACGTGGCAACGAAATATGTTTAAGTGGTGCCACGCAGCTCTTGCTCATGAGGAGCTGTGAGTGGCGGCCGCCATTCTTGGAGCGCGCCCGTACGTAGGTGCAGACATCATACGCTGTGGAACCTGCATCGCAGAACACGTGTAGTTCGATTGAAATCATCGCATTAGCTGCTTGCAGAAATACGTGACGGTCGACAGAATAGGGATTCATGCTGTCCAATTCAGTGAGCCAACTTTTCCTGCTTGCTCGCTGTTTTGGCGGGAGGACATCGTCCCATGCGCATTTCTTCTTCCACTAGTCTCGAAACAGAAGCTTTGCCCTGAGCGAAAATGAAGCTAGATACCCCAACGGATCATGCACTCTTGCTAATGTCGGAGCACAACGCGCTTGGTTGAAGGCTTGTTCGCCGCGAAGTCAGACGCTTCGCGTACCATGAGGATCATTCTGTCGCCTTCACGTTCCCAAGGTATATTAGGGACCTTGATTAGGGTGCTCTCTCCGGCTTCGTCTTCAAAAGCGATCTTGCCTCTAAGGAAGATTTTCCGCAAGGTATGTGCATTGGAAGCCCACTTGCACAATTCCATGCTTGCTTCCGAGAATACCTTGCGTGCTTAATTGTACACCTGGGCAGCTCCGTCCACAATTTGATGTCCCACGATAAGGTCATCGATGTAAAAGGCTTTCTCCTTTAACGCTACAGTCTCCGGATATCGTTCTGGACAAAGTGATAGGTGATGTCGAATGGTTGCTGCGAGCAAAAATGGGCTAGACGAGGCTCTGAACGGGACCCGTGTCATTTTTCACGTCCCCACAGATGAATATGGATCATCGTTCGTGGGAAACTGATCAATCCAGAGGAATCGCAGCACGTCGTGGTCTTCCGGGCAAATAAGTATCTGCAAGTATGCTTTTTTGATATCCGCGATGAGGACCACCGGGTGACATCGAAAGGTGAGCAGCAGTTGCCCAATGTCTACTCTCAGCCTCGTGCCCTTGAACAAGACATCATTCAGGCAGGGATGGCCAGGCGCGTGCGAGGAAGCGTCAAACACCACCCGAAGTTTTGTTGTAACCGCCTCTCTTCGTGTGACGGCATGATGAAGCAAATAATACACATTTTTTCTTGGTAGTGGCTCTTGTTCGACTCGCTCTGCATGCTCCTCGTTAAAGTACGCCTGGATGGCCCTGTCGTACTGCTTCAGGGATTTGGGCTGTAGTTTGAACCTACTTAATTGTGCATGTGGCCGGCGCTCCGCCAACCATCGATTGTTGCTGCTGGCAGGTATTCCTGGATCCTTTAACAACCATCAACTGCGTGTTACTTCGCACGGCTTCGAGTGGCCGAACGTCCCCAAGGTAAGGTCTTCGGTTCTGATAACCGGGAATCTAAGGTCATTTGAAACATCTGCTTGGATGCATGTGCGCTGACTGCCGCTGTCAAGAGGAATGCGCACGAGATGCTTTCGGGACCCGCACTCGATCCAGACTCATCCTGTCTGAAGAATAATGGCGTTGATTCCGCTAAGGAGGCTTGGGGCTGATGTAACTGAAGGTGTGTTAGTGCCTCACCCGGCGATGCACGGGTCATCCTGGTTCACTGTCGTCGAGTTTGTACGGGTTGGGGCCACCGGTGTGAACAATTCACAGATGCTAGTGAGGTGTCGTTAGTTGCACTTACTACAGATAATGCTGCGTGCACGTCGGCAAAAACGCGCCATGTGGTTTTGCAAGCCGCAACGGTAGCAGCCGCGAGCAGTGCGCAACCGAGCCCATTTCTCCTCAGCCATGAGCTGAACGTTTCAGTCCTCGATGGTGTGCTGAGAACTACTTCATAAAGGGCACACCTCTTCCGTAACTGTAACAGATTCGGCAGCAAGTGTGGACGCCGTAGGCAAATGTCCCACCGGTGCCGATGGAAGTTCGACCTCTTCAGGCGGCAAGCGTGAGAAACCAGGCGCTGTTTGTTCTCGCCTGCTTTCCTCTCGAACCTCAGTCTGAATGCGAAGAAAATTGAGCGATTCGGCAGCCTGGTGAGCTCTCTGTTCAAGTGGCGTGATTACGGACGTTTTCTGTGGCGTTTCCTCAACCTTCTGGCGGTACTGGCGGTCTGGCGGTACTTTCTGGCGGTCTGGCGGTACTTTACGCAGTACACTTATTTTGGGGTGAGGAAAATCGTGTGTCTTGGCTGGCCTTGCGCTTTCACAGGTATGATTAGGTTGTAGTTACCGGGCGCACAAAGGTCACTGCGAACGTTGCACAGTCTCTGTTTGCGAAAGGGTGTGCTTTTCTGACACAGCAAATTAACAACTGAGACGATTATTCACGTTATTCTGTACCTGTGAGATCGTTTTGTGCGCCATTTGTGCGTGAGAAACGCGGGGCACGTTTCAATCTGCTTAGCATTCTGCGCGTGACCCTCCAATTTGTTGCTATTGCGTACATTTCTTCACCTTCGGGGAAAGATGTGCATCTTTTTTTGAAGGATGCGTGATTTGTGTGAACCTCCTGACTTGCGGTGGAGTTCTACACGCTGCAGTCAATTTACTAATTTACTGCATCTCTTTCTCTCTTTTCTTTTCCTTCTCCTCACTCTTTATTGTCCCCTTCCCTAAACGCCAGGGCAGGGCTCCCTTTCTGTTCGCTTCCTTCTCGTTTTGTGCATCTTTCCTTCTGTTTGAGCAGCGTGCTTTAGGTGTCGAGCGGTGCCAGTTGTGAGTCTCTCGTCCTATCAATGCTCGTTGCACGCGTGCTTTTTGCTTGGGGTGCGCTCTTCAAGTTTGAAGCTCGTTGCCATTCTTCACGTCACTTTGCTGCTGTACCATTCATTATTTTGTCTTTGTGGTGAAACAATGCACATTAAACGCTCAACTACCTCTGTGCAGACATGTTTCACTTTCGTGTTATACTCATTCCTAAAAAGAAAGACTCGCCACGTTTTTTTGCCTTTCTTTACGATACGTGTGGAACGAACCTATAATTAGTGCGTCAATGTATATAGTGGTCGTTTTCTCTTGCGCCCCATACACCACATAAAAGTGGTGTATGGGGCGCAAGGTTGACCTAATACATTCACTTAAAAGAGGAGGGTGACACTCAAACGAACCATGTCTGCACTATCGCTGAAATGAACTATTTGCGAGAACGTTGGCATGGTCGTTTATTGGGCGTCGATTTTCGTTTTGAAGCAGGTGCGTGTGTTGTACGCGGCCCTCAAACACGACATGAACCCCAAGTATGGATGTGACACGCATCGATTCATGTCGTATTTGACGGCCGCACATTTATCCGAGGTCTGTCTGTGAAAGGTAGTGATGTACCATGTTCTTTATTTGCTTGCCCATTCATGCACCCCATAGGCGCCATAGGCACCCCGATGGAGGCAGAAATGTTGTAGGCCCACGTGCTCAGATTTAGGCGCACGTTAAAGAACTTCAGGTGGTCGAAATTTCCGGAGCCCTCCACTGATGCGTCTCTCACTATCATAGGGTGGTTTTGGAACGGTTAAACCTAACATATCAATCAATAAATCATCAACATTTTTGTGCTGATGCCGGAGTAACTTCCTGCAGGGATATGAATATTTGGACGAGCATAATTTTTCCCGTTATTAACGGGTCACCAACACTTTCAGGCCAGCTGCGTAATTTTCCCCGCGCCAACACTGTGAGCAATCATCAACTTTTACACATGAAATGGTTGACAAGTACCAGCATTTTTGGCTGGAAAAGAGAAACAAAGAAAGTTACTTTTTGTTAGCCACAGAGGCGCCCAAGTCAAAATGTCGCGTTTTGCCGTGCGTCTTAATTTGATCCGTCTTACACAACATTTTTAGCTACTGTATTTAAAAACGTTGGTCTTACCCTATCCCTATGGAGTGTGTATAACTCGTTCTACTGCACCGACCACATAACAAAATAGTAGACGCTATATAACGACACGTTGTGCAGTCCGAATTGAGAATTAACGTCTGGATGCAGCGCTGCCCAAGTCGCACTAAAATATTTCTGCATGCGTAATGCATATATCAATAATGCTTCCTTTAAGTTGATACAAAATTGTTTTTTGAGTGCTCCTTTCAGATGAGAAATGGCATAAATGCACTGTGTGAGTCCCATTTTCTTCCAGTGGGTCACGTTACTTGCATCAAAAGTCAGAATTATTAATCGGCTATATCGAAGAGTGTAGTGGTGCTCAGGAAGAAAGTGGCATTGCATTAAACGTGACCAGCGCTACGTTAAGTGCGTGTTGGAAGGCGCCGACGTGACTTCGTTTCGACTCAACGACGCCTGCGTTCTATGCATGCAGGCTAGAGCGTCTCCACTCCCCCGGACCTCAATAACAGGGCTCTTTTTGCTTTCGGACTTAAACGCTGCCTGTTGTGTTCTTTCTTAGGGGCGTCTGCCTCGACACAGTGGCAGTAACGTGACAGTAGCCCCTTGCGGCTATCAATTTTAGAAAATTTTCGTTCACTTTGCAGATTAAGACTGGAAAACTTCAACAAGCTTAGGAAAACGTTGTCGAAAGTTTTTTGTAACAAGAGGTGCTTCTACCAGTATATATATATATATATATATATATATATATATATATATATATATATATATATATACATATCTGGAAAGCAGCTTCTGAGAGAGACCAACATGCCGAGTCGGGATCCACAACACTGCAAGAGAACCCGGGGCAACGGAGACGTCACGATGATATGCATCGTAACGTTGGTTCTATTGCTCTTGCGATGCTAAGAGGCGCTTCCAAGCAACTTCTTGTGCTTTGCGAGCTCTGGTGATTGTGTCACGGGCGTATTCAGTCGATGAAATTGACAGCTATCGGAAGGATGGTATCGAAAGGTGGAGTTGGCTCGCGGTCAAATAAGAGATAGAATGGTAAAAACGCAGCGGTATTGTGGCTTGAGGAATGGTATTCAAATGTAACAAAGTACAATGAAACGTCCCAGTCTAGGTGGTCTGAGTAGACGTACATGAAGAGCATATCAGTTCAAGTCGGGTTTAATCGTTCGGTAAGCCCAATATTTTGTGGATGGTAGGCTGTCGTAAATTTATGCTTGGTTTCACTAGAGCGAAGAAAGTCGTCAATAACTCGGGAGAGAAAATAGCGCCCACGATCTTTGAGGAGTTAGCATGGAGCACCATGATGGAGGATGACATTGTACAGAAGGAAATCGGCAACATCAGCGGCACAGCTGGTTGGCAAAGCACGCGTGATGGCCTACCGGTTTGTATGATCAGTAGCGACTACTATCCGTTTGTTTGCGGACGTAGACTGAGAGAAAGGTCCTAGGAGGTGAAGACCAACTCGAAAGAAGGATTGAATAGGAAGATCAAGTGGCTGGAGGAGTCCGGCAGGACTCATAGGTTTTTTTTCAAAAATGACACTGCTCGCATGCGAATACGTAGCAGAGCACGGAGCGATAAAGCCTGGGCCAGTAAAATCGACGCTGAACGCGGTCGTAAGTCTGAGAGAGACCAAGGTGACCGGTGGTGGGGGCGTCATGGAGCTGGGCGATAACACTCGAACGTAGGTGGGAAGGCACCACAAGGAGCAGTTCGCGCCTATTTGTGTTGAATTGTAGCGGTACAAGGTGCCCTCTTTAAGCACAAACAGTCGAGCAGACGGATGAGGTGTCCGAGAGTTCAGCTTCTCAAAAATGTCACGCAACAGGGGATATCAGCGCTGTTCGTCATGGATGTTGCTTAAAACACAAAGAGAGAGCACACATGGCGGCGCTTCATCTTAAGTTTCAGAGGGTCCACTTGAATGCGGAACAAGCAGTCAGCGTCATGGTGTTAACAGCCAGCTTTGTAAGACACTGAGCAGTCATATTCTTCGAGCCGTAAAGCCCAGCGACCAAGACGCCCAAAGAGATATTTTAACGATGAGAGCCAAGAGGGGGCATGGTGATCAGTTGTGGCGGTGAAATGGCGACTATGTAAGTAGGGCCGAAATTCGTCAACCACCCCAACTAGAGCTAGGCATTCCCGTTCGGTGATCGAGTAGTTCCGCTCGGCCGCAGAGAGCAGATGGCTGGCGTATGCGATAATGCGGGCGCAGCCGCTATGATGCCGGACCAAAACAGCACTGATTACGTGGCCACCGGCATCCGTGTAGACTTCTGTTGGGGCAGACATGTCAAAATGGGCCAAAATAGGTGCTATTGTGAGCAACGCGATGAGATTAAAGAACGCCTAAGCCTGCGCAGCACCCCAAGAGAATGGAACAACCTTCTTCAGCAAGCCCGTAAGCGGTCGGGTGACGTCCACGAAATTATTTACAAAATGTCGGAAGTAAAGACATAGACCTAAAAAGCTGCGGACTTCCTTAGTGCTGGTCGAGACGGGGAAGCTTTGCACAGCTCAACCTTTATCAGGATAAGGGCGTACGTCATAGGAGTCGACGAGATGGCCCAACATGGTTATTTGCAGGCGTCCGAAGTGGCACTTCGATGAGCTCAGTTGCAGTTTTGCGTTACGAAAAACAGAAAAAATGGAGGAAAGGTGGTCGAGGTGTGTTTCACCGGTCAGGAAAATACAATGAGGTCGTCGAGGTAACATAGGCAAATTTACCACTTGAACCCGCGCAAGAGAGTGTCCATCATTCGTTCGAAGGTAGTTGGAGCATTGGATATTCCGAACGGCATGACCTTAAACTGGTAAAAACCGACAGGGGTCAAAAAAGCAGTCTTCTCGCAGTCCATGTCGTCGACATTAATTTTCCAGTATTCTGAGCGAAGGTCGACGGAGGAAAAATAATTAGCGCCATGAAGGCAATCCAGGGTGTCGTCAATGTGCGGTAGCGGCTAGACGTATTATTTAGTGATCCGGTTCAGATGTCGGTATTCGACACAGAATCGCCACCTGTTGTCCTTTTTCTTTACAAGAACAACCGAGGAGGCCCATGGACTAGAAGATGGCTCAACTATGTATTTGGCGAGACGCTTGTCGACGTCCTTTTGAATGATCTGACGCTCCACCGGAAAAATACGGTATGGTCGTCCATGTACCGGAGGTGCATCGCCGGTGTTAATGCGATGCTTCACAATGCTGGTTTGACCTAGCGGACGGTCACAGAAGTCGAATACATCCATGTACAATTCCAGGACGTGACGGAGCACGTCAGTTAGAAGCGGCAAAAGTCTACTGCGATCATTTTTTCCGCATTAGAAGATAGACTCTCTGTCGAAGAACGGACTTGCGTGCAGTTGAGGCGACGCACATCATTAGGGCACAAAGCTGAGATGATGCAATTCTCAGAGGGTGTCAGCGTGGTGAGGGCTATTCCACACGGAAGCACTTGCAGACACAGAGAAAAGTTCAGCAAAAGGATGCAAGCACGGTTTCTCCGTAACGGAATAATAGTGTGCGGAAAAGTAACACTGTGAGTCAGAAGGACGGATGTAATGGGTGTGAGCACGTAGTCTCCGTCAGGTACAGGTGGCGACGCTGTTACGGCAATGCAGGTAAATGTTTGCGGTGACAAACGGACATGTTCAGCAGAGCAGAGACGAACTTGAGGTGAACTGGGTGTATCAGTCGTACAGGGCAGATCAAGTTGTACCGTGCTAGCTGAACAGTCAATAAGGGCCGAATGGGTGGACAAAAAGTCTAGACCGAAAATAACATCATTGGTGCAGTTGGTGAGAACAGTGAAGAGGACGGAGGTTTGAGGGCCGGTTATAGTAACGCGTGCTGTGCAGACCCCAACAACTGCAGCTGCACTGCTGTCAGCATCACGAGCACAGCGCGAAGGGGCTGGAGTGAAGGCTTTCTTTAAGCAGTCACGAATGTGCGAGCTCATAACAGAAATTTAGGCGCCAGTTTTGACCGAAGCTTTGACAGATAAACCATCCACGTTTACATCAATCAAGTTCTGGTTGGTCGGGAGGGTCAACAGAGGAATTGTAGAGCAAGTCGTAGCAGCAGCGTCACCTCCAGGAGCTGCACCAGTTAGTTTCCCGAAGGAAACCGTCGGGCGAATGACGGGGATGGGGAACTAGATGTTGGAGAAGACCACGAAAATCTACGTCACGGTGAAGGCGAGTGGCTCTACAGGGCATTGGTCATAGCTGTCATGTCATAATTAGCTGAGTCATCACGGCGGGGTGGTTCTTGGCCAGAAAGACGGGCTGATGCGTCGAAGTTCGTGAATTTTGGGCTTGTGGCCGAGGGTGAGGTCCACGTGCTTCGGCAATGACGTGAAATGTGTCCCACTTGTTCACACCGGAAGCGAATCGCCGGTCGTCAGGCGTCCTCCATGCGTTTCTATTTCGGTTACGTGGAGCAGGACGCTGGTAGGATAGTGCTGACGGGTGTTCAAGGTAGGCGGACGGACACCAGCTCAGTGCACATCCCTCATACGCTCTGTATGAGGAATGTGGAGGTCTGAGGATCATTCGGCGTCAGGACCCTCAAGACTGCTGGTCGCATCGCTTCGATTTCGCGTTTAACGACCCTCGTAATGTCAGCAGAGGGTGGATTGGGCTGGGTCTCAAAACGGAGGTCCTCAAAAGTTGACGTTGCAGCGGTGTTAGGAAGATGGGTAAAGTGGTGAAATAGGACGCTTTCAGCCTCTTGAACGTGTCGGCACTCCTTAATGACGTCTTGAACTGTCTAACAGCCTTTAATTACAAGGAGGCTAAATGCATCATCAGTGATGTCCTTGTGTACAGGTGCAACCTTGTCGGCTTCTGTCATGGTGGTATCAGCCTTACGGCAGAGGGTCAAGACATCTTGAATATAGGCCAGGTAAGACTCCCTGAATGTCTGGACACGGTTATCAAGTTCTTTCTTAGCGGCCTGCTTGTACCCAGCAGATTGGCCGAAGAACTCGCGCAACTTCGTCTTACAGACTTTTCAGCTGGTGAGCTCATCCACGTTCTTGCTGAACCACGCTTTGGCCGTACCTTTCAAGTAAAAGATAATGTTTGGCAGCTTCATGGTTGGGTTACACCTGTGGTTTTCACTCACGAACTCGTAGAGTTGAAGCCACTTATTGACGTCTTCGTCATCAGTGCCCGAAAAGTTGCCAGGATCGCAGGGTGGAGTGGTCACAATGACAACAGGTGAGGTGGGCGCCGTTGATGCGTGAGGCATGACTGTTGGCGCAGCATCTCTGACGGTAGACGTGTTAAAAGCGGCAACTTGGCGTCCGCTGCGAAGCTCTGTCGTGCTTTGCTACCCAGCACCTCCACCAAAATGTTCGCCAAGCCTAAGCCGAGAGGGCAAGCGAGAGTGCAGAATCACGTCATCTTTCTCGCTGTCTGTCTTGCTGTGTCAGCGTGATTTAGTCTTGTAAATATATATATATATATATATATATATATATATATATATATATATACATATATATATACATATATATATATATATATATATATATATATATATATATATATATATATATATATATATATACTCGTACTTGCACACTTGGTGCCGCTAGGTTGTATACGAGGGACTATTGGTCAGCTGCCAGCTCGTAATAAGTTCACATGTGACGTGACGCCATACAGGCTCATAAAAAAGTGTGCCACACTCGCCGCCATGGCTACAGGTGGCGCTGACTGACACTCCCACGTTTAAATTCACTTATAAACCCAATAGAGCAGCGGGCTATATAGCTGCCATGATAGGTCTGTGGTAGAGCATCGAACGTGTTATTTGAAGGTCGTAGGTTTGATTCCTTCTCACGGCAAGTTATTTTAACCCACTTTTCTTTCTTCTTATTTACACTACATTGATTTTAACAACTTCCTCTATACATTTATTGGTATAATTGTCTGTTAGATCTTATTAACATTGTGTGAAAACACGGAAAAATGAGACTTTAGGTATACACTTCTTTCCCTTATATATATATTGCCACGAACAAAATAACAGATAGCCACGAATCAAAGTCTTGCTCGCTCCCAGACCAGGAAGCAATATTCTCTTCATTCTCCACTTCCAAGCGATTTCACGCTACAGTTGATGGCTCATACCCATTACCTGTCACATTATTCCTTTCCTCGAAAAGCATCGTCTCGATGCTGGTGATGAGCGCTGAAAAACAATGTGAAAGAAAAGATGCTACCATGAAATCTTACAAATGCGTCGTAGCCCTGCTGCGGTGGTCTAGTGGTTAAGGTACTCGGCTGCTGACCCGCAAGTCGCGGGTTCGATTCCCGGCTGCTGCGGCTGCATTTACAATGAAGGCGGAAGTGTTGTAGGCCCGTGTACTCAGATTTGGGTGCACGTTAAAAAACCCCAGGTGGTCAAAATTTCCGGAGCCCTCAACTACGGTGTCTCTCTTAATAAAAAGGTGGTTTTGGGACATTAAAATTCACAAATCATCATAAACAAATGCATCGTAAGGTAAAAAAGGGCTGGTGTCATAGAAGTACTCAATAAAGAAAGGAGTAAGGACACAAGACAATCAAAAAGAAACAAAAGTGACAAAAATAGTCATTGCATGGTAAGTCACTCCACGTTCGATTGATGACGCGAGAAATATGGCTTGAGCCCTAACACATGCACCACATCGCTTTGTGGAAACCGATGGGAACGTCTTGAGGTGCCCTCAGGGAGAATTTCGTATGCAACGTCACTGAGTCGGCGTAGCACTTTAAACGGGACGAGGTAGCGCCACAGCAACTTTTCACAGTGACCACGCTGTCGGATGGGGGTCCACACCCAAACTTCATCGCCTGGTTGGAAGGTAACCTCTTTGTGTGTAAGGTTGTAGTGGCGTGCGTCGGCAGTTTGGTGAGCCTGAATATGGCGTCGGGCAAGTTGACAGGCCTCCTCGGCATGTTGAGCGAACAAGGCAGCGCCCGCGTTGAACATGCCCAGGTTGTTGGGAAGGAGCATGACGTTAAGCATCTTAGTGACCTCTCGACCATGACCTAAGCGAAATGGGGTGAAACCTGTAGTCTATTAGACTGCTGTATTGTAAGCAAAGGTTACGTAAGGGAGTATATCATCCCAGTTCTTGTTATCAATGGCCACATACATTGAGGGCATATCTTCAACGGTCTTTTTCAACCGTTCAGTGAGTCTGTTTGTTTGGGGTGGTTTTCCGATGTTCTACGTACCACTTAGTCTCAGCACTTCTTGAAGCATCTCTGCGGTGAAAGCTGTCCCATGATCAGAAATTATCACAGCTGATGCTCCGTGACGAAGTACGATGCTGCTGACAAAAAACTGGACGATCTCGGTTGTGGTAGCTTTCGGCAGGGCCTTTGTTTCGCTGTAACGCGTTAAATAATTGGTGGCAACCACAATCCACCGATTTCTAAATGAAGACGTGGGAAACGATCCGAGCAAGTCAATGCCAATTTGATGAAATGGTGCTGTCGACGTGGCGATAGGCTGTAGTAGTCCTGCTGGTCGGACAGGTGGAGTCTTGCGGCGTTGGCAGTCGTGGCGTGTGCAGACGTACTGCTTGACTGTCTTCGCGAGGCGTGGTCAGTAGTATGAGCGGTGACTTCTTTCCATAGTGCACGTGTAGACAAGGTGTCCGCATGGTGATTCGTCATGACAAGCATGTAAAATATCGTCACGAAGCGAGGTCGGCACAACCAGTAGGTTAGTAGCCTGAGTATGGTCGAAATGTTTCTCATGGAGGACTGTATTCCTGATGCATAACGAGGCCAGCGAACGTGCGAAGTTCCGAGGAAGACTGTTTTTTCGGCTTTCGAGGAAGTAAATCAGTGGGCTTAGCTTCATGTCATCGTGTTGTTGTTAAGCCAAGTCAGTTGCTGATACAGAGGAAAGGAATGTATCGTCCTCTTCAACGTCCTCCTTCGTACTTCCAATTGGCGCACGTGAGAAACAGTCAGCATCGGTGTGTTTGCGTCCTCACTTGTGAATGACTGTAACGCCAAATTCTTGCAGCCGAAGGCTCCACCGTGCTAGATGACCGGAAGGATTTTTGAGGTTGGCGAGCCAGTATAAAAAATGGTGGTCGCTAACTACCCTGAATGGTCAACCGTACAAATAAGGCCGAAACTTTGTTATAGCCCAAACAACGGCTAAGCATTCTTTTTCTGTTGCAGAGTAGTTTTTCTCGGCGGACGATAGTCTTCGACTTGCATAGGCAATCACGCGCTCTACGCCATTTCACCATTGAACCAATACAGCTCCAAGTCCGAGGTTGTTGGCACCCGTGTGTAGCTCTGTGGCCGCGTTGTCGTCAAAGTGACCGAGTACATGTGAGACTTGGAGATGGTTTCGTAGCGTTTCAAATGCGTGATGCTGATTCTGACCCCAAACAAATGGTACGCCATCTTTTTTGAGTTAATTTAGTGGTTCAGCGATATTAGTAAAGCCTTTGACGAGGCGTCTGTAATATGCGCACAGTATTAAAAATCGGCGGAGATCACACTTGTTCATTGGGACAGGAAATGCGGCAACAGCTTTTGTTTTCTCAAGGTCTGGTTGACTGACCGGCATGGCTGACAACGTGACCAAGAAACTTCCGTTGCTCTAAAGCAAAGTGGCATTTCACAGGTTTGACAGAAAATCCAGCTGTTCGAATCACCCGAAGAACTGTCTGTAAGCGCTGGACGAGCTGCTCAAACGTGTCCGAGAAGACGACCACATCGGCAAGGTAGACAAGACACGATTGCCATTTTAGCCCAGAAAGAACCATGTCCATCATTCTTTTAAAAGTAGCTGGTGCCGAGCATAAGCCAAAAGGAAGGACCTTGAATTTGTAGAGTCCGTCAGGAGTAATGAAAGCGGTCTTTTCGTGGTCACGCTCATCAACAGAAATTGGCCAATAGCCGCTGCGTAGATCCATGGAAGAAAAGTAACGAGCGTTGCTAATGCGGTCCACTGAGTCATCTATTCGTGGTAAAAGATACACGTCTTATTTCGTGATCTTATTCAACTTTCGGTAGTCCACGCAAAATTGCAGGGTGCCATCATTTTTCTTTACTAACACAACAAGGGACGCCCCTGTTGTAGCGAAGCAGTCCCGAAATCAGTCGAGTAAATAGCTTCAAAAGACGTTCCCGTTGTGCAGACGGTAGACGCTTGTTTTTGTCGAGAATGCTTGCGATTGTCAAGGTGGAATGGTTGCACGACGAAAGGGCAGATAATATTTAGGGACCAGGGACGTCAGCAATATCCCCAAGGTATGCAATTACCGCGTGTTTGGTAAGATGGCGATACTCCTCGCTGAAATATGTGACTAATAGACAAGCCTGCTCCTTCCTGGGCTGAACAATACCTCGGGCAATGCAGATTTGTTGTGAAAAAAGTAGAGACGAATTTCATTCCGCAATTACAGCATCGGGGACGTCTTGGTCACATTCAACGCTGATAAAGAGGCTGCTGCGGGGAGGCAGAATAACAGATTCGGAGGATACACGTAGGGCAGCCTTCGATAAGTGGCTGTTTTCAGGTTCAGAATGAAATGGGTCCTCGACGATACCTCCAAGTCTCGTAGGTCAATAATGGCACCGTGTTCGCTGAGAAAGTCCACTCCCAGAATGAGTGGACGGGAGCACACAGGTAATACGAAGAAAGACCCTGTGAACGTCGAAGCACGGACTCGAACACGGGCTGTGCACATTCCAGACAGTGTGACGAGATGGCCCCCTGCCGTGCGCAACGGGGGTCCTTGCCAAGGGGTAGTTACCTTCCTCAGTGAGAGGGCAGGGCACTGCTCATAACCTAATTATCGGCACCGGTGTCGATGAGGGCAGTGATGACGTGAATATCGATGTGTACGGTGATGTCACCGGAAACAGTCTTATGACTTTCGGAAACAAGTGAAAAATTAGAACGGTTTTTTTTCGGGTTTTTGCGTCGAGGGGGGCTCTTTGACAGTTAGTTGGGACGCGGATTCACCCCCAGGAGCCGTGCTTTCTAGTTTCCTCTTTGGGGACTCGGTGACCAGCCTCTAGAAGGAGCATAAAATGACGAAGAAATGCTAGGGGACGTGGGGCGGCGAGGCAATGGTGACAGTGATTGGGGGCGTTGACCAAGGCGAGTAGCTTGATGGCCCGTAAGGTACGCTTCGATGTCGCGGGGACGCTCACGGTAGCGCAGGCACCGATCATTAGGGTGAAAGCCACGGAGACAAAGTTGGCGGTATTGGCAATTGCGGTAGACATGACCCGATTCGCCACAGTGGTAGCAAAGTGAACGGTTATCTGACGATTCTGTCGCGATCCAGACGGATGATAAGTGGGTGCACTCGGAAGCCTTGAGTTGGGTGGCGGAGTCAAAGAGGTGCCCTGGAATCGATGGCTAGCCTGATGCATTGTCCGCATAGTGGGATCAGGAGCATGTGGTGCAGGAGACCACAGGCCCGCCGCATAAGTCAGCACAGGGGCCTCAGGCCTTGTTGGCGTGAGAGGGGTGACCACCTGTCGGATCTCGTTTTCGATTAAGTCTGCGAGAGAATTTAGGGGTGGTTGGGGTCCCGCTGCTCGGAGTTGGCGCAGCTCGTCCCGCACGACGCTTTTTATGAACTCTGCAAGGACATGCCTCTCGCGGTCAGCCCCGATAGAGCATACAGCAGTGGTGACGTCGTGGCGTTCATACTGTGATGACCGATGCTGACGAGTACGCTCCATTGTGGTTGCCTCATTTATAAACTGAGCCACAGTCGTTGGTGGATTGCGCACGAGTCTTGTGAAGAGCTGCTTCTTTACACCATGCAATAAATGCCACACCTTCTTTTCCTCAGACATTGCAGGATCGGCACGCTTGAAGAGTTGAAGCATGTCCTCGACAAATATCGAAACTCTCGTTAGGTCGTTGGTTCCGAAATAAGATCGCCTGCTCCGCTCTCTTTTTCCTTTCGGCGCTGCGGTACGCATCGCCAAACTGTCGGCTGAACTCTTGCCACGTCGCAAAGGAACCCTCGTGGTTCTCATACCACGTTTTGGCAGAATCATCCAACGCAAAGTAAACTCTCCACAGCTTGCGAGCTTCATCGCATTCGTTGATGTTGGCAACTCGATCGAAGTGGTCAAGCAAGTCATCAACATCCTCATAAATGTCTCCATGAAATGAGCGTAGTGTTTGCGGCGCATAAAAAGCATGCGGGAGCAAAGAATAGGCTTCGTTGGTTTAACTCGCCTGGTTGGTAGTCGACGTTCCCATCGCGTCTTGAGAGAGAGGACCGTATGCAGGCGATAGACCTCGGAGGCGGTGACTGCTTCTTGCCGTGAGAGCTGTGGCTGTCTCCAAGTAGCTCGGTGTGTCGGCTAAAAATCTGGAGCCGAGGCGTATTTACCGAGTGTCTCCACGAAAGCCACGAACAAAATAACAGACAGCCACAAATCGACGTCTAGTTGCTCGCTCCCAGACCAGGAAGCAATGTTCTCTTCCTTCTCCACTTCCAAGCGATTTCACGCTACAGTAGATGGCTCATACCCATTACATGGGGTTATATATATATATATATATATATATATATATATATATATATATATATATATATATATATATATATATATATATATATATAAGTTAGAAAGAAAAGTGGGTGAAAAGATAACTTGCCGTGAGCAGGAACCGAGCCTGCGACCTTAAAATAATGCGTTCGATGATCTACCACTGAGCAACCATGGCGGCCATCCCCCCAGCCACTTGATTGGGTTTATATGTGAATTTAAACGTTGGAGTGTCAGTCAGCGCCACCTGTAGCTATGAAGGCAAGTGTGGCACACTCTTTATGAGCCTGTTTGGCGTCACGTAGCATGTGAACTTATTACGAACTGGCAGCTGACCAATAGTCTCTCGTATACGCCCTAAAGGCACCAAGTCTACCAGTACGAGACTCTCGTTAATGAATAAGGGAAAGAAGTCTATACTTCATCATCATAATCATCATCATGAGCCTGATTACGTCAACTGCAGGACAAATGCCTCTCCCGTGTTCCGCCAGTTAACTCGGTTCTGTGCCTGCTGCTGCCCATTTATATCCACAAACTTTCTAATCTCATCTCCCATCTAACCTTCTGTCTTCGCCTAACCCGCTTGCCTTGTCTGAGAATCCAGTTAGTTACCCTTAATGGCCAGCGCTTATCCTGTCTACGCGCTACATGCCCGGCCCACGTCCATGTGTTCTTCTTGATTTCAACTATAATATCTTTAACGCCCCTTTGTTCCCTAATCTACTCCGCGCTTTTCTTGTCTTTTAAGGTTACACCTACAATTTTCGTTTACATTGCTCGCTGCTTCGTCCTCAATTTAAGCAAAACCCTCTTTGTAAGTCTCCAGGTTTCTGCTCCGTAGCTAAGTACCGGCAAGATACAGCTGTTATATACCTTTCTCTTGAGGGATAGTGGCAATCTACCTGTCATAATTTCAGAGTGCTTGTCAAACGGGCTCCACACCATTCTTATTCTTCTAGTTACTTCAATCTCGTGGTTCTATTCCGCGGTTATTACCTGTCCTAAGTAGACATAATCTTTTACAACTTGAAGTGAACCGTTACCTATCTCGAGGTGCTGCTCTCTTCAGAGGTTGTGCATTACTTTCGTTTTCTGCAGATTAATTTTAAAACCCACCTTTCTGCTCTCCTTGTTTAACTCCGTAATCATTAGTTGCAATTCGTCCCCTGAGTTACTCATAAATGCAATGTCATTGGCGAAGCGCAGGTTAATAAGGTACTGTCGATCAACTCTTATTCCTAACTGTTCCTATTCTAGGCCTATGAAAACCTCCAGAGCACGCGGTGAATAGCATTGGAAAGATTGTATCCCCCTCCCTTACACCCTTCTTTATTGGTATTCTGTTGCTTTCTTTATGAAGCACTCTGGTAGCAGTGTATTCCCTGTAGATTTTTTCCAGGATGCTTATATATGCTTCATCGACGCCCTGGTTCAACAGTGTCTGCATGACTGCTGATATTTCTACTGTATCAAATGCCTTCTCGCAATCTATGAAGGCTATGTATAGTGGTTGGCCTATAACCAGATTTCTAGTATGAATGTGGTCGATTATTGCGTAGCCTGCTCGAAATCCTGCTTGTTACTTTGGTTGATTGAATTCTAATTTTTTCCTAACTCTGTTGGTGAATACCTTTGTAAATAGCTTGTATACTATGAAGAGTAAGCTGATCGGCCTGTAATTCTTGAAGTCCTTGTCATTTGCTCTCTTAAGTATTAAGATGATGTTAGCATTCTTCCAAGACGCTGGTACTTTTCCCGTCAGGAGACGCTTCCTAAACAGGGTGGCTAGATTTTCTAACACAATCTGTCCTCCATCTTTCAGCAGATCTGATGTTACCTGATCCTCACCAGCAGCTTTGCCTCTTTGCATGCTCTCCAAGGCTTTTCTGATTTTTTATCATTACTGGTGGGGTTTCATGTAGGTTACTGCTAGCGAGAGATAGAAATGAACGGTAATGTGAATTACACAGCTCTGAAATATTGATCGCCACTTAACCAACCCTGTGTTTATTGATCAGGGATTTATGGGCCATATAAACCATCCGTGATAGTACCTCAGCATTGCCCTATTATTTTCTGTGGTAGGTACGCGTACAAAATAATTCCTTACATATTGAAAACTTCCTCAAAATTAAGAAGTAATCACAGGCAGATTCTGCAGGCAAGTTGTTTATTGACAAATCAAACGTAGAAACAATTAACCAATAAAGCCTTGGGTACACGATAATGGTGGTTACGGTGCCAGAAGCTTGCGAGTGAAACGACAAACTCAAAATTTGGGAGTTCTTCGCGACAATACAAAATAATCACCAAGCCCCATTATTCTAAAAAAAGAAAAAGAAAACTTTTGCTGTGATCAGCAGTCGAACGTGGGTTATTGCGGCCACAAGGCAAGGTACTAACCGCTGTACGATCAAGGCCATCCCGCAGGACGACGCGAGCGACTGTTGTTGCTCTGGGAATAAGAACTGTGCAGCGCCTTCATCTTCGCCTTCAATCATCATCGTGATTTTTCAACTATCGTCTCTCACTTCTCGCGCTGCTTGTGCTGAGAAAAGCGGGGCTCTAATTTCCTGGCAGAGTTCTGCGCCAACGCATCAGGAAATCTCGAATTTTTTTCGCAGTGGTAGACGCAATATTAGACTGTGGCATCGTTTGATGTTCTAAATAAGATTGTTCATCATTGGCAGCTAGTCCTATTCAACAAACACGAAATCAGAGCTGCACGTGCCCGCCTCGTACTTCAGCGAAGAGGTGGCTTACCATGCTCCACTAAATTTCACCGTAGAAACAGCAGCCATACTGACGATAAGGATGGAGAGAGAGTGAAGCACACAAACGCTCACTCACAGAAGAGAGAAAGAATTGGACGGTAATTTGAATTACTTCACCATATGACGTCCTCATGATGTCACAGATAACAAACTTTGACGACGTCATTGTGACGTTAGATCAAGGCGTAACTAGACGATGTCATCACATGATGCCATCGCAAAATAAAAGGTGGACTGATCGGAGAGGCAGTGCAAAACATGGGGAGGTCCATAAAAGGTACATTACCTCCAATCTCTGAGATAGTGCATAGCCACGCTAGCTGCAGAAAACTTTTGGAGGATGCTGTAGGATGATCACGTTATGAAGAGAAAAGTGATAAAGGAAGAATAACTTCAATTTCAAGTAGTCTCAAAACAATGTATGTGGGAATCTCGGAGTTTTTCGCTGTTGTAGACGCAGTATCCTAGTCTGAAATTGTGTGTTGGCATAACGAGATTGTGTGCCACGGGCATCTAGCCCTATCCAACAAACGTGCATGCGGAGCGGCATGTGCCCACCCCTTCCTTCTCAAGGAAAAGGTGACTTACCATGCTCCACTAAATTTCATGGTAAAGAAAGCAGTCATTATGGTGATAGGGATGGAGATAAACACACAAACAGACACACAGGAGAGAGAGAAGTCGACGGTAATGTGAATTACTTCACCATATAACGTAAACATGATTACAGAGATAACGAACATTCGTGATCTCATGGTGACAAAGAACATGGCGTAACTAAAAGACGTCATCACTTGGTGCCGTCACAAGATAAACAGTGGGCTGATCACGGAGGCAGTGCAAAACAAAGAGAGGTCTACACAGCTTGCACTGCCTCCGGTGTCTGAGATAGTGCAGAGTCACGCTGACTGCAGAAAACTTTCCGAAGATGCTGTGGGATGACAAGTGTATCGACAGAAAAGCAATAAAAAAGAATAACTTCAATTTCAAGTAGTTTTAGAACAATGAATGTGAGAATCTCTTAGTTTTTCACAGTGGTAGACGCAATATCGGAGTGTGGCATCGTGTGATGGCAAATTTAAACTGTGCGTCACAGGCAGCTAGCCCTATCCAACAACCACGTAATCAGAGCGACATGTGCGTGCCCTGTCCTAATCAACGAAAAGGTGAGTTGCCATGCTCCACTAAATTCTATGGTAAGAACAGCAGCGATAATGGCGATGTGGATGGAAAGAGAGTGAAACACAAAATCACACATACACATAGGAGGAAGAGAGAAAGAAACGGGCGGTAATATGAATTACTTCACCATATGACGTCAACATGATGTCAAAGATAACAATTTTTCATGATGTCATTGTGACGTAAGAACATATAGTAACTAAATGTCCTCACATAATGCCGTCACATGATAAAAGGTGAGCTGATCACGGAGGCAGTGCAAAACAAGGAAAAGTTCATAAAGCTTACATTAACTCCCATCTCTGAGATAGTGCATAGTCACGCTAGCTGTAGAAAACTTTCGGAGAGTGCTGTAGGATGATCAGTGTATCGACAGAAAAGCGATAAAAGGAGAATAACTTCAATTTTAACAGACTTAGAACAATGAATGTGGGAATCTCTGAGTTCTTTACAGTGGTAGACACAATCTCAGAGTGTGGCATCGTGTGGTTGAACAATGAGACTGTGCGTCATGGGCAGCTAGCCTTATCCAACAAACAAGCAATCGGAGTGACATGTGCCCGCCCCGTCCTCATTAAAGAAAAGGTGAATTAACATGCTCCACTAAATTCCACGGTAAAAACAGAAGCCATACTGATGATGTGGATGCAGTGAGAGTGAAACACACACACACGCAGTAGAAAGAGAGAGAGAGAGAGATAAATGGGCAGTAATGTGAATTACTTCACCAAGCGCGGGGGGGGGGTGGAGTTGCTGTAGTAATCGTGGCAAATGCATTCTGTGTACAAATGGCTGGCATTCCAACACACGAAGGTTTGGTGCCAAATTAAAGTTGGTAAAACAACGATAAATATTGCTGCAGTATATAGACCACCTAATTCCCCAATTTCTTATCTCGAAAATATGCAGTTTTACTTAGAAGGCCTGAAAATCCGCAGCTCTCGAATTATTGCTGGCGACTTCAACTTGTCAGGCATCGACTGGTCGGTGCTTGGCGCGGAGCCTCGTGGAAAAAAATCATTGTGAACTGCTCCTAGAAATATCCTTTAGTCATTATTTAATAAAGGTAGTTCAAGAGTGCACGCGCGTAATTGGGAAATCGGGATCGAATTTGGATCTTGTTCCTGGATGGGCGTTTTGAAGAATATGAGGCATTAGTAGACGCTGGCATTTCAGATCATAAGTTAGTTTTATTCGCAAATAAAGCATACCACATTGTGCTCAAGGGCTGACAGCACAAATACGCATGTCCGAAATTTTGTCACAGCCGATGACGCAAGCATAATTGATCACCTTCCGCTAAGTTTAGATGGCTTCAGTCAGACAAATGACGTCAATGCAATGTGGGCTGAATTTGAAAATATAGTATTTCACTGCATTGGTAGGTTTATGCAAATAAAAAAGAAAAAACAAAAATAAACAGAAGCCATGGAAGTACCATGAAATCATACATTTAGAACGAAAAATTAGCCGCGAACAAAAAGAGCAAAAAAAAGATCACAGTGAAATCTCTGAACTATGCCCTGCATTGCGCACAAAGCTGACTGCTGCTAAGAAAACCTTCTACGATGTTAAATTGACTGGTTTTATGAAGACCAACCCACACCATTTTTTTTGGCACCATTAGTCACAAGATAACGAGGGTCCTAAAGAAATTGTCGTTAATGATGAACTGGTGACGGAATTCTCTGGTATTGCCACTTAATTTCATGACTTTTTCCAATCTGTGTTTACTGATAGTTCTGCAAATGATTTTTCGCCCTTTGCACTACAATTCTCATACATTTCAACAATGCCTGAGGTTGAGGTGTCATATAAAGGTATTGCAGCCCTTTTGCTTAATAATAAAGATAAGATATAATAGGTCCTAATGGTATACCAAATGCTTTTTACACAGGTATTCAGAATGGGCAGGCCGCTATCTTGAGAATATATCCAAGGCATCTTTAGTATAAAAACGAATCCCAGATGATTGGCTTGTTGCAAAAGGTGCTCCGGTACACCAATCAGATGGAAAGGAAGACATAGGAAAATACCGACCCCTTTCACTGACGTGCGTGTGCTGCAAGCTTCTGGAGCACATAATATCAAAATCAATCTACGGTTATTTTGAAAACAAGAGAGCGTTTTTTTCTAATCAGCACGGCTTTCGACGAAACTTATTCACTGTTACACAATTGCTAGAAACAATTAATGACTTTTCTACTGCACTAAATAACAGAAAGCAGATCAATTCTATATGTTTAGACTTATTGTAGGCTTTTGACCGGGTTGTGCACACCTACTTAATAAATAAGCTAGTGGAAATGAATATGAATTGTGAAGTTGTAGCGTGGATCCGCTCATACCTCACAGGTCGGACACAATACGTCAAAATAAGCGGCAACAAATCGGATCTGCTAAACATAACCTCAGGCGTACCACAGGGAACCATTTTGGGACCCCTGCTTTTTTATTTACATAAATGATATTGCTAATGTCGTAGGTGACGACATAATCGTCAGGTTGTTCGCAGATGATTGCCTAATATACTATGAAATTAATAATCAGAATGATCAGGCGTCACCTAAGCAAGCTCTTAGAGCCGTAGAAAGATGGTCCACTAAATGGCAAATGAAAATCCACATCAGTTAAGCTCAGAGTTACGAACAGAGAAAACATGTAATTAAATGTCTATATGAGATGAAGTCCACCATTCTAAATGAAGCTGACTCCACAAAATACCTAAGCTTAATGATTTCAAACGACTTAAGTTGGAAACCACTCGTGAACAGCATTTGTGCAGCTGCAGAATAAAAAGTTATGGTTTCTTCGTCGCAAACTAAAGCAAGCAACACCATCCGTTAATCTGCTGGCATATGTGACCTACTTAAGGCCAACGCTAGAATACGCCAGTGCAGTGGCACCCCTTGCAATCGAGTTAATGAATCGAATTAAAAAAATACAGAGAAAAGCCGCAAGGCTAATTTTATCGCGTTATAAGTGAAGGTACCCCGTTTCTAAATTGCTTCGGTTTCTTGAATTCCCTAAGCTGGCTGATCGCCGGAAAGTCGGTCTACCTAAATTTCCTTTTTTGTTATCAAAAGGGCACCTTACTATTGAAACTGAACCCTATCTTGTTCCCAGGCCTTCCAGCAATGTTAGATCATGCAATAAATTTGTGTATTTGGTTCCTGAATGCAATCTTGCAGAGTACGCGTCTTCCCTTTATCCACAATAATAAAAGAGTGGAATCAGTTGCCAGTACCGGTACTGAATTTGAAGAACATAGAAAGCTTGGAAAAGTGCATAAAAATATGTCGTGAACATTGAGTGTTGCTATAGTATTGTACATATATTGCTATGTTGTTCGAAAATAGATCGCAAAGTTACTTCATATTGCATTATATACGGCCATCAAAATATATGTATGTACGTTTTTATTAACGGCGTTTAAATATTTTTTCTTTGTGTAATAAAATAATTCTGCCTTATATACAATACATTGTACTACTTTTTGTTTTATGTTTACTGCACCCACCCTGCTATGGCCTTAAGGCCAACACTATTTGGAGATAAATAAAAATAAATATGACGTCAACAAGATGGCACAGACTACAAACTTTGGTGACGTGATTATGACGTAAGAACAAGACGTATCTACTTTATGTCATTACATGATGCCATCACTTGATAAAAGGTGGGCTGATCATGAAGTCAATGCAAAACAAGGAGAATTCCATAAAGCTTGCATTACCTCCGACCTCTGAGATACTGTATAGCTACGCTAGCTGCAAAAAAACTTTCGGAGCGCGCTGTAGGATGATCAGTGTATCGACAGAAAACAGAGGAAGGAAGAATGACTTCAATTTCAAGATTTTTCAAAATAATGCATGTGGGAATGTTGGAGTTTTTCACAGTGGTAGACGCAATATCGGAGTGCGGCGTCGTGTAATGGGCAAATGAGATTGTGGGTCATGGGGCAGACAGCTCTATCCAACACACACGCAATCGGAGCAGCATGTTCCCTCCCCGTCCTTATCAACGAAAAGGTGGTTTACCATGTTCCACTAAATTCCACGGTAAAAACAGCAGCATTGATGACGATGGTGGTGGAGAGAGAGAGAAATACACAAACACGAAATAAGGTGGGCTGATTACGGAAGCAGCCATAATAGCGATGCGAATAAAAGGAGAGGAAAACACACAAACACACACACACAAACACAAGAGCGATAGAAAGAGAGAATTAACGTGAATTACACAGGCCTGAAATACTGATCGAAACTTACCCGACTCTGTGGTTATTGATCAGGCATTTATGGGCCATCCATGAGAGTACCTCAGCATTGCCCTATTAGTTACTGCGGTAGGTACACGTTCAAAATAATGCTGAACCAATTGAAAACTTTTTTAAAATGAAGGAGTAATCACAAGCATATTCTGAATGGTAGTTGTTTATTGAGAAAACAAACAGAAAAACCAACTATAAAGCCTTGGGTGCACGATAATGGTGTTTACAGTGCCAGAAGATTGTGAGTGACGCAAAAAAATCCAGATGTCGGAGTTCTTCGCGAAAATACAACATCGTCACCAGGGCTCATCACTCTAAACATAGAAAAAAAGTTTTGCCGTGACCAGGAGTGTAACCTGTGTTATTGCACCCATAACGCAAGATGCTAACTGCTGTGCGATGACGGCCATACTGCAGGACGAGGCAATATACAGTTGTTGCTCTGGGAATAAGAAGTGTGCAGCGCCTTAATCTTTGGCTTTCATCATGATCATGGTCATTTTTTGACCATCGTGGCCCCCCTCTCACGCTGCTCGTGCTAAGAAAAGCGAGGCGCGATTTCCCAGACAGATTTCTGCGCCAATCCATGAGGAAAGCTCGGATTATTTCACAGTGGTAGACGCGATATTACAGCGTGGCGTCGTTTGCTGGGAAAATGAGATTGTGCGTCACGGGCAGCTATCCCTATCTAACAAACACGCAATCGGAGCGGCATGTGCCCGCCCCGTCCTTATCATCTAAAAGATGGTTTACCATGCTTCACTCTGACCCGCAGGTCATGGGATCGAATCCCGGCTGCGGCGGCTGCATTTCCGATGGGGGCGGAAATGTTGTAGGCCCGTGTACCCAGATTTGGGTGCCCGTTAAAGAACTCCAGGTGGTCGAAATTTCCGGAGCTCTCCACTACGGCGTCTCTCATAATCATACAGTGGTTTTAGGACGGTAAACCCCACAAATCCTACCATGCTTCAATAAATTCTATGGTAAAAACATCACTCATATTGACGATGGAGATGGAGAGAGAGTGAAACACACAAACACACAGGAAGGAGAAAGAATTGGACGGTAATGTGAATTTTTTCACCATATGACGTCCACATGATGTCACAAATAACAAATTTTCATGACGTCATTATGACTTCAGAACATGGCGTAAATAGATGATGTCATCACAAGATGGCATCACAAGATAAATTGTGGGCTGATCACGGAGGCAGTAAAAAACAAGAAGAGGTCCATAGAGCTTGCACTACGTCCCAACTCTGAGATAGTGCAGAGCCACGCTAGCTGCATAAAAATTTCGAAGGATGCTGTAGGACGATCAGTGTATCGACAGAAACGCGGTAAAGTAAGATTATCTTCAATTATAAGTAGTCTTGGAACAATGGAAGTGAGAATCTCTCAGTTTTTAACACTTGTAGACGCAATATTAGAGTGTGGAATGTTGTGATGGCAAAATGAGACTGTGCTTCACGGACAGCAAGTCCTGGCCAACAAACACACTTTCGGAGCGGCATGTGCCCGCCCCGTCCTATTCAACGAAAAGGTGAATTACCATGCTTCATTAAAGTACACGGTAAAAACGACAACCATAATGACAATGTACATAGAGAGAGTGCGCAACACATAAACACACATACACACAGTAGAATGAGAGAAAGAGAAACTTGCAGCAACGTGAATTGCTTCACCACATGACATCGACATGATGGCACCGATTACAACCTTTCGTGACGCCATTGTCACGTAGGTACATTGCACAACTAGATTATGTCATCGCATGATGCCGTCACGTAATAAAAGGTGGAATGATCATGGAGGCACTGCAAAACAAAGAGAGTTCCATAAAGCCTGCATTAACTTTGACCTCTGAGATAGTGCAGAGCCACGCTAGCTGCAGAAAACTTTCAGAGCGTGCTGTAGGATGATCAGGGTATCGACAGAAAAGTGATGAAGAAAAAATAACTTCAGTTTTAAGATTTCTCAAAATAATGCATGTGGGAATGTCGGAGTTTTGCAGTAGACGCAACATCGGAGTGTAGCATCGTTGTTATAGGAAAATTAGTATGTGCGTCATGGGCAGCTAGCCCTATCCAACAAACACGCAATCAGAGCGGCATATGCCTGCCCCGTGCTTATCAACGAAAAGCTGCTTTACTATGCTTCACTAAATTCTACGGTAACAACAGCAGCCATAATGACGATGTGGATGGAGAGCGAGTGATACACACAAACACACACACAAACAGGAGAGAGAGAAAAATGGATGGTAATGTGAATTACTTCAACATAGGACGTCAAGATGATGTCAGAGAGAACAAACTTTCGTGACGTCAATGTGACAAAGACAATGGCGTAACTAGAAGATGTAATCACATGATGCCATCACATGATAAAAGATTGGCTGATCATGGAGGCAGTGCAAAACAAGGATAGGTCCATAAAACTTTCACCACCTCCGATCTCTGATATAGTCAAGAGTCACGCTAGCTGCAGAAAACTTTCGGGGGTGCGGTAGGATAATCAGCGTATCGACAGAAACTTTATGAAGGAAGAATAACTTCATATTCAAGTAGTCTTATTACAATGCATGTGGAAATCTCAAAGTTGTTCATAGTTGTAGACGCAATATCGTGTGTTGGCAAAATGAGATAGTGTGCCACGGGCAGCTAGCCCTATCTATCAAATACGCAAGCAGAGTGGCATGTGCACACACGTACTTTTCAACGAAAAGGTGATTTGCCCTGCTCCAATAAATTTCACCATGAAAAGAGCAGCCATACTGCCGATGTGGAAGGAGAGAGAGTGAAACACACGAACACACACACACACAGGAGAAAGAGAGAAAATTGGACGGTAATTTGAATCACTTCACCCTATGACGTCCGTTAGATGTCAGAGATAAGTTTTCGTGACAACATTGTGACGTAAGAACATAGCATAACTAGATGATGTCATCATGTGATACCGTCAAATGATAAATTGTGGGCTGATTACGGAGGCAGTTGAAAGCAAGGAGAGGTTCATAAAGCTTATATTACGTCTCATTTCTGAGATAGGGCAGAGCCACGGTAGCTGCAGCAAACTTTCAGAGGATGCTGTTGGTTTATCAGTGTATCGAAAGAAAAGTTATAAAAGAAGAATAACTTCGAATTCGAGTAGTTTTAAGACAATGCATGTTGAAATCTCGGTGTTTTCACAGTGGTAGATGCAATATCTGAGTGTTGTATCGTGTGATGGCAAAATGAGAATGTGCATCACAGAAAACTAGCCCTATTCAACAAACACGCAAACGGAGTGGCATGTGCCCACCTCTTCCTTATCAACAAAAAAATGGTTTACAATGCTTCACTAAATTTCACCGTTAAAACAGCAGCCATAATGACAATGTGGATGGAGAGAGTGAACCACGCAAACACACAAACAAAATAGAGAGAGAGAGAGAAATGGTTGGTAATGTGGATTTTTTTCATTATGACATGATTGTGGCGTCAATGTTTTTGACGTCAATGTATGACATCAATGTGGTTTTCTCCATATGACGTCAGTGGGCTTGGCAGCAACACTTCGATGGCCAACGCTTACACGCCGCACCTGTTTTTTGTGCAGATGCTCAACATGGCCTACCACCTCACCTGTTTTGCGGGTCAACCGTTTGCTGCGGGCGAAACTGTGATGTTGCCGTCGTTGGAAATGCCACGCATCGTCGAGGGTCCCTCCACGGACCTGGCCATTTCACAGTTCCCTAATTCCGCACCCTTCAACAGTCGTCACGACAACGCAAAGAGCGTAATCGAGCCACCTTATCAACTTTTTGTGCACCGTCCATCAGCTCGTGGCACCCAGCTGATCCTGACGTCACCGTCCAGCGCTAAAGAGTCTTGCATCGACCGCGCGCGCACCAGTGGGCTTGGCAGCAACACTTCGATTGTCAACGCTTACACGCCCCGCCTGTTTCTTGTGCAGGTAAACAATCGCTATTCCTTGTATGCACTGCGTAATTGTTATATGGCATTGAGTGTGCTGCCAAGGCTCACTTGTTGTGCGAGAATCGCCTATGAATGTGCGTCTGTTTTCGTAGAACTTTTGCTTTTAGCTGGCGACAGGAGGAAAACCCTGGTCCCCCTACCCGTTTGTCTCCTTCGGAAGCAACCTCCGACATTTTGCAAGCCTTGCGAGATTTCCAAACAGGTCGAGCTGCGCTTTTAACCGAGATGAAGTCTCTCCGTACCAAACTGGTACAAAATGACGAAACGCTCGGTACTAGCACTGATAGACTGGGAAAAATTGAAATAGACTGCGCATCTTTCCTTTCCCTTAAGAATGACATTAAGGAAGTCCAGGCAATCACGACGCAGTACTCATGTGAAATTGCTAGTCTTATAGCAAGAGTAGATGATTGCGAGGATCGCGCCCGCAGATCCAATCTTGTATTCTTTGGTCTGAAGCACATCGCTAATGAAACATGGGCTCAGTCAGAACAATTTGCAATTGACGTATGCAGTGAAAACCTTGGTGTTCCGTTAGCACCAAAAGACATTGAAAGGGCTCACAGAATAGGCTGTTTCAACGCTGCCAAGACCAGACACATAATCGTACGCTTTGCAAAATGGAAAGACAAAGACTGTGTACTATTATGCTCCAAAAACCTCCAAGGGCATCAATACAGCATCAGCGAAGATTTTTCACCGGGCAAACGCCTCGCACGAAAAAAATTGGCCGAGTTTGCCAAAGCAAAAAGTAAACCGATAAAACTTCGTTACAACAAGCTAGTCATCGATCGCGTCACGTACAGGTGCGATCAAAAGTGTGCAGACCACGCGATCGCGTGGCAGAATGCATCGACGCGCCAGCTAGCGACGAGACACGACGAGACACCTGCTGCAGGGCGCATGCGCGTTCCCGTCTTATCACTTGGCTTCTTATGTCGCTCTGTTGGACGCGTTTGCGGCGCTCGTAGCCAAAACGACCACCAGGTGTCGCTTTCTTTGCTCCATCGAATCTGTGCCGTTCTTTTAGGCAGCGGCTGCGACGGGGCCGGTTCGAGCGTTGTTATTCACACCAGTTGATTAGGATAAGTAAGCATAGCGAGCATCGCACAACCCGACGAAGCCGAACGCACAAATTAGGTTTTCTCAGGCCAGCTTGCCTGTGTAGCGCTAATCCAAGTTGCACTTATATGAGCTTAGTTAAGACAAAGTGGATGTAGCCGAAATTAAGGAAATGTAGTCGAGTACATTATGACCTAAATAAGTCAGGCATAAGTAGGTAAGCTTAAGCCCAGTCCAGCTTGGTGTTTTCAAGTTGAGCGAAGTTAAGCTTAAATGAGCCCATATGAGTTGAAATAAGTACAGCCAAATCTAATTAGGCAAAGTTGATCATGCTGATTTTTGACCTAGCCATGTAAAATAAGCCTATACAAGGCAAACCTTATCGCGGCCAATTAATCTATGTCGACCTTTCCATGAGCCCACAGAAGTCAAGGCCAGGAAGATTAAGTACTTTTTACTGAATCCATACTGACTAAGATAATAATGTCTAATTATTGCCAATTATTATGAATAGTAACTACAACTGAATATTAGCGTGAAATCCAACTAAAGTACCCTTTATATTAGAATTTCACGTGTCATACCTAGGCTAAACATGCATTACTAAGCAAGTTAGACAAGCATCGAGGTAACTATAAAAAAACCTGATTAAGCTTGGTTGGTCATACCATCATCAAATCAATTGGGTTGTAATAAGCTTTAATTAAGCAAAAATCTCAATAAAACACAAGTAATTAACGTAATTAAAATCGATTTCTCATAAGCTCAGAGAATCCAAGCTCAGTAAGATGTTGATTACCCCTGACCGAGTCGAGTCTCATTTACCTAAATACAAATCTAATTTGCCTTAACATTATCTATAAATAATACTGAATGTAGTTCGTGAAATCGCAGCCCACCCGAAGTACTCGAGTTTTATGTCGCAGAATTATGCAAATCACGCCTCGATCCGTCTAATATAGACATCTGTTGCTGCATAGGACGCTTTTGAGAGTAAACGTGTTTAATGCAGTGTAATTATTCCCGTTTGATTAATTTCGGCAACATTAACTTTGACCTAACTAAGCTCATTCAAGTGCAACTTGGATAAGCCTGACAAAGGCGAGCTGGCCTGAGAAAACCTAATTTCGTGCGTTTGGCTTCGTCGGGTTGTGCGATGCTCGCTATGCTTATCCTAATCAACTGGTGTGAATAACAACGCGAGCCGGCGCTCGAACCAGCCCCGTCGCAGCCGTTAGGTAAAAGAACGGCACAGATTCGATGGAGCAAAGAACGCGACACCTGGTGGTCGTTTTGGCTACGAGCGCCGTAACTGCGTCCAACAGAGCGACATGAGAAGCCAAGTGATAAGACGCGACGCGCATGCACCCTGCAGCAGGTGTCTCGTCGTGTCTCGTCGCTAGCTGGCGCGTCGATGCATTCTGCCACGCGATCCCGTGGTCTGCACACTTTTGATCGCACCTGTACGTGTACGACGAAATCTCGGAAAGCGTCATACCTCGACCATCGTAGCTAACACCGAGTTCACGTCACGATCTGCAGTGTTCCGAGCACGTTTCGGAATCACGGGGGCCTTGCACTCCCTTACATTTTGCTGCTAACACTTTTCCTGTTCAACTCGTTTACACCAATATAAGAAGTCCCATACCTAAACGAGACCAATTACTACACATGATACAAACTGCCGAATGTGATTTCGTCGTACTAACCGAAACTTGTTTGAATGAGTCAATTTCTGATGCTCAGTTTGCACTCTATTTCCGTGGTTTTGATGTCTTTCGTTGCGACCGCATCGGTAGGCGGGGACGTGGTGTGCTCAAAGCTGCTCACAACAGGTTGTTATGTAATGTTATAAAAATTTCTTGTAACCAAATGTACTGTTTGTATCCTGCAAAGCCCTTTATTCTCCCGCCATTATCGGTGTGTGCTACCGCCCACCTGACGCAGACTGGTCATTTGTTGCTGAATATCATGACGTTTTGAATTCACTTTGTGGCTCTTATCCCTATGTCCTAATTATACTACTTGGAGACTTCAACGTTCCCGGCATAACCTGGTCAAACTTGCGATTAACTTTGTCCAAATGTAGCGTGGAAGTGATTTTGTTAATTCCTGCCTAACATTCGGACTTTCGCAGCTCGTGTACACCCCTACGAGAGAAACTGCTCAGTCATCAACTATCTTCGACCTTTTGCTAACATCGCACCGAGAAACTGTTTTATCCGTCTCGTACCTGGCTGGGCGAAGTGACGACACTATAATAAATGCTACACTGCAGTTTCACTCCCCAAGATCAAAAAGCGTAAAGAAAAAAAACCAATACTTTATGATAAAGGCAACTACGTGGCCTTTAACGAGGAACTCGCAGCATTCTATAGCTGGTTTTGTGAATACATTTCACAAAGCCCAGTCGAAACAAACTGGTCTCTTATCAAAAACAAATTGCACGATCTGATTCTTTCTTACATCCCCACTTTAATGGTAACAGAGCGACCACAGACAACATGATTTAGTGTAGCACTAAAGCGCCTAAAAACAAAAAGAAGTGGCATTACTGATCTACTGAGTTATCAAACACAGTGCAAGCATGGGAAAAGTACTGCGCCACTGAAAAACTGTTCGATTCACTTGCCGCCAAATCCAAACGCAACTCCTTTGCTTCAACGTTAGCGAACATGCTAAACACTAAGCCCAAGCAGTTTTGAAAATTTGCCAACCCAAGCGCCTCTAAAATGTTATCATTCTGTGACAAAAATGATCAACCCATTCCAATACATGATACCGCACGCGTGTTGAACAGCGTTTTTGCTCGGTATTCACCGAAAAGCCTCATAGCGAATTGCCCTGCTAGTCCCTGATTGAATATCCGGTAATGCAGGAAATCACCTTTGAGGCTGCTGGTATCGCTGCCTTAATCTACAGCCTCAAGATGACATCATCAGCTGGCATAGATGGCATCAACACCAAAATACTAAAAAGTACAAAGCAAATCACCGGTGTCACTCTCTCTTGCATATTTCAGCAATCGCTTTCCGCTAGTACCCTACCACATGACTGGAAGGTGGGAAAGGTCATCTCAGTGCCCAAAAAAGGTAACCCAGCGTCACCGAGAAACTATCGTCCCATCTCACTAACGAGTGTATGCTCGAAGTTAATGGAGCACATTCTTCATTCACATATTGCGAACATTCTTAGCTCTGTTAATTTCTTTCGTCCCAGTCATCATGGCTTCCAGAAGGGCCTTTCCTGTGACACTCAACTGGCTCGTTTTATTAATGACATCAGTTTTAGCCTTGATACTAACACTCCCGTTGACGCACAATTTTCGGAAATTGAAAAAGCTTTTGATAAAGTACCTCATAACCGCCTATTCCTAAAGCTGTCTCGCCTAAACCTTCATCATCTTGTTTTTCACGGGATACGTGATTTTCTCGGTGACCGTCAGTAACTTGTCTACGTTAACAAACGCTCCTCTTCTCTCACATCTGATACATCCGGGGTTCCTCAAGGAACGGTCCTCGGACCCCTGCTCTCTCTCATGTACATTAACGATCTTCTAACTAACATTTCTTCCGAGATACGATTGTTTGCAGACAACTGCGTGCTATACCGCTTTGTTAACAATAATAAAGATGTTTTATCTCTACAATCCGACCTCAGTCAAATTGAATATTGGTGCCGCCAGTGGCTTAAGTCATAAAACTCATCAAAAACCTGTCTTCTCACTTTTCATCGGAAGAAGTAATACCCGGCTTGCGATACTATAAGTGTCTCTTTTATATCCCCTGTTAACACCTACAAGGACTTAGGAATTAACCTCACTTCTAACCTATCATGGCACACCCACATAACCAGCATAACAAATTCTGCTATTCGCGTTCTTGATTTCCGGCGGCGTAATATCCGATTAGCACCCCACTCTGTCAAACTTCTAACGTACTGCTGCTTAGTAAGGCCGAAGCTCGAATATGCATGCGCCCTGTGGGAACAATACCAACATAATCACATTACCATGCTTGAATCAGTACAGAATCGTGCCGTACGTTTCATTTTTTTACTATTCCTACCACTCTAGCTCATCGAAACTCAAATCCCAAGCCAACCTTCCAAGTCTTGTATCACGCCGTCGAGTCTACGCCTTTCTTTTTTTCACAGGTTCTTTCACAAGTCACCCCAAGCCAATCTCATTGCTCCCGCACACCGCCACTCAAGCCGGACCAACCACGAAAAGACTGTATACCCCCCTCAAGCCCACACTGTCTCCCATGCCTCCTCATTCTTCAACAAGGCATCAAGGGACTGGAATTACCTTCCCACCAAGGCAGTGCTTCATTCCGACCAGGCCATTTTCAAACGCCATCACAGAAGAGCTGTTTTTGTAGATATGCCCACCCCTCATGTAAAACCCTTACTTCAGGGGCATTTGAGGTTCATAAATATATTAATAAATAACTGAATAATAAAAAATAAAAAATAAATGAATAAATAAAAAATAATTCTGATGACAGAGATGAACTTTTTTGACGTCATTGTGACGTAAAAACATGGCGTAACTAGATGTTGTCTTTACATGATGCTGTCACATAATAAAAGGGTGGCTGATCACGGAGGCAGTCCAAAACAAGGAAAGGTTCATAAAGCTTGCATTACCTCCGATCTCTGAGATAGTGCAGATGCAGGCTAGCAGCAGAAAACTTTCAGAGGGTGCTGCAGGATGATCAGTGTATCGACAGAAAAGTTATAAAGGAAGAATAACTTCAAATTCCAGTAGACTTAGAACAGTGCATGCGGGGATCTCAAAGTTTTTCACAGTGGTTGACGCAAAATTGGAGTGTCGCATGGTGTGACGGGAACATGAGACTGTGCGTAATGGGAAGCTAGCCCTATTCAACAAACACGCAATCAAAGCAGCATGTTCTCTCTCTGTCCTTATTTTTATCAACGAAAGGTGGTTTACCATGGTCTACCAAATTTAACGGTAAAAGCAGCAGCAATAATGACGATGGTGATGGAGAGAGACAAACACACCAACACAAAACAAAAGGGGCTGATCAAGAAGGCAGCCATAATGGTCATGCATATGGAGGGAGAGGGAAACACACAAACACACACACAAACACAGGAGCGCGTGAGAGAGTAATGATCGGTAATGTGAATTACACATGCCTGAAATATTGACCGAAACTTACCCGACCCTGTGTTTATTGATCAGGCTGTTATGAACCATATAAACCATCTGTGATAGTACCTCAGGATTGCCCTGTTATTTCCTGCGGTAGGAACGCGTTCAAAATAATTCTATACCTATTGAAAACTTTCTCAAAATGAAGGACTAATCATAGGCAGATTCTGCACAGATGTTGTTCATTGGCAAAACAAACAAAAAAATCCCCAATAAAGCCTCGGGTACACGATAATGTTGTTTACGGTGCCAGAAGTTTTCGAGTAACACAACAAAATCAAGATTTCGGAGTTCTTGGAGACAATACAAAATGATCACCAGGCCCCATCATTACAAAAAAAGAAAAAAAAATTGTCGCGACCATGAGTCGATCCTGTTATATTGCCGCCACAAAGTAAGTTTCTAACCGCTGTACGATCACGGCCATCACGCATGACGAGGCACACGGGTGTTCTTGGTCTGGGAATAAGAACTGTGTAGCGCCTTCATCTGCGCCTTTCATCATAATCATCGTCATTTTTCAACCATCGTGTCGACCCTCTCGCGCAGTTCATGCTGGAAAAAGCGAGGCGCTAGTTTCCAGACAGAGTTCTGCGCCAATGCATGATGGAATCTCGTATTTTGTTGCAGTGGTAGACACAATATTAGAGTGGGGCATAGTTTGATGGCAAAATGAGATTGTGCGCCACGGGAAGCTAACCCTATCTAGAAACACGTAATCGAAGCAGTACATGCCCGCCTGGTCCTTATTACCGAAAAGGTGGTTTTCCATGCTCTACTAAATTCCACCGTAAAAACAGCAGCCATAATGACCATGTGTATGGAGAGAGTGAAACACACAAACACACACACAAACTAGAGACTGAGACAAACTGATGGTAATGTGAATTTTTTCACCATAAGACGTAAGTATGATGTCAGAGTAAATTTTCTTAACGTCATTGTGACGTAAGAACATGGCGAAACTAGGTGTTGTCATCACATGATGCCGTCACAAGATAAAAAGTGGGCTGATCACGGAGGCAGTACAGAACAAGACGAGGTCCATAAAGCTTGCATTACCTCGGATCTCTGAGAATATGCAGAGCCACGCTATGTAGAGAAAACTTTTGGAGGGTGCTGTAGGATGATCAGTGTATCGACAGAAAAGCTATAAAGGAAGATTAACTTCAAATTCAAGTCTTAGAACAATGCATGTGGGAATCTCGGAGTTGTTCACAGTGTAGACGCAATATCGGAGTGTGGCATCGTGCAATGGCAAAATGAGGTTGTGCGTCACGGGAAGCTAGCCCTATCTCTCAAACACGCAATCAAAGTTGCACGTGCCTGCCTCATCCTTATCAAAGAAAAGGTGGTTTACCATGCTCCACTAATTGCACGGTAAAAACAGGAGGCATACTGACGATGTGGATTGAGAGAGGGTGCAACACACGAACACACACACACGAGAAAGAGAGAGAGAAAGAATTGGAAGGTAATGTGAATTTTTCCACCATATGACGTCAATATGATGTCAGAGATAATTTTTCGTGACGTCATTAGGACGTAAGTACAAGGCGCAACTAGATTATGTCATCACATAATACCATCACATGATAAAAGGTGGGCTGATCATGGAGGCAGTGGAGAACAAGGCGATGTCCATAAATTTGCAATACATCCGATTTTTTAGGTATTGCAGATCCACGCTACCTGCAGAAAACTTTCTAAGGGTGCTTGCTGTAGGATGATCAGTGCATCGATAGAAATGTTATAAAGCAAGAATAATTTCAAAATCAAGTAGTCTTAGAAAAATGCATGTAGGAATATCAGAGTTTTTCACCGTGGTAGACGCTATATTGGCGTGTAACAGCGTGTGATAGCAAAATGAGATTGTGCGTCGCGGGGAGCTAGCCCTATTCAGGAATCACGCAAATAGAGCGGCATGTGCCCGCTTCGTTCATATAAACGTGACGGGTGGTTTACCAAGCTCCACAAAATTTCATACAAAAACAGCAGCCATAATGACGATGTGGATGGAGAGAGAGTAAAACGCACGAACACACACACACACACAAGAGAAAGAGAAAATTGGACGGTGTTTTGAAAAACTTCACCATATGACGTCCACATGATGTCAGAGAGAAGTTTTCATGACGTCATTGTGACGTTAGAATTTGGTGTAACTAGATGATATTGTTACGAATGAATACAGCACCTGGTACTATATAAACTCTTAATTAGGCGAATTTGTGCCCATAAACTCAAAGCTAAAAATGGTCAGCCAAAAATGTCTTTTGCTCGCTGACTCCAACTTCGTCGGTCTCTTCCTTTGCCCCTCGAGTCTCGTGCCAGTCCCGTGGCGTAGCATCGTGGCGCATGCAGGACGGCGTTCCATGGCGCGGCTTTCTTGCTACTTGCTTGGTGGCTTTTACGAACGCGAATTGTGGCATGCGTCTTCTTCGTTGGTCGAGCTGTGGCATTAGTCCCCCCTCCCAGCACGCATCACTCCGATGCGTTAAGACGGCTGACAGTTTCTAAACTTCTAAACAATAGGACTTGTCCTTGTGTTAGACGACGTGAGTCAGTTCAGTTGTTAAGTTCCTGTCGTAGTACGGTTTCATACGTACTACATGTACAACTTCCGGGAGGTTCCTGCGTCGTGTTGTGCATACTTGATCTTCAGGGATCACTTCGTAGTTTAATGAGCCTAGCGGACGAAGAACCCTGTAAGGGCCAAAATAGCGCCGCATAAGCTTTTCTGATTGGTCACGTGCACGTACAGGCGTCCAGACCCACACTTGGTCTCCAGGGGAGTACTGAACGTTCCTTCGTCTTAGATTGTAACGGTGCGCGTCGACATCCTGCTGTTGAATGATGTGGTTCCGTGCTAGTTGTCGTGCCTCTTCTCCCCTTTCTACATATTCGCTTATGTCAGGGTCCTCTTCATTCGTGCTGTTGACAGTCAGCATCGCGTCTAATGTCGTTATTACTGTCCGACTATAAACAAGTTGAAATGGCGTGAAGTGGGTTGTCTCTTGTACTGCGGTATTGTATGCAAATGTAGCATACGGTAATGTGGTGTCCCAAGTCCGATTCTCGACGTTCACATACATTGCAATCATGTCAGCAAGTGTCCTGTTCAGTCTTTCAGTTAACATGTTAGTTTGCGGATGGTATGCGGTAGTTCTTCTGTGGTCGGTTACTTTGTCAGTTATAAGGACTTTAGGTGCACCATGTCACAGCACTATCTGGATAAAAAACTGAGCCACTTCAATTGCCATTCCTTTTGTGAGAGATGGCGTCTCGGCATACCGGGTCATGTAGTCGGTTCCTACAACTATCCAGTGCTTCCCAAACGATGACATAGAAAATGGTCCTAGCAAATTCATTCCGACCTGCTCAAACGGGACTCTCGGTGGCTCTATCGGTTTCAAAAGACCTGCTGGTTTTAGGGGTGGTACTTTGCGTCTTTGGCATTCTCGACATGATCTTACGTAATGCTGTACTGAATTCATCAATTTAGGCCAGTAATATCTAAGGCGGATTTTCGCCAAAGTCCTACTAATGCCCAAGTGACCTGCAGATGGGTCATCATGACACGCGTCTAAAATTTTCGCTCGCAGTGATGATGGTATCAGCAGTAGGAACGTTTCACCTGTGTGTTGAAAGTTTCTCTTGTATAGAACGTTGTTGCGGAGGACGTAGGAACGTAGTCCACGCACGAAAACTCGCGGTACTTCGACTTGCTGCCCCTCGAAGTATTGAATGAGCAGAAGTAATTCTGGGTCCGTTCGTTGATCATGAGCCATCTCCGGCACATTAACAGCTCCAAGAAATGCGGAGTATTGTTCATGCTCAGGAGACGAGGTCTGGACTGGTGCTCGTGACAAGCAATCCGCGTCATTGTGTTTGTGGCCAGACTTGTAGACTACGGTGATGTCATATTCTTGTAGATGCAGGCTCCATCTAGCAAGTCTTCCGGAAGGATCCTTGAGGTTCGCAAGCCAGCACAATAAATGATGGTCACTGATGGCTCGGAATGGTCTACCGTGTAAATATGAACGGAACTTACTGATGGTCCATATAACTGCAAGACATTCCTTTTCCGTAGCTGAATAATGATACTCAGCTTTCGACAGAGTGCGGCTTGCAGAAGCGACAACTTTTTCTTCCACGTTCTGCCATTGAACAAGAATAGCACCAAGGCCAACGTTGCTGGCGTCCGTATGAATGTCTGTTTTGGCATCTTCGTCAAAATGAGCGAGTATGGGAGGTGACTGCAAACGCCGACGTAACTCAGAGAAGGCGTCTTCTTGCTCTTGGTGCCAGATGAATGGCACATTTTCATTCGTAAGCCGTGTCAGTGGTTCCGCAATCTTGGAGAAGTTTTCAATGAAGCGCCAACAGTAGGCACAAAGCCCCAGGAAACGTCGCATAGCTTTCTTGTCTCTTGGCCTTGGGAAACTTTCAACCGCAGTGATCTTATCCGGATCTGGATGGACGCCATGAGAACTGACAATGTGCCCGTGGAACCGAAGCTCCCGGAATCCAAAGTGGCACTATCGGGTTTGATCGTAAGTGCAGCCATACGAATAGCGTCCAGTACCGTTCTCAATCTCTGTACGTGCTGCTCAAACGTAGTGGAAAAATTACTACGTCATCAAGATAGACAAGACATGACTGCCATTTGAGGCCGGAGAGCACAGTGTCCATCATCCTCTGGAAGGTAGCGGGAGCAGAACACAAACTAAATGGGAGTACTTTGAACTCGTGTAGAGTCCGTCGGGTGTTACAAACGCCGTCTTTTCAAGATCTTGTTCGTCGACTTCTATTTGAGAGTACCCGCTCTTTAGATTCAACGATGAAAAAAGTGAGCATTGCGCAGTTTATTCAACGTATCGTCGACTCGTGGGAGTGGGTACACGTCTCGCTTCGTGACGAGGTTGAGTTTTCTGTAATCAACACAGAACCGCTTGGTGTTGTCCTTCTTCTTCACCAGTACTACTGGCGATGCCCATGGGCTTTTGGAGGGCTGTATGACATCGTCGTCGAGCATCTCCTGTACTTGCTTCTTTATCGCCTCCCTTTCTTTTGGATCTACTCGGTATGAATACTGACATACTGGTCTAACATGCCCTTCGATTACAGTGCGGTGCTTTGCTACAGGCGTACGTCCGACGTTCGATGAAGAGGAAAAAGATTCTGCGAATTCCTTGATCAACTCCACAATCTGGTCTTTCTGCAAAGATGAAAGCTCTCAGTCAATATCTATTTTCTCGAGGACACTGTCCACTGTTGAGAGCGTTGTAGGTTCTTTTTCTATGATGCAAACATCTGAGACTTGTACGTAGTCATGAAGTGATGCTATGGCTGCTCCCTTCGCCACATGCTGTACCTCGTTGGTAAAATTAGTCAATAGCACATCAGTATATCCGTTCCGCAGGTTCACTAGACCTCTCGCCACGCGTACCCCCTTTGTGAGTAGCAGTTCGATATTTCCATCAGCTAGTCCAGCATATTCACGAAAGACGTCGCTTTTCACAAAAACTGTCACGCTGCTACGTGGCGGCACTGTCACACTTTCATCCACAATAAGAAGAGACGAAACAATTGGTTCCTCCGGATGACACACGGCAACAGCGTTTTCTGTAGAGAAAGAAACTTGGGATTTCTGCAAGTCGATGATGGCACTGTTTGCTTGCAGGAAGTTCATGCCCAGAATTGCCTCACGGGAACATTCGGGGAGAACAATAAAACTGCAGACGTATACAAGGCCTCTTATTCCCACTCTCGCTGTGCACAATCCTACGGGGCTGACTAAATGCCCTCTGGTGGTGCGTATCTGCGGTCCGGTCCAATGAGTGAGCCCTTTCTTCAGCTTCTTTGCGAGCATGCTATTTGTTACTGAGTTGTTTGCACCTGTCTCTATTAGCGCTATGGTTTCGACGTCGTCGATTCTGGCTTGTAGCTTGGATGTCACGTCACCATTACTGCGCTTGTCCGTCGTTGTGTCAGTATCGTCGTCTGATTCGGTTAGCAATGGAGGGTTTTCAGTTTTCCGAAAATCAGCGGCCCTGCCTCCACAGGTCGCTGGCTGTAGTTTTCCTGTCGCGGGCTTGGTGAACTACGCCTCGGGAAAGTAGATGATGGGTGTGGACACGGCGACGTATTGCGCATTGGTGCAATCGACCGCGATTCATGTCACTGAGTGTTTGGATAGGCATAGCGCGAAGATAAATATTCTTCGATTTCGTAAGGGCGCTCACCGTTAAGAGGGCAGGGTGCATTCACTGGGAAGCCACGTAGCCCGACCCGACGGTAGTGGCATGTCCGATAAAGATGACCTGCATCCCCACAGTGGTAGCAGAGGGGCCGCTGGTCTGCCGTGCGCCATACATCACTTATGCGGGGTCTCGCTTCTGGCATCGGCGGTTGCGTACTGCGAAGAAAGGTCGGTTGCATAACGGGAGCTTGTGCAAAGCTCGGACGTCTCATGGCTTGCCGTACGACTTGCGCGTACGACAGCTGTGGCTGAGGTTCCGGTTGCGTGTGGTGTGGCACCTGAGGCTGCGGTTGAATAATTGCTTGCCGCACTTCTTCACGTACAACGTCCGCGATTGAGGGCATCGCTGGAAGACTTTGGGGGGGTGGCAGTTTCTAGAGCTCCTCCTTAACAATAGCCCTCACCATTTCCCGGAAGACGTCATCGTTGGAGGCGGAGGGAGGGGGGGGTTGTTGACTCCGCCCTGACTGAAGAGACGCTGAAGTGTTTGTTGTACAGTCGCGCACGTTGTTGTGTCCTTTCCATGGTCGCTGCCTCGGACCGGAACTCCTCCACAGTTCGCGGTGGATAACGCACCAGGCCTGCGAAAATTTCTTCTTTTACTCCGCGCATTAGGTGCCGCAACTTCTTCTCTTCGGCCATGTTTTTGTCGGCTCGGCAGAAGAGCCGCGACATGTCTTCTATGTACATGGCCACGCTCTCGTTATTCCGTTGGTTCCTCGCCTGAAGAGCAGCCTCTGCCTACTCTTTGCGGTCTGTGTTCGGATAGGTTGCGATAAGCTCTCGTCGGAAGTCGTCCCACGATAGCAAGGACGCTTCGTGGTTCCCAAACCACGTACGTGCCGAATCTTGCAGGGCGACGTAAACGTAACAAAGTTTTCGGGCTTCGTCCCAACCATTCAAACGTGCAACGCGCTCGAAGCCTTCAAGGCAGTCCTCGGCGTCTTCAAAGGTCTCACCGTGGAAGACCTCTGGTGTACGTGGCGAATCCACAATGAGGTGAGATGGAGATGGCATCGACTGGGTGGCCATCGCAGTGACGCTTGCGCTTGAGGTCTCGAAAGGTCTTGATGAGTCAATTAGGGGGCCAAACTCGAGCTGCTCACCGCGTAGTCGGCGACTTGTGCGTTGGTGCACAGGTGTCAATTCTGCTGGCTCTAATCTTCTGAGATCTGGGCTTCTCTCCCTTGCCTGTGGTGGGCTTGAAATCATACCCAGCACGTCCACCAGATTGCTACGAATAAATATAGCACCTGGTACTATATAAACTCTTTATTTAGGGCGAACTTGTGCCCGTAAACTCAAAGCTAAAAATGGTCAGCCAAAAATGTCTCTTGCTCGCTGCCTCCAACTTCGTCGGTCTCTTCCTCTGCCCCTCGAGTCTCGTGCCGGTGCCGTGGCGTAGCACCGTGGCGCGTGCACGATGGCGTTCCATGGTGCGGCTTTCTTGCTACTTGCTTGGCGGCTTTTACGAACGCGAATTGTGGCACGCGTCTTATGCGATGGTCGAGCTGTGGCATTTTCACATTTATTTATTCTTTAGAAAATACTGCAGGCTAATAATAGCCCAGGCAGAAGTGTGGGTGGTACAGTATAAGAATATGACCAAAAAAGCAACAATGCAGGAGGCAGAACCTAACAGGTAAATAGACAACACATTATGGTACAAGATCTAAGTTACTTCAAAAAACTTTTTAATACACCTTAACACGTTTTCACATTAAAAATGTGATATTGTAGTTCGTTCCATTCTGTTAATATGCGAGGAAATAAAGAGTATTTGACATTGTTAGTTCGAGCAAAGATAGGAGTGAAGTTTCGTGAATGATATCGTCTAGTTGGACGCGAAGATAACGGAGAAAGAATATTTGATAGCTCAAGTACACTTTTTTGGCTAGATAGATAGTAAAGAAGTGTTAACCTTGCAGTTTTCCTGCGACATTCTAGAGTTTGAATTTTGTTATCATGCATTAGTTCAGTTAGGGAATCAGATCGACGAAATCATTTGAAAGTAAATTGATTGATATGTGGGGTTTAACGTCCCAAAACCACCCTATGATTATGAGAGACGCCGTAGTGGAAGGCTCCGGAAATTTCGACCACCTGGGGTTCTTTAACGTGCACCCAAATCTGAGCACACGGGCCTACAACATTTCCGCCTCCATCGGAAATGCAGCCGCCACAGCCGGGATTCGAACCCGCGACCTGCGGGTCAGCAGCCGAGTACCTTAGTCACTAGACCACCGCGGCGGGGCCAGTTGAAAATAAAGCGGACGGCTAACCTTTGGATTTTCTCTAGATTGTTAATATCTGTTTTAGTATGCGGATCCCCCCTCACACGCATATCCAAACCAGACTTGATTATTGTATTATAAGCTAGACGTTCAGTACTGGGGGGAGAACTACTGAAGTAAAGGACCTCAAAGAGTGCCTTAGTCAGATACTGAATGGAAACGAGGAGCTAAAAGTGGAAATTGCCAAACTGCGGAGCAGGGTCGAATAGGTCGATCAGTACCAGCGTTTCAATAACTTGGAAATCAAGGGCGTTTCTGCTGATATAGAACCATTCGAGGCTGTTAAGAAAATTGGAGGTATTGTGCATGAAGAAATTTCTGAGGATGATGTTGACACATGGCATAAAGTGCCAACTTCTCGGCATGATGTGCGCAACATAGTTGTTCGCTTTGTGAGAAGAACTAAACGGAATGCCTTGCTAAGCAAGGCAAAGAAAGCAAAAATCGATAGTGGGGTACTGGGAAGTCAAGTGTCATACCCAGTGTACGTTAATGAACATTTGACAAGAAATGGCAAACGACTGCTTGGGGCTGCAATACAACGTAAAAGGGAGATGAAGTGGAAGTTTGTCTGGACAACAAATGGGAAGGTATTCGCCCGTCGAAACGAAAGTTCACAGGTGCTCAGAATAGCCACTACCAACGATCTGAGTAAAATGACAGCAGAGGCTGTCAGTGACCATACAGCTGCCACAGATTAAATAATGACAACTGTATTAGGGGTTATCATGTTGCCGAAACACTACTGAAGCAAAAGTGTGCTATTATGAGCTTGACCCTTTCAATTCACTGCTGCACGATGCTCACAAGCGATTAAAATTGTTTCATGTGAACGTACGCAGCATACGTAATAAAAAAAGATCAGCTGGATGACTACTTCTCTGTTTTTTTTTTGCTTTTGATGTACTTATGCTTTCGGAAACCTGGCTAACGAGTGGCGAAGATCCTCCTTATTTTCAAGGTGATACTTATAATGGCCTTGTGCGTACTGAAGGACGAGGAGGTGGTGTGGCCATTTACGTCAAGGATACAATTAACCATGAACTTATTCCTCAATTTTCCAGTGTGAACGAAAACATTCATCATCATCATCATCATCATCAGTGTTTATTCAATGAACGTAATACAAAAACATGGTTACAAAAGTATTTGGACCATTAGCATGTGTGGCTAGTCAGTGGTCCAATCTATTACATGATTATTTTATTACATGTCAGGAGCAGAGGTGCAGTTATTATGATTATGAAATCTATACACAAATTCAATGACTGGGGTAGCTTTTAAGGTATATTTTATCGAATTAAATACACATGACAATAAATGCTAAATTGCTGCAAATATTCTTAGTACACAAGTGATAAAGAACTAAAGGCATACATTGTAACAATACAGAAGATAGTGATACCACAAAATATTTAGCACAATTTGTGCACGAAATTAACTGCGTTGAAGAATCAATACAATCGAACTCACTTCAGAACTAGAAACAAAAAGAAGGAAAGAAAAAGAATTGAATGCTTAATGATTCGCCTGCCTAGGGCACTTATAACCGTGGTCTACAGGCCACCCACAGGTAGCAAGCCAGCATTTCTGGAGTCAATAGAAAATGTGCTGAATTATTCCTGCCAATCGGGTTTACATTTCGCGATCAGGGATGACGTCAACGTTGATATGCTTTCACTGGATGCCTCAGCTTGACAGCTAACAGAGGTTATGAACTACTTTGCTTGTGAAAACGTTATCACAAAAGCCACGCGAGTGACGGACGAAAACGGCAACTCTGCTCGATATCTGCATCACAAACGTGTGCTCTTTATCGTGTGTCGCTGGGACGCTTTCTTGAGAAATAAGCGATCATCTGCCCATTTTTTAGCCTTTCCTGTATCACGTGATCGCTATCAAGCTAACAATAATGATTGATTGATATGTGGGGTTTAACGTCCCAAAACCACTATATGATTATGAGAGACGCCGTAGTGGAGGGCTCCGGAAATTTAGACCACCTGGAGTTCTTTAAGGTGCACCCAAATCTGAGCACACGGGCCTACAACATTTCCGCCTCCATCGGAAATGCAGCCGCCACAGCCGGGATTCGAACCCGCGCCCTGCGGGTCAGAAGCCGAGTACCTTAGCCACTAGACCTCCGCGGCGGGGCGTAGCTAACAATAATGAAAAGGTGGTATTTCGTAAAATCAATTACCATACGCTGGAGGTATTTCGTCAACGAATAATTGAAGAGGACTGGGAGCGTGTGCTTCAGGTAGCAGACCCAAACGATGCATATGAGATATTCTTTGGAAAACTAAAACAATGGTACGATATTGCGTTTCAGAAAGTTATGAAGAAACAACAGAGCAAAAAAAATAAGAAACTTTGGATTTCAAATGCCTTGCATAAAAAGTAAAGAAGAAACACCGCATGTTCCATGCATTTGTCAAGTCCCGCGACTTGAATATGCTAAAGAAATACAAAAAGTACAGAAATCAAATTAATTATGAGTTAAAACAGGCCAAAATAAACTATTACGCAGATATTTTCAGCAGGATAAGCACTGATTTAAGGAAAATCTGGGATGAGGTCAGAGACCTGCTGGGCCACAAACCTTGCAGCAATGTAACTTCCATAGAGACACACAAGCAGGTGTCCTTATTGATGTTAATGCAGCAACAGCATTCAACAAGTATTTCGTATTATGCTGTGACACCCAAGATGATGACACCGATAGTGAGGTCCTACATCTGTTGTCAAATAGTTATAGTATTCCCAATACAATTGTGTTAACCCCTGTCACATGCACCGAAGTTGAAAAAAGCATTAGGAAAATAAACAAATGTGCAGCAGGGTACGACGAAATAAAACCTGTGCCGATAAAATACGTGGCCGATGTGTTATCTTCTCCCTTAGCGTATATTATCAATTTTTCTTTATCTACGGACATTTTCCCAGATAAGCTGAAAATTGCTTGCGTATGTCCGATCTTTAAAGGCGGCAATCCGAAACACATGACCAACTATCGGCCCATATCAGTGCTACCTGTTCTTTCGAAAGTTTACGAAAGTACATTGAACAAGCGGCTCCAGAATTTTTTTATAAGTACACTGTTATAAATAATGCGCAATTTGGCTTTCAAAAAATAAGTTTGCAGAGCTTGCATTACTTCAAATAAAAGATCACATAATAGGAAATTTAGAGAAAAAACTATATACAGTTGGGCTATTCACAGATCTGCGCAAAGCGTTTGATACCGTATGTCATGCCATCCTCTTGCATAAATTAAGCTCATGTGGCATACGAGGAATTGCACACGACCTATTGAAAAGCTATTTAGCAAATCGACACCAATTTGTGAGCATAAATAACGTGCAATCAGACTACGTCATGGTCAAGAAAGGAGTGCCGAAGGGATCCATTCTGGGTCCCCTCCTATTTATAATTTATATCAATGATCTTTGCCACACACCAGATTGCCCCAAAATATTGTTGCGAATGTATTTACTACTTTAGAGTAGAAAAGTACTCCAGCAGTCAAGATGGCAGCCGTTGTGTATTTTCGAACAGCCCACCAACGTCGTCGTCTTCTTCTTCGCACCGCCCGCATAGCTGCATAGCCGCGAACCCGCAACATCGACCTCCGGCGGCGAAAAGCGCCGACCCGGCGCTTGTTAGCAGGTGTTGGACGAGATGTACGGCTTGAGGCGAGCGACGTGGACGATGTCGGAAGATGTGGAAGGTATCGAAGGGTTTAGAGGTGCTATTTCATAGGTAACATCAGTTACCTGCCGTAGCACACGATAAGGTCCGGAATACTTGGGTAGAAGCTTTTCAGCCAGACCAACATGCCGCGACGGAGTCCACAGAAGAACGAGGTCACCTGGACTAAAGTGGACGTCCCGATGGTGGCTGTCATAGCTACGTTTCTGACGGAGCTGCGAGTCCGAAAGGCGCTGATGGGCAATCTGACGGGCTTTCTCTGCGGTGCTAATAGCGCGGCGAGCATATGCTGTGGACAGGTTGGCAGGGTTGGGTACAAGCGTGTCGAACGGCAATGTCGGGTCTCTTCCATACAAAAGGTAAAAGGGAGAATATCCAGCAGTGTCGTGGCGTGAGCTATTGTAAGCGAAAGTGACAAAGGGTAGCGCAATGTCCCAGTCACGATGATCCGTCGACACGTACATGGCGAGCATGTCAGTGAGCGTGCGATTCAGACGTTCTGTGAGGCCGTTCGTTTGAGGATGGTAGGCCGTCGTAAGCTTGTGCTTGGTTGCACAAGAACGAAGTAGATCGTCGATTACCTTGGATAAAAAGTAGCGACCGCGATCGGTGACCAGTTGACGAGGAGCGCCATGATGTAAGATGACGTCTTGAATCAAAAAGTCGGCGACATCTGTAGCGCAGCTGCTTGGAAGAGGTCTCGTAATTGCGAAACGGGTCGAGTAATCTATGGCGACGGCGACCCACCTGTTACCGTCGGTAGAAAGAGGGAAAGGGCCCAGCAGGTCGAGGCCGACACGATAGAAAGGCTCGGCAGGTACGTCGATCGGTTGAAGGAGCCCGGCGGGGTGTACCGCTGGCCTTTTGCGGCGTTGGCACGACTCACAAGACCTAACATAACGTTGTACAGAACGGTAGAGGCCGGGCCAGAAAAAGCGTCGGCGGACACGGTCGTACGTTCTGGCAACACCAAGGTGGCCAGCCGTTGGTACATCATGTAGTTGCTGAAGTACGGTCGAGTGCAAATGAGTGGGTATTACGAGTAGTAGTTCGTTTCCCACATGGTGCATGTTGCGGCGGTATAAAATGCCGTCTATGACAACGAACATGCGAAGCGAACTGTCTGTACAGCCTGTGTTCAGGCGGTCGATTAGCTCTCGTAGGGACGCGTCACGCCGTTGCTCACATCCCATGTTGCCGAAAGCAGAGAGCGAGGAAATACAGATGGACGCGTCGTCGGTTACTAGATCTGGAGCGTCAACGGGGTACCGAGAGAGGCAGTCGGCGTCTTGGTGTAAACGGCCAGACTTGTAAACCACTGTGTATGTGAATTCCTGGAGGCGCAGAGCCCAACGAGCAAGGCGCCCCGTTGGGTCTTTGAGGGCTGAAAGCCAGCATAGAGCGTGATGGTCAGTGGTAACTGTGAAAGGCCGGCCATATAAATAGGGGCGGAATTTACCAACTGCCCATACAAGGGCCAGGCACTCGCGTTCCGTAATAGAGTAATTGCGTTCGGCAGGAGAAAGGAGCCGGCTGGCATACGCAAGAACTCGATCGTGACCGGATTGACGCTGGGCTAAAACCGCGCCAATACCGTAGCCACTAGCATCAGTGCGGACCTCGGTTGGAGCAGACGGGTCGAAGTGGGCGAGAATCGGTGGCGTGGTCAGAAGTGTTATGAGCTGGGAAAAGGCCGTGCCTTGATCAGGACCCCACTCAAATGGTACATCTTTCTTCAAAAGATCAGTGAGGGGGCGTGCGACCTCTGCGAAGTTTCTGACAAATCGTCGGAAATATGAGCATAGGCCCACAAAACTTCGAACGTCCTTGACACAAGTCGGTACAGGAAAATCCAGGACAGCTCGGACTTTGTCGGGATCGGGGCGGATGCCGGAGGAGTCAACGAGATGCCCTAGAATAGTAACTTGGCGATGCCCAAAATGGCATTTCGAAGAATTAAGTTGGAGCCCAGCCTCTCGAAATACTGAAAGAATTGAGGAAAGGCGCTCGAGGTGAGACTTAAAGGTTGGGGCAAACACAATCACGTCGTCCAGATAACACAGGCAGATAGACCATTTAAAGCTGCGCAAAAGCGTGTCCATCATCCGCTCGAACGTCGCCGGCGCATTGCACAAGCCAAACGGCATTACCTTGAATTGGTAGAGACCGTCAGGCGTTACAAAGGCGGTCTTCTCCCGGTCGAGGTCGTCCACGGCGATCTGCCAGTAACCGGAGCGTAAGTCTATCGAAGAAAAATAGGTTGCGCCATGAAGGCAGTCCAGGGCATCATCAATACGAGGAAGCGGGTAGACATCCCTTTTGGTGACCTTGTTTAAATGCCGATAGTCCACGCAGAAACGCCAGGTATTGTCCTTCTTTTTAACTAAGACTACAGGGGACGCCCACGGACTCGATGAGGGCTCTATGATGCCTTTTGTGAGCATCTTATTCACCTCCTGTTGGATAACTTGGCGCTCTGATGGTGACACTCGATAGGGACGCCTGTGAATTGGAGCTGCATCACCGGTATCAATGCGATGTTTGACTTGCGATGTTTGACCTATGGGCCTACCGTCAAAGTCAAATATGTCCGAATAGCTCGTGAGAAGATCAGTGAGGTCTTTGACCTGAGACGGCAACAGGTCTGAGGCAATCATCTTAGTTACATTGTTGAGCCGTGTAGATTTGGCTGCGTCGGTGCTATGCGGGTTCGGGGAGGCGACTGTGGCCAGTTCACGTGACACTGATGAGATCTGGCACTCGTGTGACGGCGAAAGAGTGGCGAGAACAATGCCTTGTGGTAGGATTTGAGGGCTGAGTCCGAAGTTCAGAAGAGGAAGGCACGTCTTGTTCGCTGTGACAGTTAATATGGTGTACGGGGAGGAAACGTTGCGGGCCAGTAAAACACCGGGAGAGGGAAAGACCACGTAATCCCCATCCGGAACACTGGGATATGGTTCAACTGTGACACAAGTTAGGGCTTGGGGTGGGAGGCGAACAAACTCAGCGCACGAAAGCTTGTTCTGTACCATCTTCGACTCTTCGGTGGCCGCAGGCAAGTCAAGTTGCACGACGCCGGCTGAGCAGTCAATTACAGCGGAGTGGTCGGACAAAAAATCGAGTCCAAGGATGACGTCATGTGGACAGTGAGCGAGAACATGGAATAGAACGGACGTCTGGCGGTCGGCGAATCTCACACGCGCGGTGCACATTCCGAGCACAGCCGGGGTCGCTCCACTAGCGACACGTACAAATAGGGACTCTGGCGGCGTAAGGACCTTGTTTAATCGTGCACGGAGGTCAGAGCTCAGAATTGAAATATGTGCGCCGGTGTCAATAAGGGCAGTAACAGGAAGGCAATCCACTTCTACATCAAGCAGGTTCTTGTCCGTAGTCAAGGTCAGCAGAGGGTTTTCAGGTCGGGAGTCCAATGCAGCGTCACCTCCGGGAGCTGCATTGCTCAGTTTTCCGAAGAAGGGCGTCCACTAGGGTGGGGCGACGAATAGCGGCGGTGCTGAGGTGACCTGGAGCGACGGTCATGCGGGGACGGCGAACGGCTGGACCGGCGGACTGGTGTCGCAGGAGTGCCATTGTACGGTCCATCGTCACGAGCGCCATACTGCAGGGGCCGGTGGTTGTCGTCACGTCGATAGCCAGGAAACGACCGAGGTGGATACGTGCGGAAACGACAGTAGCGGGAGATGTGTCCTACACCATGACAATGAAAACATATAGGCTTGTCGTCCTGTGTCCTCCACTGAGCAGGATCACGATAGCGGCGGAATCTTTCTGGTGCAGGAGAAGGCGCTATGGTACTGACCCGAGGTTCCGTCAACGAACATACAGGCTGCAGCCCAACGTTTGCCAGCTCCTCTCTCACGACCTGTTGGATCAACGAGATCGTTGGTCGATCATCAGATGGGCGGGTCAGAAAAGACGGAGACGCGGCCTCGATTTCTCTACGAACGATGCGAACTACACTCTCGTTGTTATGTGGTTGACTGCATGGCGGCTGAAGGTCCTCGCAAGATGACGTAGCGGCCGTGTTCGGAAGTCGCAAGAAATTCTTGGCGACCCGGCGACTCTTCAGCTCTTCGAATCGGCGGCACTCTTTGATGATGTCATCAATGGTGGAACAGTCTTTGGAAACCAGTATGTTGAAAGCATCATCTGCAATGCCTTTAAGTAAATGGCTTACTTTGTCTTCCTCGGACATGTTGGGGTCGGCACGATGGCAAAGGGCGAGAACGTCAAGGATGTAGGTGACAAATTGACACACCTCGATGGGCGCATGAAGAGGAGGAGGTCGAAGCGGTCTGGCTCACGAGCAGCTCGGTCTCCGTTTTCTGGCTCTGAGCTGTACCGATCTCAACCATTTCCTGTAAATAAACGCGTTTCATCGTCACAGTTGTGGTGGAGGTGCTGGGTAAGCCAGCTACTGTCAAGAAGAATTATTCTGGCCAAGGCGCCCGTCTGCTTCTGGTAGTTCCACGCACTCTACGTCCCCAAATTTTTCGGTTCTGCCATGACAACGCAACCAGTGGGCATATGGGCTTCGCCAGAACGTTTCATCGCATCCAGCAAAGGTTTTACTGGCCCAAGATGCGACGCGACACAGAAAAATACGTAGCGGGTTGCGAACAGTGTCAACGTCACAAGCGTCCCACGACTACATCACCCGGACTTCTCCATCCCGTACCACCTCCTAGCTCTCCCTTCGAGATTGTTGGTGTCGACCTTCTAGGTCCGTTTCCGCGTTCAGCCAGTGCCAATCGATGGGTCATCGTGTGCGTCGACCACCTGACGCGCTACGCAGAAACTGCGGCTATACCTACTGCAACAGCCTTTCACGTGTCGCAGTTTATGCTTCGGCATATCATTCTCCGTCATGGCCCTCCACGAGTCGTCATTAGCGACCGGGGACGTCAGTTCGTCGCTGACGTCGTTGAAGAGATCCTACGCCTGTCTGCCAGCCAATTCCGCCACGCAACCCCGTATCACCCCCAGACGAATGGCCTCGTAGAGCGGACCAACAGGACGCTAACGAACATGTTGTCAATTTATGTTGATGCCAAGCACAAAAACTGGGACGAAGTACTGCCCTATATCACATACGCCTACAACACCGCGAAACACGAGACGACAGGGTACGCGCCCTTTTTCCTGCTCTACGCCCGCTCCCCTCGCAGTTGTCTCGACACCATTCTGCCTTTTACGTTAGATGTGGAAACATCGGTTGCCGAGTCACTATGCCGCGCTGAAGAAGCCCGTCGCGTCGCACGCCTTCGAACCATTGCATCTCAACAGCGCTCCAAGACCCGTACGACGCCCACCATCACTCCGTTGCTTACACAAAGGGTGACCTGGTGTGGTTGTGGACACCTGTCCGCAAACGTGGTTTATGCCAAAAGTTTCTGGCCCGCTACTCCGGACCATTTGTAGTCATTGACCGTCTCAGTGACGTCACATACGTCATCTCCGGCGTCACAAGCAATGGTCGGCGCTCTAGCAAGACACAGCTGACACACGTCGCGCGCCTCAAGCCATATCACCACCAACCTTCCTATTGACTCGCCCAGTGGGCATCGTCTGCGAACGGGGGAATTGACACACCTCGATGGGCGCATGAAGAGGAGGAGGTCGAAGCGGTCTGGCTCACGAGCAGCTCGGTCTCCGTTTTCTGGCTCTGAGCTGTACCGATCTCAACCATTTCCTGTAAATAAACGCGTTTCATCGTCACAATATGATTCGGTCGTAGTTTGTGCCCGACCAGAGAGTTCTTTAGAAGCGGCCCGCTGGCGTCCGACGGCCTTACCAAACAGGTCACGAAGCTTCTGTTTGCAAGTATCCCAGCTGGTTATGTCCGCTTCATGAGCCTCGAACCACGCGCCAGCTGTTCCGCAGAGATAGAAGCCAACGTTGGCGAGCATCATCGTAGGGTCCCACCGGTACACTGCTGCAAACCGCTCGAACTTCGGAATCCAGTCGTCAACGTCAACATGGTCGGTGCCGCAGAAGTTGCCAGGGTCGCGCGGTTGCGTCAATACGACCGGCTGTACAGGCTGCACCGGAGTCGCGGCTGAAACAGGAGCGGCAGAATTGGTTTCTGTTGCCATGGTCGGGCAGTCGAGAACACGTCCGCTTCGAAGTTCCGTCTTGCGTCGTACCCCAGCACCACCACCAAAAATGTTGCGAATGTATTTACTACTTTAGAGTAGAAAAGTACTCCAGCAGTCAAGATGGCAGCCGTTGTGTATTTTCGAACAGCCCACCAACGTCGTCGTCTTCTTCTTCGCACCGCCCGCATAGCTGCATAGCCGCGAACCCGCAACAATATTAATGTACGCGGACTACACAAACGTTTTTTTCGAGGGTTCTTCACTTATCGACCTTTAGGAGAACGTGAATGTTTTTTAATCGACTTTCGTCATGGTTAAAACTTAATAAGTTGTGCTTAAACGCAAATAAAGCCAAGTACATTCTGTTTGCGCCCGTGAATAAACCAAGACATTTTTACTATGACTATTACCTACCAGGGACACATATTAGAACAAGTTAACAGCCAAAAGTTCCTAGGTGTCTGGTTTCAAAAAGACCTATCTTGGAATGAGCACATAGCAAAGTTAAAGTCAGGACTAAGTAAAAGTATTGGCTGCCTACACAGGTTAAATTCTCTCATACCACTGTGGCTAAAAAAACATCCTTTATTATACTCTCTTCTACTCACGACTTCCTTACTGCGCTCTTGTGTGGGGGACTACAACACTAACAAACTATTCTAATTTGGTTATTCTACAAAAGAGGGTTTTGAGAATCTTTGAAGACTTTCGTGGCCCTATACGTGACTTGCGGACAGAACCGCTATTTTCGAAATTTCGCATGCTCAAAGCAAGCCAGATTTGCTATTTTAATTTATTTCGGTACATAAAACGCAATAGACTCTATCATTCACTGGATTCTCGTGGTTCTCTGTACGAATTTCGTACTTACACTAGAAGGACTCCGAAGACTCGAACGATCTACGGACGACAACATTCATCTTTTTAGATATCCTCGTTTTTAAACAAAATCGACAGCCTCCTAGATATAAATTGTACAGTTTCGAAGCATACGATACGGATGGTACTGATCAAGAACAACATTGAATTTTCTTGACTATCGTTCTATGTGTCCTCTTTGCCTAAGTTGTATCTGATGCTTTTTATGCGTGTGTTCTTTTTCTATGCTTCCGTGTGTATATTGTTATTTTTGTATATCTCTTGCAATAGCGATGAGAAATCGCAACTTATATCTATTGGTATTTAAAGCATTAAGATGGATATGTATACTTCTGTTTACTATAAATAACACTTTATTACTGTTGTATGTGTTACAGTATTTGCACATGTACCTTATGTATTTTTGTATATTTTTGTATTTTTTTGTATCCTGCAAAATTCTTATGTCAGCCTGTCTGCCTCACTGTATTTGGAGCAAATGCCCTTTGTCAGGCTTTCAGCCTTTTGCCTTCGCTAAATTTTCTGTACTGGCACAGAAAAAAACAAAGAAAGAAAAAAAGAAAGAAAGAAAGTCTATCCCTTAGCATGCCTAATTTCTTACGTGCAGATGATCAAATCTTTTCAATGTGAGAAGACCAAGTTAGTTTGTTAGTGATTGTTACGCCAGGCTATTTGTAACTTTCTGTTAGTAAAATTGCGGTCTCTTTTATAGTGTACGGGTAAATAAACGGCTGTTTCCTGTTAGTGATGTGCATGAACATGGTTTTACCAGGGTTTGCATTCATTCCTCAGCGGTCACACCACGCAGATAAGGCTTCGACAGATTAGTGCAGCGTTATCTGATGAGTTAAAGAGTGTATTGAGCGGAATAAAATACAATCATCGGCAAATAAGCGGATTTCTACACCTTGTTTAGCACATGTTGTAATATCGTTGCTATAAATGAGAAAAAGCAAAGACGCAAGGATACTTCTCTGGGGAACACCGGAGTTTACAGGGAGAGGCTTATATAATAAACACCGTTTATGTCAACAAACTGTGTACGTGAACCTAAATATGATTCAACCCATTTAACAATTGTAGAGGGAAAACCTACCAGATTAAGCTTGTGAATTAGTTTGGAGTGCGGTATTGAATCAAATGCCTTGCTGAAGTCAAGGAAAATTATATCGGTTCGGCCTGATTTATCTAGTACTGAGGATAATGAGTGGACACAAGAAATTAATTGGGTAGTTGCAGAAAGACCCTTATGGAAGCCGCGCTGGAATGGTGATAGAACATTTTGCACATCTAAAAAATTTACCATGTAATTTAAATGGTGTGCTCCAGCAGTTTACAACACGTGCTTGTAAGGAATATTGGCCCATAATCTGATGAGGAGATTATTTCCTTTTTTGAAAATTGGTATTGCTCGAGCGATGCGCCAATCTGCAGGTACAATGCCTTGGGATAAGGATAAGCATAATATTATAACAAAAAAGCAGGAAAATGATGCAGCGTAACGACGTAAAAATTCATTAGGTATGCTATCTGGACCACAAAAAGATTTTGTCTTAATGTTTAGAAGCACATGAAAGACGCCGTCGAACCTAATGAAGTCGGGGTCGATTTCTGAGCAGTTTACACTGGCATTATCGAACACGCATGGGTTAGAAAAAACGGAGTGAAAGTACGGGTTGAATTCTGCTGCCATTTTCGCCTCATCTCGAATAATTTATTACCGAGCAAAAAGCAGTTGGAATTTTTTTGTTCATAAGTCTTTATGTAGCGCCAAAATTTTTGCGGGATCGCTTTTAAGGAATCGCGGTAATTTTACTGAATAGAACGTGTGCTTGCTAGACCGTATTTTTTCTGAAAGGTTTCCTTTTTATTTTTTAAACAAGGGACCCTGTGACTTTCGTTTTCTCATCCGCCTAATTTTCCGCGCTATAAGAATAATATCCCTTGTTATCCACGGATTTTTAGAGGATTGTTTTGAAGTTTGTTCGGGATGAAATTTTTGAGACAATAGAAACAGAGTGACCGGAAAGTACTCCAAAGGCCGGAGGAGGAGGAGTGAAAGAGGAAGGACAAGGAGGTTAGCCAGTTCCCAGACCGGCTGGCTACACTGTACTGGGGGAGGGGGTAAGGGAGATAAAAGATGAGAGAAAAGAGACGTTGAAAAAAAGGAGAGGAATGGTCATCAGACGATCCATGACGCTGCTTACAGTCTAAGACCGTTTGCCCGCAGAAAGCGCAGCAACGCTCTCAATGCTTTGAGTGCAGAGGACGGTCTCGGCCAGTGTCCTAATACCCTTTCTTCCGACAATTGGCGATTGTCTAGTCTATCTAAAGCATTCGACAGTTCTTTTCTTGGCACGCTGAAGCGAGAACACTCGCAGAGAAGATGGGAGAAAGTCTCTGCGCAGCCACAGTTGTCACATGTCGTGCTGCTGGCCATTCCGATTCGAAACGAATAAGCATTTGTAAAGGCCACCCCAATCCACAGACGGCACAGAAGTGTGTCCTCAGCTCTGGTTATTCCTGATGGAAGACGGAGCTGTAGGTGTGGGTCCAAAATATGAAGGCGGACGTTGGTGAATGCCGGTGAATTCCACTGAGCGAGTGTCAGTTCTCGTGCATGTGATCGAAGCCTGGCAGTGGCGTCCGTTCTTGATAATGGTATAGCTGCACAAGGGGCATCATTGTGAGCAGATCGGGCTGCTTCATCTGCACGGTCGTTTCCATATATGCTGCAGTGGCCTGGTATCCATTGATACGCTATGTCATGTTGTCTCTCTATAGCCAGGTGATGAAGCAGTCGCATTTCAGCAATTAGCTGTTCGTTTGGTGTGTGACGATGTGGTGAGGCAATTCCCTGGAGGGCTGGTTTGGAGTCGGAGAAGATTGACCATGTCGCGCTTCTGCAACTAGAAACTCCGGAGCGGCACGAATGGCGGCGAGGTCTGCCGCCGTGGATGATGTCAGATGCGAGGTCCTGAACTTTAATAAACTCGATGGATTTCTCCGGAACTACCCACGGCGCCTGTTGAACTTGTTGAAGTGACCGACCCCCCCGTGTAAATGTGAATGCGTCTACTGTGTTTTTCATGCAGAAACAGTAATGTTGTTTGTTTTAGGGCCAAATTTGACAAATTTCTCTTCTTTTGAATTCCGGAAATGGTTGTCAGGGCTTCCAGTGGATGTAGAAACCACAATGGTAACAACGGTCTTGCTGCGTGCGTGAAGTTCGTGAAAATCAACGTGCGATGTGGGGCGATAATAGAGCAGAACGCAGAGCGTGGCCTGGAAGTTGAAAGGGAGGCGAGGTGACGCGATTGAATCCGGGTGGCATGTCGTATGTTCGTTAATAAAGCATCGACACGAATGTAGGTTGTGCTTGGGTGTTCATGAGCGATTGCGACAGTTGCTGCTGAGGATGCGCATCTCGGAAGCCCGAGGCATATTCTCAGTGCTTGAGCTTGTAAAGACTGGAGGACGCCTCCAAACTGCCAACTGCCTCTAAAGGCAGTTTACATCAATGCTAGTAAAGCAATAAAAGGCTAAATCAAGGATCAAGAACCGATTCATCATTTGCTTTACTAATTTTTAGCACTCTTTTGTTTACAGAAATTTCATCACATTATTCTATCACAATATAAAAGGTGGCGTGATCACGAAGGCAGTGCATAACAAGGAGATGTCCATTAAGCTTCAATTACCTCGAATGTCTGAGATAGTGCATGACCACGCTAGCTGCAGAAAACTTTCGGAGGGTGCTGTAGGTGTATTAGTGTATCGACATAAAAGTTGTAAAGGAAGAATTTCAATTTCAAGTAGTCTTGGAACAATGCATGCGGGAATCTCAGAGTTTTTCAGCGTTGTAGACGCAATAATGGATTGTGCCACCATGGGATGAAAAATGAGAATGTGCGTCGCGGGCAGCTAGACCCATCCAACAAACACGCAATTAGAGTGGCATGTGCCCGCACGATCCTTATCAACTAAAAGTTCGTTTACCATGCTTCACTAAATTTCACGGTAAAAACAGCAGCCGTAATGACGATGTGGCAGGAGAAAGTGAAACACACAAACAAAGACATGAACAGGAGAGAGAGAGAAATAGACGGTAATGAAATGTTTTTACCATGAGACGTCAATATATAGTCAGAGATAAACTTTCGTGACGTCAGTGTGACGTAATAAGTACATGGCACAGCTAGACTATGGCTTCACAAAATGCCATCACATGATAAAAGGTGGGATGATCACGGAGGCAGTGCAGAACAAGGCGAGGTCCATAAAGCTTGAATTATTTCTGATCTCTGAAGTAGCGCAGAGCCACGATAGCTGCAGAAAACTTTCGGAGGGTGCCTCAGGATGATCAGTGTATCGACAGAAAAGTTATAAAGGAAAGCTTTCAAATTCAAGTAACCTTAGAACAATGTCTGCGGGAATCTCGAAGTTTTTAACAGTGGTAGACGCAACATCGGAGTGCTGAATCGTGTGATGGCAAATTGAGATTGTGCGTCACAGGCAGCTAGCCCCATCCACCAAACACGCAATTGGATTGGATCGTGCCCACCTTGTCCTTATGAACAAAAAGATGGTTTACCGTGCTGCACTAAATTTTGCGGTAAAAAGAGCAGCCATATTGACGATGTGGACGGAAAGAGGCTGCAACACACGAACACACACACACGATAAAGAGCGAGAGAAAGAATTGGAAGGTAATATAAATTTTTTCACCATATGACGTCAATATGATGTCAGATATAAATTTTTGTGACGTCATTAGGACGTAAGTACAAGGAGCAACTAGATTATATCATCATATAATACCGCCACATGACAAAAGGTGGGCTGATAACGGAGGCAGTATAGAACAAGGCGATGTCCATAAATTTGCAATACCTCCGACCTCTAAGATAGTGCACAGCCAAGCTAGCGGCAGAAAAGTTTCGGAGGCAGCTGTAGGTTGATCAGTGTATCGACAGAAAAGTTATCAAGGAAGCACAACTTCACATCAAGGAAGTTTTAGAACAATGTATGTTTGAATCTCGGTGTTTTTCACGATAATAGATAATATATCGGAGCGTCGCATTGTGTGAATGTCAAACAAGACTGTGTGTCAAGGGCAGCTAGCGCTATCCAACAAACACGATATCGGAATGGCATGGGCCCGCCCCTTCCTAATTAACGAAAAGGTGTATTACCATGCTCTACTAAATTCTACGGTAAAAACAGCTGCCTTAAAGACGTAGTGAATAAAGAGAGAGTGAAACACACAAACACACATACACATAGGAGAAAGAGAGAAAGAGAAATGGACAGTAATGTGAATTCTTTCACCATAAACAATCAACATGATGGCACAGATTACAAAATTTCGAGACGTCACTGTGACGTAAGAACATAACATATCTAGTTGATTAATTACGTAATGCCGCCACTTTATAAAAGGTGAGCTAATCACGGAGCTAGTGTAAAACAAGGAGAGTTTCATAAATTTTGTCATTACCTCTACCTCTGAAATAGTGCACAGCCAGGCTGGCTGCAAAAAACTTTCAGAGCATGCTGTAGGATGATCACGGTATCAACTGAAAAGTGATGAAGGAACAATAACTTCAATTTAAAGGTTTCCCAAAATAATGCATGTGGGAATGTCGGAGTTTTTCATAGTGGTAGACGCAATATCGGAGTGGGGCATCGTGTGTTGAGAAAATGATATTGTGCGTCTAGAAAGGTAGCTCTATCCAACAAACCCGTCGTCGGAGCGGCATGTATCTCCCCGTCCTTATCAACGAAAAGGTGGCTTACAATAGTCCAGTAAATTCTACGGTAAAAACAACAGCATTAATGAAGATGGTGATGGAGATTCGTGCGTCTGTCCATTATCGTGTCCGTGCGTCTGTCTGTTTGTCCGTCTGTCTGTAAGTCCGTCTGTCTGTCTATCCACCTTTCTATCTATCCATCCATCTATCCATTTATCTATCGTATCGCCTACGTCGGGGAGCCCTCACGATCACCCCCTTAACTTAGCGTCTTCGAAATACTTTGCAAGAAGAGCCAAATGTCGTGAACGCCAATGCTGGTTCCAGTGTTGACTATCCAATTTCTTGCATATAATTACTGCCACTTCGTAATGTCTCACTTAATAAAAAATCACAACAGAATCATGTTGCATAGCATTTATTCCCAAGTTACGTGGGATGTGCGTCTTTTTTTTACTGCGTGCAGTAGCGGATGACGAAATGTATGCCACGAAATGATCTTCATTTGGTATTTCAAAGCGCCAGTACTGTGGAAGCAATGGAGTATTTCCAATATAATTGAGCAATACGTTGAGAAAAACACTCCGAAAATGCAAAAAATTAATAGTTGGCCTCACGCGGCACGGCCTCCAGCAGGCTTCGCAGCGCTTGCGGAGAGCAAGGATTGAACGCAAATGCACCCACTCCCACAGCAGCGCACCATCAGGGCACTGCCAGCAGTCATCAGCTGCGGGGCCATCTCCTAGCCCGCGCTCAGCAAACTAGGCAGTATATTTCTAGACACTGTAATCGTGTCACCCCTCTCACGCAGCTTGTGCTAAAAAACGAGGCGCGAATTCCCAGACGGAGTTCTGCGCCAATGCATGAGGGAATCTCGAATTTTCGCACAGTGGTAGGCGCAATATTACAGTGTGGCATCGTTTCCTGGTCTAAATAAACTTGTGCGTCACGGGCAGCTAGCCCTCATCATCAAACACGCAATCAGAGCGGCACGTGCCCGCCTCGTCCTTCAGCGGCACGTGCCCGCCTTACCATCCTGCACAATTTTTTATGGTAAAAACAGCAGCCATAATGACGATGTGGATGGAGAGTGAAACACGCGAACACACACACACACACAGAAGCGAGAGAGAATTAGAAGGTAATTTGAATTACTTCACCATAGGACGTCCACATGATGCCAGAGATAAATTTTCATGACGTCATTCTGACGTTAGAAATGGCGTGACTAGATCATGTTATCACATGACTTCATCACAAGATAAATGTTTGGCTGATCACGAAGGCAGTGCATAACAAAGAGAGGTCCATAACCTTTGCATTACCTCCGATCTTTGATATAGTGTATGGCCACGCTAGCTGCAGAGAACTTTCGGAGGGTGCTGTAGGATGTTCAGTGTATTGACAGAAATGTTATACAAGAAAAACTTCGAATACAAGTAATCTTAGAACAATGCATAAATGAATATCGGAGTTTTTCACACTAGTAGACGCAATGTCGACATGTGGCATCGTGTGATGGTAAAATGAGATTGTGCGTCATGGGAAGCTACCCGCTTCGTCCATATAGACGAAAAGGTGCTTTACTATGCTCCACAAAATTTCACGGTAAAAGCAGCAGCCATAATGACGATGTGGATAGAGAGAGAGTGAAAACCCAACCCCACCCTACACACATAGGAGAGAGAAAGGGAAAATTAGATGGTTATTTTATTACTTCACCATAATGTCACAATGTAGGAACAGCAGCAGTCGAATACAGGAAACTCACTATAAATGAACCAGAACTGGCAAACTGATAGGAAGAGAATCTTGTCTTTTTTCTCTCGCTGCGCGTGTTCTTCGTTCCTCTCTTGGTGCTGCATATTCAATGTGGCATTTGCCCCCTCCAGAGAGCAGCGTCACGATGCTCTTCTACAAAAGACGGTGTAGTAGATGTAGGGTGCAAATTAGTTCGAAAATAGGGCTTCATTCGCACAACGTACACGATTATTGGTTTTTGCTGGCGAGTTGTAGAGGGGCTGTCAGGAACGACGACGTGATTAACGTCGCTGAGACGTTGTAAAACTGTGTAGGGGCCAAATTACCTCTTCAGCACTTTTTCAGACAGTCCACGGCAGCGCATAAGACTCCTTACGCAGACTTTGTCGCTGGGCCGATAGACGACATGTCGATGTCGCAGATTATAACGTTGGGAGTCTTAAATTTTCTGCTGGGTGATTCGGACGCGTGCAAGCTTCCTCGCTTCTTCTGCTCGTTAGGTAAAAGATGCAGCGTCCAAATCGATGTCATTGCAGTCGTGCAGTAACATGGCGTCAAGCATCGTCGTCACTTCACGGCCATGAAGGAGACTGAACGGCGTTCTTCGTGTAGTTTCTTGCTGCGCTGTTTTATTGGTGAACGTGATGTAGGGTAGAATGTCGTCCCAGTTATTGTGATCCACGTCAACGTACATAGTCAACATGTCGGCAATAGTCTTGTTGAGGCGTTCTGATAACCCGTTGGTTTGTGGATGATATGAAGTGGTTTTCCGATGATATGTTTCACTGAGTTCAAGCACTGTCTTCAGGAGCGCGGCCGTGAAAGCGGCACCTCGATTCGTTATTATTATTGTCGGAACACCATGCCTTAGGATGATATTTTCTACGAAGAATCGTGCGGTTTCAACGGCAGTGCCACTTGACAAAGCCTTTGTTTCCGCGTAGCGCCTAAGATAATCAGTGGCGACTATTACCCATTTGTTTCCAGCATGGGAAGTGAGACATGGTCCGAGGAGATCCATTCCAATTTGGGCAAAAGGTACCGTGGGCACTTGTATTTGTTGTAATAGTTCAGCTGGTTTTAACGGTGGCAATTTTCGTCGTTGGCAATAGAGACACGTGCGCACGTAATGTTTCACAATAGCTTGAAGTCTTGGGCAGTAGTATTTCTGTTGGATTCTGGCCAATGTGTGTGTGTATAAGAGATGACCAGACGTTGGCTCATCGTGGCAAGCACAAAGTATCTCCTCACGGATTGACGTCGGAACGACAAATAGGTGGGTGCTTCCTCTGGGAAAAAAGTTCTTCTTATAAAGAACACCACTACGTAAGCAGAGTGACGGCAGGCTCCTTGCAAACCTTCTAGGGACGGTTGTTGTCAGGCCATTCAAAAATTGAATAAGGGGAAGCAACTCGCTGTCTTTTTTCTGCTTGACGAAATCGTAGTGGTGTCGAAGACTGCTACAAACGCCATGTTGTCATCTTCTGTGTCATCGTCGCGCTTTACCGGTGACCTTGATAAGCAATCGGCGTCAGCGTGCTGCCGTCCGGACTTATGCATGACCGTCATATCGAACTCTTGAAGGCGTAAGCTCCACCGTGCCAGCCGACCAGATGGGCCTTTCAAGTTGGTCAGCCAGCAGAGGGAATGATGGTCGCTGACTACGTAGAAGGAACGAGCATAGAGGTACGGACGAAACTTCATAACCGCCGATATGACAGCAAGGCACTCTTTTTTCGTTGTGGAGTTGTTGGACTCGGCGCGGGAAAGTGTCCTACTAGCATATGCGATTACACGCTCCGCTGAGTATTGCCACTGGACGAGTACAGCACTTAAACTTACGTTGCTGGCATCTGTGTGGACCATGCTAGGAGCAGCCTCAACAAATGCCACTCGTCAAATGCCACTTGTTGATCGTCGCCCCATGTGAACGAAACGTTTTCTATTGTGAGTCATGTTAACGGTGAGGCTATGTGTGAGAAATTGGCAATAAACCTTTGGTAGTATGCACATAGGCAGTGCAAACGCCTGACTGCTTTCTTGTCTGTTGGAACCGGAAATTTTCTGACGGCCGCGATCTTATCGGGATCAGGTCAAACACCTTCATGGCTCACCACATGGTCAAAAACTTGAAGCTCCTTGAAACTGAAATGATACTCCTCGGGTTTCAGTGTCAGGCCGGCAGAGCTTATTGCCCCAAATACCAATAGCCACCTGCTCAGGTGTGCTTCAAATGTTTTTGAAAAAGCAATGACGTCGTCCAGATAGACAAGACATGTCTGCCACTCAAGGCCTGACAGAACGGTATTCATCAGTCTCTGAAATGTTGCGGGGGCTGAGCACAATCCGAATGGCAAGATTTTAAAACTCATAAAGCCCGTCAGGCGTTACAAAAGCCGTTTTTTCTCTATCTCGCTCGGCGACCTCAATTCGCCAATACCAACTTTGGAGGTCCATTGACAAAAAGTAGCGTGCATACCTCAGCCTGTCGAGTGAACCATCCATGCACGGTAATGGGTATACGTGTTTCTTTGTCACACGATTCAGCTTGTGGTAGTCGACACAAAATCGCAAGCTTTCGTCTTTCTTCTTTACTAGCACTACCGGCGATGCCCAAGGACGTCTGGACGGATAGACGACGTCATCATCGAACATTTTCTGCACTTGTTCCTTGATTGCTTCACGCTCTTTTGGTGCTACGCGGTATGGGTTCTGTCGTATTGGCCTTGCCGTCTCCTCTGTTATTATCCGGTGCTTCGTCAGTGGCGTTTGACTGACCCTCGAAGTCGATGAAAAAAAATTGCCCGCAGCTTCCCTCGGGGGAACACTGAGGAGGATGCGGAAGCGGTTCCGCCAACAGTTTGGCCGGCGCTGGTCGAAGGGACGTCGATCATTTTGTTTGTGGATTCGTTGGCATTCATTTCACGGCGACTTCGGACGTCGACGCGCCGTACAAACCAACGGACGAGCGGCAACTGAGCGAGCGAGCGCCGACCTTGAGTATATATACAGCGCGACGGCGCATGCGCTGTCAGCTGTCGAATGTTCTCGAAGGAGAAGCGCGCGCGCGGCACAGATGGTGGGCGACGGCGCGATGGCGCATGCGCGCGCGTCAGCTGTCGAATGTTCGAGAAGCGGTGTGGACGGCGCGGACGGCGCACTACAAGGCGCGAGTATAAGATGCTTCCGCATCTAAAACAGTCTTCGAACTGATGAAGAAACTCTACAAGACGCTGTGTCTGCGCTGGTGACAAATCTGTGCTTACGTAAATAGGTGGGGGGGGGGGTCGACGTGGGTTGCGGCTCGTCTTGTTGTACTACACAGCACTCGCGGATTTCGGTGATCTCGTCAAAGTAGGCAACTGTAGTGCCTTGTGTAATGTGTCGTCGCTCGTTGGTAAACTTCGTCAACAGAACCTCTGCTTCCCCGCACACAACACTGACGATACTTCTGGCAATTGCAACACCGCGAGAGAGTAAGAGCGTCAATACTTGTTCAGCAATTCCTTCTCCAGTATTCTGCTCGCTGCACGTGACTGAAACAAGGCGGCACGATAACGGAGGTACGGTCACATCGTCAATGACTCGTAGGTATTTTCGGCGTAGCGCTGCGCTTTGATCCGCTGAAAAGGTCAGTACACCATCCAGAATATTGATGATGGCACCATATTCACGCAAGAAATCCATCCCCAAGATATTCTGTTTGCAACACTCAGAAAGGATAACAAAAGTTGTGACAAAGGATGCATCCCCTATTTTCATTCTTGCGGTGCACTTTCCGGTAGGCGTGAGTAGCTGTCCTCCAGCTTCTCTAATCTGCGGTCCTGTCCATTCCATTCTAACCTTTCTGAGCATGTCTGCCAGACTCTCACTCATTATTGAGAAGTCCGCGCCAGTGTCGACCAATGCAATGACGTCATGTTCGTCAATCGTAATTGCAACTTCGACAGTAACAACCCCATCGTTTGTCGATTCATTGAAAATGTGCCTCTTCGTTCGGCAGTATTGGGGGATTTGCAGTACTTTGAGGATTCGCAACCTTCCCCCCTGAGGTCGCTGCTTTGAGTTTCCTAGGCGTGGACTAGGAGATCTCCCTCTTGGCATGTCAGTGGTGTTCCGTCAAGAGGATAGAGAATAACGCCCAGGAGAGGGTGAGCGCGACCTAAACCCAAGAGAAAAATACCGCGGGGTCATGACACTCGTGTCGACGTCAGGTGTTTCGTTGAAATGGCGCCGAGGACCGCGGGGTCATGACACTCGTGTCGACGTCAGGTGTTTCGTTGAAATGGCGCCGAGGACCGCGGGGTCATGACACTCGTGTCGACGTCAGGTGTTTCGTTGAAATGGCGCCGAGGACCGCGGGGTCATGATACTCGTGTCGACGTCAGGTGTTTCGTTGAAATGGCGCCGAGGAGTAGTGGAAGGAAACCCTTGGTACCCTGCGACGCGATACGGGCAATACCGAACGATGTGGCCTGCTTCCCCACAATGAAAGCACAGGGGCCTACGGTCAGGAGTACGCCAGATGTCAGTCTTGCAAAGTGGTGGCCGCCTCGGCGTCGAAGTTTCTCTGTAGTACCAAGGCGCTGTCGGTGGATGTTGCTGGTGGTACTGATGTGGTGTCGGCAAGTTCGCTGGCTGTCGGCGGACTATGTCTGCATAGCTTGCCCTGGGAGTGCTCGTGTTTGGCTCAGGAAGCGAGAGCGCTTGACTGATCTCCTGGCGTACAACTTCCGTTACTAAGGCGATCGCGCAGTCATTCGGTTTGGCGACGAGCTTCTTGACCTCTTCTTGTACGATTTTTCGTATTAGTTGGCGCAAAGAACCTTCGTCGGGTGTTGTTGCTGCGGTCGTGGCTGCCACGCTGATCGGTGCATTGTGCGTTGGTTGGTCATACTGGCGGTTACGTAGATTCAGTGCGCGTTCGATAGATGTCGCCTTCTCAAAGAATTCATCAACACTTGCAGACGGGTTTCGTACGAGAACAGCGAAGAGCTGCTCCTTAACGCCCCACATGAGGTGGCTAACCTTTTCGGCTTCGGGCATATTAGCATTCACTCGACGAAATAGCCACGCCATGTCCTCAACAAACATCGTAAGGGATTCATTTGGTTTCTGAATCCGTGACTCGAAGAGACGCTGTGCGATTTCTCGTCTTTCAGTGCTCGCGAAAGTGTAGAGAAACTTTTGTCGGAACTCATCCTAAGACGACCACACGCGATTCGTGAACCATGTTCTGGCTCCGTCTTGAAGCGGAAAATAAAGTAGCCCAACTTCTCCGTGGGGTTCCACACGTTAACATTCGCTGTGTGCTCAAATTCTCCGAGCCAGACATGTGCGTCCTCACATGCTTCTCCGTGGAAGTCAACCGGAAGTCGAGGGTTCATAACAGTTACCTGTGTCATGTTTGGGCTGGACATGTTGGGGCCAGTGCTTCCAGGCACCGTCCTCCTTTCTGGCACGGTCACGCTTTCGGGCAATGGACAGAACTCCGGGCGGAGGCCTAACAGGCGGCGGCTGCTGTGGTGAACGGGGGTGTCGATGCGCGGAGGTCTTTCTGGACTAGATGCGGGGCCGTTGTCAGGCCTCCCGAACATGTACCCAGCTCCTCCACCAGTGTCACAATGCAGGAACCGCAGCAGTCGAATACAGGAAACTCACTTTAAATGTACCAGAACTGGCAAACTGATCGGAAGAGAACCTTGTCTTTTTTCTCTCGCTGCGCGTGTTCTTCGCTCTTCTCTTGGTGCTGCATATTCAATGTGGCAATATGACGTCCACATAATGTCAGAGATAATTTTTCTTGACGTCGTTGTGACGTTGAAACATGGCGCAACAAGATTATGTCATCGCTTGTTGCCGTCACATGATGAAAGGAGGGCTGATCACGGAGGCAATGCAAAACAAAGAGAGTTCGATAAACTTTGCATTACCTCCGATCTCTGAGATGTTGCAGAGGCACTGTAGCTGCATAAAACTTTCAGAGCATGCTGTAGGAAGATGACGGTATCAACGGAAAAAGTGATGAAGGAACAATAACTTCAATTTCAAGGTTTCCCAAAATAATGCATGTGGGAATGTCAGAGTTTTTCACAGTGGTAGGCGCAATATCGGCGTGGGGCATCGTTTGATGAGAAATTGAGATTGTGCGTCTAGAAAGGTAGCTCTATCCAACAAACCCGCCGTTGGAGCGGCATGTTCCCTCCCCGTTCTTATCAACGAAAATGTGGTTTACAATAGTCCACTAAATTCCACGGTAAAAACAGCAGAATTAATGACGATGGTGATGAAGATTCAGAGAGAAAATCACACCAACACAAAATAAGGTGGGCTGATCACAGAGGCAGCCATAATGGCCGTGCAGATGGAAAGAGAGGGAAACACACAAAAACACACGACCGAGAGAGAGAGAAAGTAACAGTATTGTGCATTCCGCAAGCCTGAACTGATCGAAACTCACCTTACCCTGTGGTTATTGATCAGGCTTTTATGGGCCATACCAACCATTCGTGATAGTACCTCAGCATTGCCCTATCATTACCTCTGGTAGGTATAATGCTGAAGCCATTGAAAAAATAATGCTGAAGTCATTGAAAGTTTTCTCAAAATAAAGGAGTAATCACAGGCAGGTTCTACACGCAAGTTTTCATTGACAAAACAAACAAAAAAACAAACCAACAATACAGCTTGGGTACACGGTAATGACGTTTACGGTGCCAGAAGTTTGCGGGTGAAACGACAAAATAAAGATTTGGGAGTTCTTCGCGACAATACAAAATGATCACGAGGCCCTACACTATCTAAATAAAGAGAAAAGGTTTTGCCGTGACCAGGAGTCAAACTAAGTAAGATCAAGAGGACAGACAAAAGGCTGAATCCGAAGGCTGAAGGGAAAGAAGTGTATACCTAAGGGCTCGTTTTCCGTGTTTTAACACATTATTAATGAGATCTAACAGACAGTAATGCCAAGGAATGTACAGGAGAAGTTATTAGAACCAATAGAATGTAAATAAGAAGAAAGAAGAAAGAAAAGTGGATGAAAAAATAACCAGCCGTATATATATATATATATATATATATATATATATATATATATATATATATATATATATATATATATATATATATATATATGGGATTTGGCACAACGGGAGCGCTGTCAACAAGGATGAATATATTTATTTCCCAACAGTTTCGGGAGGGGTCCTCCCTTCATCAGGGGATGAGTTATACTGACATGAGCTTCCAAACTTCGTTGCTGCCGCGTCCCTCTCGCCTTGGCAATGCCTTCACGAAGACTAACTGGCCCATTGAATTATTACTCCCACTATATATATATATATATATATATATATATATATATATATATATATATATATATATATATATATATATATGTCCATCCATTGATCCATCTGTCCATCCGTTCATCCGTCTCTCGGTCCATCCGCCCGTTCATCTGTCTGTCTGTGTACATCCCTCCGTCCGTCCGTGCGTCCATCTGTCTGTCTGTCCATCCGTTCATCCGTCCGTCCATCAGTCCATCGTTCATCCGCCTCTCTTTATCCTTCCGTCCGTCTGTCGATGCGTCCTTCCATGTGTCCCCCTGTCCATGCGTCCATCCGTCTGTCCCTCGGTCCGTGCGTCCATCCGTTTACGGTCTATCCGTCCATCCGTCCGTGTGTCCGTCCATCCATCCATTTGTTCATCCGTCTGTCTGTCGATCCGTCCGTCCATCTGTTATCCGTTCATCCGTCTGTCTGTTCATCCGTCTGTCTATCTGTATATTCGTTCATCGGTCTGTCCCTCCCTATCCATGCGTCAGTCCGTCCGTCGTCCTTCCGTCCGTCTGTCTGTCCGTGCGTCCACCCGTCCGTCCATCTTTCTGTGCATCTCTCCGTGCGTCCGTCCATTCGTTCGTCCGTGCACCCGTCCATCCAACCATCCGTTCATTCGTCTGTCTGTCGATCCATCCGTCCATCTGTTCATCAGTCTGTCCATCTGTCTGTCTATCTGTTCATTTGTTCATCTATCTCTCCGTGTACATCCTTCTGTCCATCTGTCTGTCCTTCCGTTCACCTGTCTGCTTGTCCAACCGTCCGTCCATGGTTCCATCTGTTCATCCCTCTCTCCGTATCCATCCGTCCATCCGTCCGTGCGTCCGTTCATCCGTGCGTCCGTCTATCCATCGTCTCTGCGTCTGTCTGTCCCTTTGTTCGTAAGTCCATCTTTCTGACTGTCTGTCTGTCTGCCCATCTATCTATCCATCTATCTATCAATTCATCTATCGTATTGCCTACGTTTGGGTGCCCTCACGATCACCTCCTTAACTTAGCGTCTTCGAAATACTTTGCAAGAAGAGCCAAATGTTCGTGAAATGCCAACGCTGGTTCTATTGTTGACTATTGAATTTCTTGCATATAACTATGCCATATCATAATGTCTCACTAATTGAAAAAAATTACAAAGGAGTCATGTTGCATAGCAATTATTTCCAAGTTACGTGGGATCTGCGTATTTTTTTATTGCGGGCAGTAGCGGATGGCGAAATGTATGCCACGAAATGATCTTCATTTTGTATTGCAAAGCGCCAGTACTGTGAAAGCAATCGAGTAGTTCCTATACAATAGAGCAATACGTAAAAAACACCCCGAATATGCAGAAAAATAATAGTTGGCCTCGTGCGGCACGGCCTCCTGCAGGCTTCGCAGCGCCCGCGGAGAGCAAGGATTGAACGCAAATGCACCCACTCGCAAAGCAACGCCCCACGAGGGTGCTGCCGGCAGTCATCAGCTGCGGGGCCTTCTCCTAGCCCGCGCTCAGCATACTAGGCAGTATATTTCTAGACACTGTAATCGTGTCGCCCCTCTCACGCTGCTTCAGAAAAAAACGAGTCGCAAATTCCCAGACGGAGTTCTGCGCCAATGCATGAGGGACCCTACTGAAACGTTCCGTAAGATGCGGAGACCTCACATACGGAATTATTGGAATATGGAAGACGTATGATGCGGACTCCGCATAAGACGTATGATGCGGTCTCCGCATCTTATGGAAAGACGTATCATGCGGAAATTACTGAAATGTGTGCATGTTACGTCTGAATCTAGTGCAAAGCAATATAATGTGTAAATTGAATAGACGTCCACATCTTGAGTACATGCAATACTGTGTACAAATCACAATATTTCTTAAACGTGCATGATGAGGGATTGAATCATCGGCATCTTACTAATTGTCGTGATGCGGAAGCAAAATTACCTTTTAAATAAAATACATTGCAAAACTACTAAATTAACATGCTAGCGATCATAAATGGTGGTTACATTGCAACACATTATTGCAGTGTTCTATGCAAGACTTAAAGAACTTATAAAGTTATTATTATCAATAGAGAAGCATTAATATACACATCAGCCCTGCTACAATCAATATGTTTTTTATTTGTCTGTATGCTCCAGCTGTGAATAGTGACATTGCAGTGTTGATCGTACACAAATGAGGTGACTGCACCGCAATTTCACGAGCTCCACCTAAGCCACAGGATGGTGGCACAATGTAACAGCAATTTTAAAACGAAATGTTTACACATAAATAATAATCATAGCACTGTGAAAGTGTGGCGCTGTGTTTATCTCATGAATGCCTTGAGGAGATCGGCGAAGTGCTGCTTGAGGCTCCGGCACCACTGTAAATTTCGAAGGTCACTGCGATAGAACTTATGCGTCCTTCAAAGGCTCCTGAAAATGAAAATAATTGGCACAAATAATGTCAGAGACACATGTTAGCACAATAGTTTACATGCACAAGAAATATAACACACAGAATGAAACTGAAAATTTAAGGCACACAATCTTTCATGTTATGCATATGTGAATAATAGAAGGAATGAGTGTATAAATTAGTTCTGCCACATAAAAAAAAACAGCATGCTTATCACAGTGAAAATAACCAGGTTGTCACGATTTTCAATGGTAGAGATAATCGATTAATATGTCCTTATGAGATTATGATTTAAACGCTTCCTGCACAGTAAAACTTTAGGAACTGCAAGTGAAAGCTCTCAATGTTCATTTATTAGTGTGTACATGTACATCTGCTGCCTTTATACTATACAGTTTGTGCACAAAATTGGCATTTTGAACAATTTTGAGAGTTAAACCTATGCAACTTATGAAGGTTAAAATCACCATGAAAGCAAGCAGGACCAGGCAGGTGCCATTAAAATCTGTGCAAGCCAGATAACTATAACCGAACTGCACACATATAGGGGAGCAAGAGTAACAGAAATTCGGCTGCTGACCCGCATGTCGCGGTATCAAACCCCGGCTCCATTTCCGATAGAGGCAGAAGTGCTGTAGGCACGTGTGCTCAGTTTGGGTGTACGTTAAAGATTCCCAAGTGGTCGAAGTTTCCAGTGCCCTCCACTACGGCGTCTCTCATAATCATATAGTGGTTTTCGGACGGGAAACCCCACATATAAATCAAGAATAACAGAAATAAACTGCCAACAGAAAAGTTGGGTGCATGTGCTATCTGTACACCTTACTACATACAGCATGCTCATTCCATTTTAAATACCGATATTGAAAATAACTGCTCTATTAGGAACGTAAAAGGTAAGGTAGAACTGAACGACTCTACAAAAAGTGACCCTATTATGACATCACGTTTTCTTATAACAAAATTGACTTAGACTCTCAAATATCATTATGCAAGGAAAAAATAAATCTTCAAAAGAACAATCAAGTTTGAAGTCATAATTATTTATATGGCTAGTATGACTATAACCAAGAAATCGACCTCAACATGGCTAATGTTAGTTTTTAAGGCCTATGTTCACTAGACAATGAACTATACCACAAAAAGCACAGCGTTCAGGCAAAGCACCACACAAAAAAAAGAAAGCAGTCCTTTTTGTTATTACCTATAATGCCTTTAAATTGGTATTTTTACCTCTACTTTCCTCTTTTTATCTAAGAAACTGGTGTGAAACAAGTTAGCTGAAAATGCACTGTGCCTCCAAAACCTGTTGGTTGAATCTGAATTTTTAAAAAATGGTGAAGCTTGCACTAAATTAGGCTCCACAAGCCTTGGAACAGTGAGACTACATGACTCTTAGGACTACTTTAGTTACTTGTGTTTTGTTTCTGGGCCTAGGCATAAAGACAAGGGCTTAACTGAATTGCTGCTAACAAACAAATGCTTTCAAAATTGCCCGAGCGTCAAAGGATGCTCAGCCATTTGTTGTGTTTTGCACTGGGCTATTCTACACCAAACATACAAACCATACTGCCTGGCGACCATCACAGATGTATAGTTTAAAAAATGATGGTAATTTACTCTTCTGAAAACAGTTATTTGCAGAAATGTTTTGAAGAGAAAAGAGTAGTGGTCACGTGGGTACCTTAAAAATTTCGCAGAATGTCGTGCGGGTGTTATTTGTGAGGAAAAATTTCAAAGTACCGCTTTTTCTTGCCATATCAAATTTGATCAACATATTAAGTAAAGATGCTTCTTAAAGTATTTGAAGTCAAGTAACATTAGTGCAATTTTCCTGCTACATAGGCTTTGAAGAATTCAGCCAAACTGTTTATCGTTTGCATATGTTGTATGGCAATACTGCATTTTGTATGAATATTTGAGCCACAAATACTCACTGCACAGAAGTTATATTTTACGAAAAAAAATAATGTTAGGTCCAGATTGCAAATATCACTATATAATTGTTTTTGTCCACATTGAGATGCAATTTGAGCTGTGTGTTTGTCTAATTGAAGATTACTTTTATATGTAAGTTGAAAGCAAATAAACAGTTCTTGTTACATGGCAAGTGTTATCATTACAATTTTTGTTTAAATGAGGAAAATGATTTTTGAAGTCTCCTATTGACGGCCATGGGTAACTTCGGAACGGAAGCTGTCGTACATCAAATGCAGAAAACAGCCATCATAAGAAAACTTCAAAAATTCATTTCTACTTTAAGACAAAGTGTAATCATATAACTTGCCATATGAAGAGAACTGCTTCCTGGCTTTCGATGTGGCGAAAAAATTGCACTAATATTACTGAGCTTCATGCATTACACACAATCACCTTTACTTAATACCAAGACCGAATTTGGTGTAGAAGAGGCAGTATTTTTGAAACACTTTACTTTTTACAAACAACACCCAGACGACATCCTGGGAAGTCCAGAAGGCACCAACGTGGCCTAATATTTTGTTCTCTACGATATACTTTAGCATTTTGCTGTTTTCAGAAAAATACAGTAAACGAGCACAATATTTTTTTTTCAAAACACATTTAGGACGGTTGGCAAAATGGCTGGGATGTTTGATGCGTAATTGCCTCACTGCCAGCATTTATTCTTCCGAAGCTCAAGCTATCACCTCTCTGTTACTGCCTCCCTCACATACAATGCCTGCATAGGAAAGAAAAAGAAAGGCAGGTCCGACAAAGTTCACAAGGCAAGACATTTTCATGTTGGAAAAATTCATTACCATAAACAGCAGCAAAATAACATTCATTTTGAGTAGTCCAAGACACAAGCTATATACCAGCATACTAAGAGCCAAGCACAAACTTTTCAATTGAACATGTGTGGTGATAGACAGGAAGCACTTATTGCAAGACTGATCAGTCTGTAATTAACTAAATGAAGTACAATGCACTGTTCAATCCAACACCACATAGGCATCTTTGCTATAGCAAAGCCATGTGTCATTGATTCATGCACTAGATGGGACAATGCAAATGTAACAAAAAAGGTGAAAAAAGAAAACAAGGGAAAAAAAGAAGAAAAGGGGGGATGCAAAGTAGGAGCAGTGTAGCACTACTTTTACTTTGCATTCCCCTTTTCTTTCTTTTTTTTTCTTCTTTTCTATCATTTATCTTTTTTTGCTTCCCTTACCCCCAACCTCCGACAGGAGAACACTTTGTATTAGCGCAACCTAACTTGAAAATAAGCAAGGGCTGCACTCTTCTGCGTTATAGGTTTTTTTTTTTCAGACAAACATTTCCAACAGGCACACACGCCTATACCAAAAGATGATGTCATTACTGACCCCATTTAAACTAACATGCCAAGGATGACAAGGTGACTTCTAAAAAATAGGTCCTCCTATCGCAACATCGGCCAGCCTGTCTGAAGCACTTCTACTGTTCACCCTGATTACCCCACTAGATCTTTCCATCTGTCGACTCACATCTTCGTTTTGGATAACACTAAGACGAGCTTACATTGATGAATACGCACGAAAGTTTAGTGATGTATCTTGTATCAGATTAAGCAACTCTGTTAAAAAATTATTGATAGCTTGCTTCCAGGCTTTTTATACTGTAGCCTGAAACTTCGTAATGTCTTCTATGCACATGAACCAGATTGACAACGTAATGCACAACATGCTTAAGAATACTGCGAGGAACAAGATAACGACAAAACGACCAGCCACCCAAAATTTTCACTGTACATGTTTATAAAACGTTCATGTACCCCAAACGAGGTGCTTACGATACAAGCCGAAAAAACGTACAAGTAGGGCCTTGGAGTCTTCTGGAAGTAGACGTGTTGCATTTTTTCTGTAGAGGGCTTTACACCCATAATTGAGGAACGAAACTCCTGTATAATGAAGAATGTTGGCAGCTATCAGTTATAGAAAAACCTAATGCAGCTAATCTTCCCCGACACATCTGTACATTTAGAGAGGTGACGTAGCTTTTGTGATTGTGGCAGTTACTCCAACAGGACCAGTGCGAAAATTAGCACTACTTGGCTAGACAAATGTCCAAACATGCCTGCCCGACTCCCTCTAGCCATCCTGGCTGAATCTGACACATGATTTCTTAACTGCTGGCTGGACAAAAACAAAACCACTGAAGCACTCACAATACACAGCGTGAAGTTCCTCTGGAGTGGTCAACTTCGTCTTCTGCGATGAAAGAGCAGCACAGTGTACTGATAAGGCACTCCTTGCAATGGTTTTCAATGCCACACAGTGACCTTGCTGTTCCTGTCGAAGAGAGCTTCGGGAGCTTGGAGGGTGCTTGCTCTTTTCTGGGGGCTGCTGCCGCTCCTCGTTTTCTGCTCAAGGTCAACCTGCATAAAGTTGTAGACGAGGCTTTAAAAGTTGTATATAATGATATACAAATTTTCGCTGAACACACATTTATTCGTGGCACACTGAGGAATTTCTTATAAAACTTAAGGCCTCGTATATGCAAACATTTACAATCGATCCGAAAATGCACTCGACTCTAAAGAAGCAAGTTTGTTATGTAGTGTATATAAAGAAAGGTCATTCAGCACATCCACAACTACAGTTGCACACGAAAACGACATTTTACACGATCCTGTTTATTTACATGGTCCATTTTATTTACACGGTCCATTTTACACGGTCCTGTTTTACACGAATCTGGTCTGCATGAACTCTTGAACCGGGCACCATATAGGTTGAAAGACACACACAGACTTTGAGACAAACCTAGTTTCCCGTGGAGCATCCTCTTGCACTACAACAACACATCTCAATCTAGTTAGTTGGTCAGAACGAGGTGAAAACAGCTCACACTTGAAAAGCACGGGCAGAAGGAATGACGCCTGCACCCTGTGCTTTCTGTACGTTCTCGTTGAGGGTGCAGTTTTCACCTTATCCTTATGCAATTTCGCATTGATAACATTGTTCGCTGCATAATCTTTGTGGCGTTAAAAGTGTGTGATACCGTCATGTGTATCCCATGTAATTTATAAAAATAGAATACAAGATAGCTTGATTCAAAAATAACAAAGTGCATCCAGCGCCATGTCCTGTAGCCATTCTTTAGGCAAGTGGCAGAATGATTTATTCTTCAAAACATATCTTACTTGTAACCATTACAAGAGCTAACTCGTACACTGGCACATTCTGTTTGCCTCTTCAGATTATAAGGTACCTTTTTTACACCAGAAAATCTTCAAGAAGAATAGAAGTGTTGTAATTGTGAAGAAAGAAAAGTAGAAGGAAAAAAAGATATTGATTGATTTGTGGGGTTTAACGTCCCAAAACCACCTATGATTATGAGAGACGCCTTAGTGGAGGGCTCCGGAAATTTTGACCACCTGGGGTTCTTTAACGTGCACCCAAATCTGAGTACACGGACCTACAACATTTCTGCCTCCATCGGAAATGCAGCCGCCACAGCCGGGATTCGAACCCGCGATCTGCGTGTCAGCAGCCGAGTACCTTAGCCACTAGACCACCGTGGCGGGGCAGGAAAAAAAAGATAACCTGCCCTGTACAGGGACCGAGCCTGCGAACTTCGAATAACATGTCCGATGCTCTATCAACTGAGCTACCATGGCGGCGGCTATCCCTCTTCCATTTTGTACGGTATATATGTGCATTTATACATGGAAGAGTCAGTCAGCGCTGCCTGTTACCATTATGGCGAGTGTGGGACGCCTTTTTTTGCCTACTGGCAATTACATTACGATTGCAATTACGTAACGATTACTTCCAATATCCCTATACTTCTTTGGCAGCATTATGCATCTGTCCGTTCTCAGAAAATCTGCTAGTCACAGGAGGAGGCAATAGTTCGCCCTCCCACCTAAATGCATGTACTTGAACACATGCACAACTGATCAAAAAAAAAAACAAGTCACACACCGCTAAGATTACTGAGATTCACTGTTTCAGATTCATGAGTAAAGGAAAGAACTATAAATTTAAGGGTTTGTTGTCTTTGTTGAACACATTATAATGAGAACTAGCACAAAATGATGCCAAACAAACTATAGGGGATGTTATCAAAAGTAACTAACAAAATTGTGAAAAGAAAAGTGAACAAAAACGTAACTTGGCAACGTTTTTTGACAATTGAATTGACATTACTTTTTATAACATCCCTTTATTTTACTGAGTAATGTTGTCGGGTAATTCTCATTATTAGAGTGGTGAGTAGGCTGACAAGAAAGTATATGGCATTGATACTTCTTTTGAACACCTAAAAGTTTGAGGAACTTAAAAGAGTGGAAGCTACTTTGAGTAGACCAGAATATTTAGTTGGAGCGAAAAAAACGTACACACATTTTTACCAGGCTCTTTAACCTATTTTGAGACATTAAAGTGTATGCTGCCAGTAATGTTAAGTACCATTACTTTTGTCACACTATGCACTGTAGCAGGTGTAGTTAGAGTGGTGATAGTGAAAGATTAATCAAGCACGTCACCAACTGCGTTCACATCAATGGTCGCATATTTTAAAAATAAACCTGCTGTATAGTAAAAAAAAATTTAGAGCATTTATGATTTTCTCCAAATCAAGTTAAACCGACTGGGTAAGCCAACCATTTGCATAAAATCAAAAGGCATAAAGTCATTCATGTATTATAACTATGTGAACAATTTCAGCAACGCAGGTCAAAGTGACAACAGTTCTATTAAAAACCCCTCTCATTATAACATGCATGAAAAGCACCACACCAGAATATTTTATAATGCATGTAATATCGAGACTACTAGACTGTCTATTGACCTTTTAGAAGAAGGGTATCTCCTTCACGTTCAAGGGGCAACCACTTAGCCTTTTCCTGAGCTTTTCTGTGAATATTTCCTGAATTTCAGATATCATTAGGATTGATTTAGAGTGAACAGATTTTGCTTACGCATTGAAACCTAGTTCTGTATGTAACTGCAATTATGGGTGCCAAACCACCTCCAAATAATTTTTAACATTTACCTTTTTTTTAACTGCAGCAGCACAACTAGCTATGGGTGCCCAAAAAGTAGCTAGAAACAATACCTTTACCTTTTTGAGCCTTTTGAAAGTGTTCAGCTTCTCAGTGCTCACCTTACAACATTTTTTTTAAATACGTGTTTGTGTGCCCACTGCTCTTGCTCCTTGTACAGTGAGGAGGAGCACATGGCAAGAAGAGACAAGAAAGAAGCATAGCGAAAAAAAGCGAAATAAGCGGGGACCTCTTTTGTATCGTACAATGTGTGTAACATTACTATTGAGACGACATATAGACAAATTATCACGGCTATGCATCCATTGTAGAGTCGTACACAGCTGCAACACCACGACTAAATTTCAACCTTGTGTTGGTTTAGGATCCCTTTACAGTGGCAAGCTAATGATATCTGCACTTGTTTGGCACATATTAAGATGCAGTGAAATGCGATATGGTAATCTCATTTAGAATGCACGTCATGTGGCTTCATTGTATATGTGGCCACAAGTAACTCTGGCTGCAAAGCAATATGGCAGAGCCTAAACAGACGTCACCGACCACTCCAATCTGAACTTGCCTTTGCTACTTGCCCGTTATCATCCCAGCAAAAAATGAATGATTGAATCTGCTACAGATATGTGCTAGCTTATGCTAAGCACCAAGTATGAAGAATGTTTTGTCATTATTGAGATCAGTTATTTGTTCAAGAACACTTGCTGTCAAGCACAAATACATTGCTGTCGAAGCATTAGGACTCAAATATAAAGCAAAAAGAAGTGTCTCTTTAAAAATTACAGGCCACAAGGTGCAAGATAAATATTTGAAACACTTGGGATGTAAGGCACGCACAAGAGGTGCTGCCATATTATACTTTTCCTTGTGTTGAAATCTGCTTGTTTTACTCACCCAACACATCTGTAAAGATGCCGTGAAAACACCAAGGAGCTGATACAGCAAGGTTGAACACATGTCCAGGGATTCCACCATTCCTAAGCAGCCCTACAGCCTCCACAGTCCTGCAACCATTTGTAAGATAAATATAGTTCTACCCAAAGTTATTGGTTTACAGACACACATGCAAGACGCATAACCACTCTATAGGAAGTTTGCATGATAATGCGCTGGGTAGCAAAACGGATGCCTTTATCAAGAATCCAGGCCTGCCGCTTCTTTCTTTCCGTTCTTAATTAATCAATCCATGGTTAATAAATGTTCCCCTAATGTGAAGTGTACTGGCAGTCCGGTGAAGAATTGCAATGTATTTCAAACACAGTCCAATTCACGGCAAGTAAACATGCAATAGCGATTTGTGAGCTGTTCGAGAAAAGAGCATGAAGTTTAGCTAAAATTCATGTTTTTTATAAACACCATTCAATTTGATATAAAAGTTGTGAGCATTATGTGAAGGAACATGGATTCATGTTTAATCAATGATTTCTTATAATGTACTGATATGAATGCAACTAACTGAATATGAATTGATAATTTTTGCTTGAGAATTGAGAGTTATGAACACTATCGCACTTGCCAGCTGCATCTTATCCAAAACAGTGGCAAGATAGGCTAGTTTCTGTAGGTGAGCAGTAATGAGCAGTGCAAAGTAACAACAAGAAACACCAGTAACAACAGTGTGGGGCAAGCACAGACTGCCAACTGTATAATTTATTGCGCAAAAGTTCGCCTGAATATCAGTCAGACAACTCGTGCAAATGAAGGTCCAGTTGGGAATGAACAAGTTACGAAATCAACAATGCCTGCTTTCACTAACAGGACCCTCATTCACATCAAGTATGCAGCGATAGGCCCCTACCGAGGTACGTCACAGCATGATGTCACTGGCACATGTAAAAGGTGTGGCTGGAAAAACACTCCCGCTGGTGGCTCAGCCCGGTACAGTCGTGCGGTGTTTGGGGCAAGTTTTAATTTTTCAAATTTACACTTCACGTTACAATGTCGACATTAGCTGTAGTATGTGTCAGCAAACGTCTAGCTGTGTGGTAATCTGTGTGGTAAAATATTTGCCACGCTGTCTGTTTATCTTGAAGAAGAGAACACACGTAATGGCCTGTGCGAGGAACAGCGGCATAGTCTTCAAAAATGTGCACTGTTGATTGCGGCATGTAGTGTGCATTGAAAGGTATTGAGAATATCGGTTCAACTGAGAATATTGTGTGTGGTGTGTGCAGTGTCCATAACAATGTGTCTTGTTTGCCAAGACGTCAGCACTCAGGGCAGGGACCGGTCGATGAAAAAACTTGATTCGACATTTTAGTCAAGGTAAATATGCACTTGACGCGACCATCTGTGAGTGGGTACATCTCCGTGTCTGCGCAGTGTGCAGAAAAAAATTGCATGGTCACCGGGCTGGAAGATACCTTGTTTGTGCTGAAACAGCCAAACACCTGATGAGTTAGATGAGAAATATTAACGCATCAAAACTATAAGTGCTTGCATCAGCAACTACACAGCAGCGTGATAACCGCACCCCTGCCACACAGCAGCGAAACATATTTTGAACATGCTGGCAGTGTATTATTTTATAAAAAGCAACTCTGGCAGATTACAAAATCTCACATTGTGCATGCAAGTTTTCTTCAAAGTCAGGCGTACAATGTAGGTGCTGGCCGGTACATTATTAGTTACAAGCAAAAGCGTCTTGCAGGTGCACATGCAGATTGCACGAACACCTCTCTCTCTCTCTACACTAGGCACACACATTATATCTTTCAACAAGCACACGCCACTGTTTCGGGGCATAATAACGCTCTACCGTGAACGTATGCTAATCAACCCACTTAGGCGGTTGGCTAGGTGAATCGAGCCAAGTTACAAATTGTATCGCCCGCGAACGTAAACAAAATGCTGCTTTGCATCAAATGGCACTGCAGGCTTCGTTTAATCAACAACGTAGCAAGCACCATGTGCGTGTTCCTCACTACAATGCACATATGAAAAAATCGATCACCATACACATGCATGTTGCCGCAGTTGTCTCGAATTAGCTCCAGTAAGGCCGCGCCGATGCGCCATGGCTCTGCTGGCGTTAGCGTTGTCAAAGCGAATCGGCAACCGCATTCGCAAAGGCGCGTAAGGTTGCCGTTTCACGACGCCTCGTTCGAGTGCAGCAACACACACTTGCACTGAGCGGCATACTTGGTCTACATAAAAAAGTGTCCTCCTTACCTTTAGTTTCTTCACACTGTCCTGAGGGAAGCAACCACAGGCGTCAGCCGTCACCTCGGAGTCCTTCGAGCGCCCCGCCCAACCCGCCGATTCCTTGGACGACTCGCACTTGATCCGCACTCGAACAACCGCGGGAATAGGGCGCAATCTTAGCACATCTTACGAACGAGGAACGGCCCTTCCTTGCGTAAATTTAACATTTCGTGCTCTCATGTGTAGCAGCGCGAACACATGAGAGATGCAACGAAACGGTATGCCTACGTTAACAAAGAAGACAAACAACATGTGGCTTTAGCTGTGAATGGATTTGATTTGGATATCTGTGTGAGGAAAATAAAAAAAAACATCTGTCGCTGCTATAAACTGAAAAAAAAGTACGTTATCTGGCAAAATAACTTTAAAAGTGATAAACGGTTATTCAAAAAACAAGTTACAACTTATGAATATTTTCAAAGGTCTGTTTTGTTTTTGTTCTAGCAGACGACAGCCTCCTACTGCTTCTACGACTAACGTAGTACGGTTTCACGTTTGGTGCGTGTCGCCGACGCAAAGCTCTACAGTAGTGATATCAGAGTTATCAACTCTCAATGAATCATAGGATGGCTACAAAGCAGTAACATTTTGACATAGTGCAGTACGCAATCTTTCAAGGTATGACATTTCTTTGCTCTGAAGCAAATCGAAGCAAGCCGGCCGGCGCAATCAGCTGACATCGCCGCTACGCGAGGCATGGTCGTGCGCAATAGCGTCGCGCCCCGCGCTCGATTTGTCATCAAGCGATAGAGCTACTAAGTGGAATACAGCTAGATGCAGGGATTAATGGCGTATCATTCTATTTCCCTGTGGTGGCCGACTCAATCGCAAGAGAGCCCCGGGAAACAACCTTCAACTGCTCAAGCTTGTGTGTGGGTGTAAAAATACTTCTTTTCATCCGCGGCTGGGCAGCAATCTATAGTTGAAAGACATGCGAAAAGCATGTGACGTATATACAATCACAAAACATATGCACACAACAATAGATACGATCGCATATCGTACATAAATATGCCAACACATAGCGTGTAAAAAGCAAATTTATATACATAATTTAAACGTAACCACCCTCCTCCGCAATTAGCTCAGCAAGTTAACGCCCTCAGTTCACGTACACGAGCTCAACTGTGTGGCGCAGGTTCGAGTCCTGCCAAGTCAAATTTTTTTTTCAACGTTTTTATTGTACTGCTATCTTTTCTAATGCCTTAGGTTCTAAAACAAAATAAAAGCAATATTGCGTTCAAGTACGTTGTGGGACGGTGTTTTTGCGCAACAGTTATTAGTATTTTTATTTTCATTATTAATTTTTTAATTTATTTTATAATATAACAAAAGTAAGGACTAAGGGGAACATTGGGTCTGCTTGATTGTGAAGGGACTCGAGAAGTGAGATAACTCAAACCAAAAAATTTATTTGAGATAAAACTGAGCATTTCACAGCTGGACCAGTTTCTTCAAGGGTAGGCCCTAGGTATGCGCGAGACTTGCTATATGACTCATCTCAAGCTGTGGCAGTTGAGGGAAGGCAATATCACCGAGAAGCAGTTCCAAAATATATTTTGGTTGATGTTTTTTGATTCCTTCAAAATAAGGGCTGCACAATTGTGATCGAGCCAAACCAAGAATTGCGGGCACGAAGTCATGAGACAGAAAATGAATAACGTTGATTGTTTGAAAAATTGCCTTTAATAAAAGGAAGAGTTATGAAGTGCTACGTAGCTTAACTCGCAGTAGGAATTATATATATACATATAGATAGTTTAAAATGGACAATGTTGCACACACAGATATTGGTTAAATTTCTTTGCAGCACAGTTGAAGCATCTATGTAGAACTGAAGCATCAAGAGAAGCTCATGCGTCCTCACCTTATTGCGCTTTACATAGCTTGTATGCGTCCATGCAGCCATGATATGATATATTTTAAAGCATATGTTTAACCTATAATCTTCTTATTCATTAAAGCTGGCCCATAAGTTGTGTCTTATGTAGCACTAAAATTAAAGCGTAATCTGCATGGTGGTTTAAAACAATGCTTTTGAAAATCTCAAAACAACCCAGCTCTATACACGACCATCCAAGCATCAATGATAAGCACCATTATATGTCCGTACATATCAGTTGTGCTCTCATACTTAATTATTTTTCTGGCCACTCCCTCTGCCCCTACCTCGTTTCTGTCGTGAAGCTGTGGCAAGTTGTGTATAGCTGTATTTATTGTGTAGGAGCACATACTATCAATAAAAATTATTTTTAGGCTACATGCAATTAGTTTTCATAGATTTTCATTTCTTTTGTCGGTGCTCAGGAGAGCTAAGCTCATGGTCGATATTTTAAAATGACAATTCTCTTTGCCAATGTTAATGAGAACAGTTTCATTATTATTGACAAGTTCGTTCACATTGAATTTAGTTCTCATTATTATTGTTTCTATCAAAAAACAAGCCCTTGAAGTTATGCTTTTTTGCTTGATTTGTTTTCGTGTGACAGCATGCGAGTAAATTGACAGTTATTGTCATTCCTTGCGAATGACACATTTTCCGTTTGACAGACTTTAGCACCTGTCATCTGCAGAAGCTGTATTCATTCTGGAAAAGGGCGAACAGCGGTGACTGACAACACAGACTAGCCTGCGTTATTCTTTTGTACTATATATGTCACTGTGAGTTCATTTAAAACTTTATAGACTGACCTCAGATTTCCTGCTGAAAATGTGACAACAACTGTAGAGTTTCCACATTTTTGCAACAATCCAGATGCCTTTCATACACTATTGCACATTTTCGTAAGCACCTTGCAAAATCTGTATATTTCCGTAAGACCTTACATTCTGCATTTTCCTTATAAAAGCTTCTGTACACTTCATACACTTTCCTTATCTTTCCATATCTTCCATAACGAACTCTCTGTATGCTCCATAAGTTTCCTTATCGTTCCGTATACTCTATAAAAAACTTTCCGTATACGCCATACAATTTCCTTATCCTTCCGTATACTCCATAAGAAGCTTTCCGTAAATGCCATACAACTTCCGTATATTTCCATAAAACTCCTTATGTTTTCCGTATGTAGCATAAGGAAATGTTACGGAGTCCATATATTTTCCGTAAGATTTCATACGGAACGTTTCAGTAGGGGAGTTTCGAATTTTTGCACAGTGATAGGCGCAATATTAGAGTGTGGCATCGTATCCTGGTCTAAATAATGTTGTGCGTCACGGGCAGCTAGCCCTATTCATCAAACATGCAAAGAGAGCGGCACGTGCCCGCTTCGTCATTATAAACGAAGAGGTGGTTTTTCATCCTGCACAATTTTTCATTTTAAAAACAGCAGCCATAATGACGATGTGAATGCAGAGAGAGTGAAACACGTGAACACACACACACACGAGAGAGAGAGAATTAGACGGTAATTTGAATTACTTCATAATATGAAGTCTACTTGATGCCAGAGATAACTTTTAATGACGTCATTCTGACGTTATAAATGCCGTAACTAGATCATGTTATCACATGACTTCTTCACAAGATAAAAGGTGGGCTGATCTCGAAGGCAGTGCATAACAAGAAGAGGTCGATAACCCTTGCATTACCTCTGACCTCTGAGATATTGCATGGCCACGCAAGCTGCAGAAAACGTTCGGAGGGTTCTGTAGGATGATCAGTGTATCGACAGAAAGGTTATACAGGAATAACTTCGAATTCAAGTAGTCTTAGAACAATGCATGAAGGAATATCGGAGTTTGTCACACTTGTAGACGCAACGTCGGCGTGTGGCATCGTCTGATATCAAAATGAGATTGTGCGTCACGGGAAGCCACCCGCCTCGTCTATATAAACTAAAAGGTGCTTTACTATGCTCCACAAAATTTCACGGTAAAAACAACAGCCATAATGACGATGTGGATGGAGAGAGAGCTAAACACACGTACCCACACACTTACACAGGAGAGAGAATGGGAGAATGGGACGGTCATTTTATTACTTCACCAGATGACGTCCGCATGATGTGAGAGATAAATTTTCTTGCCGTCATTGTGACGTTTGAACATGGCGCAACAAGATTATGTCATCACATGTTGCCGTCACATGATAAAAGGTGGGCTGATCACGGAGCCATTGCAAAACAAACAGTGGTCCTTAAAGTTTCTATTACCTCTGATCTCTGAGATATTGCAGAGCCATTCAAGCTGCAGAAAACTTTCAGAGCATGCTGTGGGATGGTCACGGTAACAACGGAAAAGTAATGAAGGAACAATATTTTCAATTTGAGGTTTCCCAAAATAATGTATGGGGGAATGTCGGAGTTTATCGCAGTGGTTGACGCAATATCAGAGTGGGGCATCGTGTGATGGGAAAATGAGAAGATGCGTCTTGAAAGGTAGCTCTATCCAACAAACCGGCTGTCGAAGCGGCATGTTCCCTCCCAGTCCTTATCAACGAAAAGGTGGCTTACAATAGTCCAGTAAATTCTACGGTAAAAACAACAGCATTAATGAAGATGGTGATGGAGATTCAGAAAGAGAAACACACAAACACAAAAAATTGGGCTGATCACAGAGGCAGCCATAATGGCCGTGCAGATGGAGAGAGATGAAACACACAAACACACACAAACACAGGAGCGATAGAGAGAAATTAACAGTATTGTGAATTCCGCAAGCGTGAACTATTGATGGAAACTTACCAGACGCTGTGGTTATTGATCAAGGTGTTATGGGCCATACAAACCATCCGTCATAGTACTTCAGCATCGCGCTATCATTTCCTGTGGCAGGTATGCGTTCAAAACGATTCTCAACCTATTGAAAACTTTCTCAAAATGAAGGAGTAATCAAAGGCAGATTCTACACGCAAGTTTTGATTGACAAAACAAACAAAGAAACAAAACAACAATAAAGCTTGGATACACGGTAATGATGTTTATGGTGCCAGAAGTTTGCGGGTGAAACGACAAAATCAAGATATGGGAGTTCTTTGCGACAATACGAAATGATCACCAGGCCCCCATACTTTCTAAAAAAAGAAAAAAAAATTTGCCGTGGCCAGGAGTCGAACCTGGGTTATTGCGGCCACAACGCAAGGTACTAACCGCTGTACGACCACGGCTATCCCGCAGGACGAGGCATACGACTGTTGTTGCTCTGGCAATAAGAACGGTTGCAGCGCCTTCATCTTTGCCTTTCATGATCATCATCGTCATTTTGGAACCATCGGTTTACAGTGTCTAGAAATATACCACGATTGTGCTGAGCGCGCGCATTCCGTACGAGAGTGGGTGGCCGCGCATGTGATGACTGCACTCAGATGCAACAAGCGGCGCTGCGTGTCAGAGGGTGCACCAACGAGCGAAATTCCTCTCATCCTGTTGCTGCCGTGCCTTGCCACGTTTAAAACCAGTGTGTGACAGCTGCCTTCTGATTTACCGTGAAGTTCGACGGCAACATATGTACACTGCAACACCCTGAGATTTTAAAAGCTACGCCGCAATGAAAAGAAGGAACATGTATTGGGCTGCTGTGTCAAAGAAGTTATCGGTCGAAAATGGAAAGGTGTCTTGTTTCTCGCACTAACGGATCCAGCATGTTTTCCTGAATGAAAAAGTAGGATCAAGATGGCAGACAGAAGGCTGAATCCGAAGGCTGTCGTGTGAAAAAAACATTCTT